>JAVTVY010001301.1:0-323792 GCA_036873755.1 Hanleya hanleyi
CGGGAAATGAACTGTGCTATTGTTTTAATTTCTTCACTTGTTAATCCGTGTTTGCACACGAACGCATATGTCAGTAAGGTCAGTTTCACTGTGTAAAAAATAAGCCATGTTCTCACTGAGGAATGCTGTGAACCCAAACGAATTGAATATCAATTTAGCAAGTAACCTATTTGACTGTATTATACAACCCATTCTGTTATATGGGGCAGAAGTTTGGCTTGGTTATGTTAACAAAGGAAGTATGTCTGTCGAATCAACCCTATTGAAGGATAATGATGTGGAAAGGGTCCATATTAAGTACTGTAAGCAAATACTTGGCGTACATACAAAAGCGGCCAACATGGCGGTTCTTGGTGAGCTCGGGAGAGCCCCAGTTAACGTTGGCTGCTATTGTCAACTGTATTAATTTCTATCTACATATTGTAGCATCTAGCCCAACTTCATTGCTATATAAAACCTATCTAGAACAAGTTGAGGCAGAAAGAGTGACTAATTGTAGTAATTGGGTGAGTTTTATTAAGAAGATTTTAGCAGATGTTGGTTGTTTATATATCTGGGATAATCAAGGTTGTAACTACCCTAAATCTACATTGAAATTTATCAAAAAGAGAATCTTTGACATTTTTGTGTCCAGTTGGAGAGATAAAATTACCAAATTTAGTAAATTAGAGACCTACTGCAGTTTCAAATATAAACTGCAGGCTGAAAATTACATCTTCTCAATTCCCAATAGGCATCACCGAGTATCATTGACACAGTTTCGGATAAGTGCACATAAACTGCAAATCGAAAGGGGGCGATATCAAAAAGACATCCCCCGAGATCAAAGACTCTGTACTTTTTGCCAAGTGCTCGAAGATGAGCAACATTTTCTTTTGGAATGTAAAAGATTCAAAACAGAGAGAGATATCTTGTTCAACACTATACAACCCCTTATGCCCAGTGATACTTATACTCAACTATCAAATGCCCATTTACTTATTATGTTAATGACCTCGAAATCGCAGCCAATAGTAAATGCCGTGGCAAAATTTGTCCATGTATGTTCGACTAAGCTGTAATAAAGCATTGCCGATGCGACATTATTATTACCCATACCACTGTGGTCTCTCCTGTCGATGAGGTTGTTGGCTTCCAAGCCCCACAACCCTGTTATATTCTGCATACCGTTTATGTATACACCATGTTTGTTTGTTTCTTGTAATTGTTAGTCTACGGGCACAGTAGTGCAATACAGTATCATATGTAATCCTATGTAACCCTATGTATCAGTGAATTGTTCTTGATCGTATTGTTTTTATGTATTGCTTGTACTTTTTATATGTCCTGTGTGTATTGTTCTTTTATGTATTGCTTGTATATCTTATATGCCCTGTATGTTCGCTTTTATGTGGTGCCTTTAGCCTTCGGGCAATAACGAGCAATAAAGTATCTATCTATCTATCTATCTATAAATATTGCGGTTCAAACTCTGCTAAATTTGCCTGAATCACGAACACTGAAACATTGGAAATGATAGTCGAGATGATAACCAAGAATTTTCAGGCTCAATCCACACTTTTGAACAAAATTGGTCCCTAAATCCAATTCAAGTCTGATTAGTATTCCGGTTTTGGTAGCCAAGTTTACAATCTTCAATAAAAGCTTATATTTTTTGAAGACTACTACTTGTAAACACATGCTGACCACCGTCTCGTATATTTGCTGTCCACCGTCTCAGTATAACTTTCCTTTATACTGTTCACCGTAGCCAGAATAGACGCACATGGTGTGGCTTGTTAATTAATATAGATGCTTACGCTAATTAAATCTATTGAAGTTTGGGTGAAATACAAACAACATTGAATGGGTAATAATTACACATGATAATATGTACCGATTAGTGTCAGTTATTAGTGATAATAACACCTTGAAAACGAAATTTCGCTCGAAAACAGCATCGCTCCCCGTGTTCGTACGATATCTTTAAGTATAAGATGTTTTGCTAAGTAACCAAACAATTGAAATGAGATGTTATTTCTGATGAATGAATATCCATTAATATTGCTCGTGACCTCCGAAGAAATGTGAAAGAAATCCAAATTTCTAACACCACCTAAACCTGTGTTGCGAAAATGGCCCCACCGGCTGACCACCGTTTCACCGGCTGGCGACGGTCGGATGTAGGGGGTGGAGAGGCAGATTCAACACTTCGGGGGACATTCGGGGGTTCGGAGTTCACGTTTGATAAAATGATAGAACATTTAAATCTGTTTAATTAATAACTAGATTTTCTAACTTCAAAGCTCTCACTTTCAATACCAAAGGAAATATAAACACCAACTTCAGTTTCGCGTACAGCTACATTCATATGCACAGTATGAAGAGACCTTGACACAATTTAATGGTTTGTTCCTATGACATTTGTGTTTTTGTTTGTGGACACAATATTTTGTAAAGACAGTTATCATACAGTACATTTTTTGCGTACAGCTGCATTCATGTGGACAGTATGAAGAAAACTTGACATAATTTAATGGTTTGTTCCTATGACATTTGTGTTTTTGTTTGTCGACGCTACATTCTGTAAAGACCGTTATCATGCAGCAATTTCATTTCACTCCGGTTAATTCAGTATTAGGAGATCACATCCAGCATGATCGTAGTCTATATGTTTCTATTTATATGCTCTTTTAGACAGCCAACACCTTATTGCAGTAACACAAATATAAGCTTTTAAACTGGAGTCGGACTCTATCTCTGGTATTAAACAGCACAGAAACAGATAACAGAATGCGCCGTAATGCCAACCCGGGTTAGGACGACGAACGGCACGGCATGCCATGCCGTTCTTGAGGCGAGAGAGCGGCATATGCCGCCCCGTTCGGATCTACCCACTATGCCGACGAGAGCTCTGTGTCGGTCTTGCCGCATCCCGTTCCGATCGACCTGGTATGCCGTTCCTATGAAGGAATGCATGCCTCAAAGTCGAGAAGCTCCCTAACATGCATGATGAAGCTCTAAGGTGCATTCACCCCTCAACTATAGAATCAGTATGCTTGTATAAACAGTTGAATGAAAGATGAAGACTTGGAACATTGGGGATCAATCAGGCTTCACTAACGTATATTGTACATGTAGCAAATAAACCAATAAAAGGACTATTGTCGAGATGGGGAGCATGTATTTGGATACAGGGTTGAAAACAAGGCCTGTCACATATTTGCTATGTTTTTTTTCTGTTTTTTTTTTTTAAAGAATTTTTTTTTATGAAACATGATAAAGTATTAACAAATTTCTTCAGGTCTTGTTTATTCACCTAAATGTATGGGAATTATAGACAGATTGTAGCAGCAATGGTCAACCTCACAAGAATCCAATGTTAATATTCTTCAGTTTCCTCAAATTTTGCTGAGACTCACTTTCTCCACCTAATTTGCATACCTAACACCCTATTTAACACATTCAATTTCTAAGGTAATACTAGCCCATTTGCCAGTTTCGCATTCGCAGTGAGCTTCCCTGGGCATGTATAAGAAAACAGGAAAAATAGGAAATTATTCAATTATTTGAAAAATGCTGGAAAGAAATATTAAATATTAGGTGCGAAAAAAATGTTAATTGATACCAGGCTTATTTGGTTTATAAGGCAATTGATTTGATACCTTTCCATCTATTCTCATGAAATCAGCATATTTGCTATTTTTCCCATTGTTTTCCATAGGAGCCCAGCTTAAAAGGAGTGAGTGAATAGAGTTTGTTGCTTTCAACATTTTTTCAGCTACATCATGACGGGGAAGGAAAGGGAGGGGAGGGCGGGGTACCTACTTGTAACAGAGCAGATATAATGCTGCCATTTTAGTGCTGTCCCACTGAAATATCATGCCGTAGGCAGACATGACACTCCACTCAGACACATTATACTGACACCGAGCGAACCAGTCCTTGCTCTATCCTGTTAATGCTGAGCATAAGCGAGGAAGCAACAAGTTCCATTTTTCAGTCTTTGGTATAACCCGGCCTGGCATTGAACCCAGTATTTACCGCTTAAGAAGCCGACACTCAGAACCATTAGGCCACGAAGCACTCGTTGGCCTGCGCCGTCCCTTTGTTTACATGCTGGTGTGTAATGATCACAGAACTAGCAAATGGGCTATTATATTAATATATATACAAACATTAAAAAAAAACTAAACTGATACCATATTATATAACATCTTTCAGTGAACCTAAAAGACCTCCTTCTGCTCTTGAAAATTTTGAAATATAATAAACCTGAAATGCTGCTTGTCTCATCAGTGGACCAAATACATCGGTTTACTGCACATGAAATATAATTTATAGGAAGTACATGTACAGTAAGAAATGTGACATTCAAAACTCTTATGTAATATTTGATTAAAATACAAATAATGTACATACGTGGATAGTGGCATAAACCATCTGACAAAGCAGTTTCCACTTGCACGAGTGATATTCAGGAACAGATACCACATACATAGTTCTCATCACAGATCCTCTATCACACATGATGCTTCGTCTGAATATTTCATCATATGAATACATCAGGGACATCAGCACTGGAGGACACTCTTCTTTAGTACACATCAGTTAGGTTCATCTGTTCACTCTTAAGGTTACGAGATCCCCAGTTGGCAGACCTATCAACTCTCACGCATTCAGTGTGAGACTCGCACATTTGGCATATCTCTCTCACGCAGCTATGTAATGAAATCCCACACATTTGGGCATTTTTGCGAAATTATTTCTACAATAACTATCATTCAAAATTGCTCCAGTTTGCAGAAAAAGAAGTTCGTAATTTAATACATTTCCTGGATTTGGTTAGAAAGTATTCATTTATACGCTCCATGAAAGGTGCAATTTTAATAACTGTTAGATCCATATAAAAAGTGAAACTGTGAAAAATCTCCTGGGTGGATATACCCTAATCTCACGCCTTTAGAAAATTGAGAGGCCTGAATTGGGTTCAAAAGTAAAAAAAAAAAACCCATAATTTTGCAGCTGATGATTCCACCTTTCCATTGGTTAGATTACTCAGAAGACAAGTATTTCTTTATATCTCTAGTTGGCCACCAAAGCCCGGGAGGAGGGAGAGGGGAACGGGGGAGGGGACACACAGCGGCATTTCTAAGATGAAATTAAGAAACTATATGGGTGTTTGAACAATATAGAATAAATATGCCAATTTTGAAAGTTTTTCTTTAACCATCACAAAATCATTAGTGACAGTAGTGACATGACTGTACATGCCACATATGTAATGCATTGTTTCAATTAAATTAAAATAAATCAGATTTTTTTTTCAATTCAAACAAAAAAATCATTAATCTCATCAAATTGCCCAAAACCATACCATTCCAAAACCATGTCTGTTTTGATCCCATAGTTGCATTCAAACTGACTAAAACGAACGGTGAAGTCATTACCTTAAGCTAGCTTCATTACCAGATTACTGTTTGTCTTACATTTTGAGCATCTAGATTTAAATCACGTTATTATCTGAATATCTCTAATGAAATGTCTGTGGAATGTGTCATATTCAATATCAATTGCATGTACCATCGCTGTCAATTTCTCTAAATTAATACCATGACAATCTTTAGACATGCCTGTGTTAAAGCATGTACATGCAATGTTTCTGACCCAATAAATCATGTAAATCAAGTTTCAATTCCGTCCAGCCTCATTGTAATTCTGGGACTTTCAAGGAATACTGGACAAATTCTTATCAGTGTTGCGCAATCATGGTTGCAAAAAGCAGTTTCTTTCCTATTTCCCAGGACCTGGTAACCATACTGATTAATTATTATGACAGTCCTACTTTTAATTTGCTGAATTGGTCTCAACCTCTTCCACAATCATGAGATCATAATAAAATTTCACTGTTCTCCATGCTGGGGTGTTAATACCCCATAACTATCTGAAGCAGTCAGCACTGGGTTATAGAATTGTCAACTCTACGAATATCATAAATTTGTGCTGAATGTGTTGTAATAGGTAGTTATTTGATGACATGAAAACTGCGGACTGGACAGAGAGCAGTTTTTTTTAAATAGATACGAACGACATCTATTAAATTCTCAGACATGCAGATTTTTTTGGCAGGGGAACGTGCCCCTATCAGTCTCTGAATTCTGGCAAAATAGGTAGGCTTGGTCTCAAATATGTCACTTAAAGGTCAACCCAAACGATCTGAGGTCAAAAATATAAAAAAATAGTCCTTTCGATTCTGAAAATAATGATATTTTTGTAATAATTTTGTGTCGTCTGGTTGGCGAGATATTGCCGTTTGAAAGCTGAAAATCGCTCTCCTGTCAATTCCAGCTGTGACGTCACGGAGGGACAGCCGTCTTGTATTCTCTATGTTAAAGCCGTATACCACAGTCATAAGTAGCTGCTGATTTCTGGAGATTTTCGGGGTATCGGTGCATCATTTGTTAAATATGCCGCGACGTTGTGTAGTGGGAGGTTGCAGTTTTACTACAGATGACGGTGTTAGTATTCATTTGTGGCCTAAAGACGAGAAAATCGCTGCAAATTGGACGAAATTTGTACGCAACACGAGAGTGTGGAAAGAGGGCCCGAGCCAGTACTCGTATAATTTGCTCAGCACATTTTGACAGAAAGACATCATTCGAGGACCTCTACAGCATAGCAGTTGAATTCGGGTACAAACCAAAACTAAAGAGAACAGCTATTCCAACTATCAAACCTAAGAACAATCAGAATGTGACGGCAAAGAAATCGGACAAGGAGAATCTACCACGGACATCGGCTGAACGAACCTTGCCTGCAAGCGAGGCCTAATTGGGCAGGGAGACGGCTGTACATGCCCTGCTCGCTCTCGCGTCCCCGATAAATGCCCAGAATGCTATCCATGATGTGGCATTTGTTGCTTGAGCACCTACAAGTTAGACTGGATGAGTCTCTATTTCATATGTACTATTTAATAATAATAAAATGATCTTCCTTAAATATATATACGTTTGATAAGTAAATAAATAAAAGAAAAATGAAAAAAAAAATGAAAAAATTATTTCAAGTATTTCTTAATAGGCAGAGTTACTTCCTTTTGTTTCCCCTTTAAAATACATTATAAACGGGTTGGGTCCAGTCTACCTACAATTGGGAGAGTGCATGTAGATCAGACAACGACAAAGTCGTACAGTGATCGGGCAAACCGGTCACCTTTTATTGTTTTGTTTTTTTCTGAACACCTATTGGTTCTGAACACCAATTGGAGTGAATGGCTGTAGATACAGAAGTGATAATAATACTTTCATAATCCTTTGACATTTGAGATTGTGGGAATATCATTCGATTTCAATTTAATTGAAGTAATTTGTCGAAAATTGAGCAAGTGTGAATGCCGATCCATCACGTCGTTTTGACACCCACTCACCACGGCTTACTTTTCGCCATGAAAGTTTTTTATCAAACTATATAATTCTGAAATTGGTATTTCATGGGGATTATGGGAAAACAAACAGAATTAAAATCGGACGTATATCAGTAGAGTTATCAACAGTTACTGTCCATTCTGTCGAATCCCGGAGTTTATCCCTTCGAAAAGGCCGTCTCGTTACATCACAGAATCGTTCTACATTCAATACAGTTTGAAATATATCGACATTTGGTCCTATAGAAGACGATAATAAAGTTTCCAGTCAAGTTGCAAACCAATCTGTATTGAACAAACGACCTCTCCGAATCCTGTCGTTGTCTAGTTCCACATTGTCAGAATGGTTGTCACTGTCAGCGTCGGAGCCGTACGGCTCAAATTGAAAGCGCTGAATTCCGTCGTTGGTCTTCAAACAACTGTTATTTTGCCCGTCATCATCCTCCTCTGTCTATTTCATCTTCTTGGCAAAAAATATTTCCATCTAAGGAGCTGATATCGCTCGAATCGACATCTGAATCGGAGCTCTGACTGCACTCGCTTTCCATGTTATGCGCTATTTTTTCGCAGGCAATTGCCCTGCGTGACATCATCAACCCAGCTGTGAAAGTATGAAAAAGCCCACTTTGCTCCCATATTACTTGTGTTTCTGATCGGATTAGTTTTTTTTCAATATTTTTTTCATACAAAGTGAAGTATGAACTATGATTTTTAAGGATTTTTAGACAAAAAAAAATTCCGTTTGGGTTGACCTTTAATAAATGAGGGATCTTCATGAACGTAACTGAACATTGATTCTCAATGCCGGAAAAATATTTTAAAAACAAAGAAGATTTTTTCCCCTTCTTTTGGGTTTTTTTTCTTTATTTATTTTTTTCTTCTTTGCTCTCCAATTATTTGGGCGCATCCTAATCTGGGCACAATGTTTTAACGTTGTATCAAGGGGGTAATCTAAAGCCCTACAATAATGTCCAGACCAGGCCAGGATTTCCCAGGCAATAATATAAGGCCATCCTTAAAAATATGTTTGTTGGCTGTAACCCGACCCTACCTCAGGAAGTTGGGTCGGTAGGTAGGTAATTTTTTTTTTTTTTTTAGATCAGGTTTTCCTTTTGGGGAGGCTGGAAGAGGTTAGTGTGATTTAGTTCAGATACTAAGCAGGTCATTTGAAATATTCTTTTTGTCTGGCAGCAAAATTATTTCAGTATAGAAAACTAGTTATCTTCAAGGTATAAAGCAAGATATTCTTAAATTCAGGCTTGTGTACCTGTTTTATTTCTTAGAAGACATCGACATCCTTGAACACATTCTTGACTTGACAATGACTAGTGACTAGCTGGTCAAAAAAAAAAAAATATATACCACTACCAGACAAACTTTTGCCAAAATTGTGACAGGAAAGAAAAAAATCCTCTCAGTGTTATACAGAAGGTTGTTCATTATACCATTTGGAGTTGAGAAAATTACCTCAAATTAATCATTAACATCATTACTGCCCTTCCTCGTCGCAAATTTATGGTGTGCTTTTATTGAATACTTAGGTACTTCCTTTATTCAGATTAGAAATACATCGTAATTTAATTACTGACAACAATGAGGCAAATACTAAGTTTCTAACCTGTGTCTTTTCGTGGAATTTAGTCCGAGGTGGAATTCTGACATTTGATGCCGACATCGGAACGTCAAAATTAAGCTGACGGCACCATCTAATTTGTCAAGACCGCTGAAGCCACCGACACTATATCCATGGCTTCATCGACATAGAGGGTTATAAAGTTTCCGTTAAACAACAAAGCAGTATAGATTTTCTGCATTTAGGCACACTGAAGTCTTCTCGGATAAAAGTAGAAATCCAAACATCGTTGTTGTTGTAACATCGTCAGAATCTGTCGGTGTACGGACCCACGTGGTGCATGGCACAGGGACGAGATTCTACTAGATTGCATATACATACCCATCTCACACTTCAGATAAATCAAGGGACGCAAACTTGAAATGCACTTTTCCGCCAGAAATTACCGGATTTCAGAGGCTCGATTGAGAACAAATAAACGCAATTTACTCATACCTGGCGGTGTTCAGGTTTTCTGTTACACTTCATAGCACAAATCCCGGCTCGTATATGGCGCTGCGGTGCATAGTTTTTGTAAAATCCTCTCTCAAATCAGCGGTTAAATTCTCCCGCTTCGAGCATCTTCACGGACGTTGAATGACTGCCGTAGCCTCGAACCCGAAATCCTAACAATTATGTCACGCACAACGATCAACGCTGATCGGCTATCTTGGATTGACGGACACGTTTCACAGTTTTGAATTTCGCGCACTGTCCACTGCATTAGTGCAGAGACTATAATGATAATAAAAACTTTATTATAGAGTCTCTGAATAGTGTAAACAGTCAATCAGCGTTGTTCGTGGTGCATGACGTAATTGTTATGATCTCGGGTTCGAGGCTACGGCAGTCCCTCTTGCATATGGCTCCAATTTCAACGTCCGTGAAGATGCTCGAAGCGGGGAAATTTAACCGTTGATTTGAGAGAGGATTTTACAAAAACTATGCACCACAGCGCCATATACGAGCCGGGATTTGTGGTATGAAGTGTAACAGAAAACCAGAACACCGCCAGGTATGAATAAATTGCGTTTATTTGTTCTCAATCGAGCCTCTGAAATCCGGTAATTTCTGGCGGAAAAGTGCATTTCAAGTTTGCGTCCCTTGATTTATCTGAAGTGTGAGATGGGTATGTATATGCAATCTAGTAGAATCTCGTCCCTGTGGTGCATGGTGACAGTCCTAAACATGTCTACGTTCCAAGTCGATTCGCGACAGAGCTCTTTATGGCAGGTTTTAATAACCAACCGTTTTGAAATATTTTTCCCATCCTGTGTTGCTGTTGCCTCTCGATGTGTTTATTGTCCTCTCGTCCAAACCCAAACACAAAACAGAAGGGGGAACTTCCCGCCATATACACGTGGTCGACGAAAACTGCATTCCCCTACGGACTGGGCCATGGAGGATATGCCTTCAAAACGTGCGACATAAGCTCACATCGCGACTACTGGAGAGTGAAATCCTGCTTGCTTTTGCTAGGCGAACGTTTTACATACGTTTACACGAGCGAGGAGATAGGGGAGATAATTCTGACATTGCAAAATAAAATAAAAAGATGACCGGTCGGAAAATCAGCGAAAAAAGTTTCCAGTCGGCGGATTTTTGGACAGTCGGTCGGGTTACGCGCAACAAACTTATTTTTAAGGATGGCCTAATCCAAACAGATTCTCACAACCCAAACAGGGCATGAATTTAACATAAAACTTTTCCAGACCATCGGGCTGGTATATTTCTTTATACAAAGCTGAAATTCTTGAATTATAACCAGCCAGTCAGGCTGGTAAGCTAGCTTTAGAACTAAATTCAACCAGCCAAGTTCCAAATTCACCAGCCACGGGCTGCCAGGCTTGTGGCAATTTCGAGCCCTGCCAAATCTCTAGGAATCCATGAGAATCCCAAGCTATCATTGCTATGTAGATTGATAAAATTCTATGGGAATCTGTTCAATTCCAGTGAGTGAGTGAATATGATTTAACATCGCTTTCAACTATATTTCAGTCATATCACGATGATGGGTCCTATTCCTTTTCAGATCCGGGAACCACACAGGTGGAGTCCTATTCCTTTTCACACCCGGGAACCCCAGGGGTGCCTCATTTAGTCGCTTCTTACGACAAGCTCTCTGAGGAGCTGAGGACTATTCTTACCATGACCTGCAATGTGCGCAACGACATCGCAGGTCAATACCCGGAAGTCCCACGGGGCCTGTTCAATTCCAATGGATAATTTTGTGGGAGTGTTGACGAGAATCAGATTTGCAGATTCAAGCCCTGCATAGCTATTCTGAGTTACATAGCCTACCAACATAACAGGTTTCTATCCCTATTTGGGCAAATCTCCATTTTGGAGTTACTTTTCGTTTACCCTTAGTGACCTGTGACCTATGAATTTGATTTAATGTCACACTCAAGATTATTTCACTTATGGTGACAGCCAGTTTGAATGATGGAGAAAGCCAGAGTATCCTGGAGAGAACCACCGCCCGTCAGCAAATAACTGGCAAACTTTCACACATGGACCAGCTGGGCTCGAACCTGTGCCGGTTCAGCAGTGTGATGCCAGCGACATATGGGGGGATTTGGTTTAGTGTCACACTCAAGGTTATATCACTCGTATGGCGACAGCCTGTTTGAATGGTGGAGAAACCGGGCGGAGTATCCTGGAGAGAACCACCGCCCGTCGGCAAGTAGCTGGCAAACTTTCACACATGCACCACCGGGGCTCGAACCTGTGCCGGTTCAGCAGTGTGGAGAGGGGAGTGGGGATTTGGTGTAGTGTCACACTCAATTTTATTTCACTCGTATGGTGATAGCCAGTTTGGTTGGTGGAGAAAGGTGGAGTATCCTGGAGAGAACCACTGCCCGTCGACAAGTAACTGGCAAACTTTCACACATGCACCACCGGGCTCGAGCCCGTGCCGGTTCAGCAGTGTGAGGCTAGCGACCTATGGGGGAAGGGGGGAGTGGGGATTTGGTTTATTGTCACACTCATGGTTATTTCAATCATATGGTGGTAGCCAGTTTGGTTGGTGGAGGTACAAAATGTAGCTGGAGTATCCTGGAGAGAACCACTGCCAGTCGGCAAGTAACTAGCAAACTTTCACACATGCACCAGCTCGAACTCATGCCTGTTCAGCTGTGTGAGGATAGCGATCACCAGCACTTTGATCTATGAAATTCTAGGACTGTTAAGCCAAGGCATTCGTCACCTATAATAATCAAGGCGAAGTTTCATGACCTTTTGACTAAAACTGGGCTAGACAGACAGACAGACGAAGACGATTAATAAAATTATAGTACCAAAATGTCACAATATACTGTAAATGTAATACTAATAGCTCGATCAGTGAAGTACCAAGGCCTTGGGTTTAAGGGGACAGTCAAGTTCACAGGGTGGAGTTAATATTACATAATCTGATACAATATTGCGGTTATGTCACTCATACCAATTCCTGTACAAGCTACATGTAGATATTGATGAGTGTTATATAACTGCGGTGAAATTCTATATCATTGAAATATCAGTTTCAAACCATTTTATGTACATTATTATATCTATGCAGACAAACCACGCATGCAAACTGTAAAATAGTAGGCCAGGGCCATATCCAGAGCCATTTTGATATCTGTTAAGGGGTATGGGTGCCCAAACTTTACAGCCAATTTTAATGCTTTTTACATACAAATGTGCCCAAATACATTTATGCGCCCCAAAAGAGCAAGAAAGGGACCCGGTGTCCCCAAATATACTCTGGATATGGCCCTGTAGGCCTACATGTACATCTCAGATTCTGAAAATGTACTCGTAACATTTTGAACATGTGAGATTCTGATTATGTACATGTAAGACTCCAGATATATGTATGAGTTTCTGAACATGTACATACATGTGAGATTCTGAATATGTACACATGAGTTTCTGAATATGTACATGTGAGATTCTGAAAATGTACATGCCAGATTCTGAACATGTACATGTGTCGATTCTGAATATGTACACATGAGTTTCTGAATATGTATATGCGAGATTCTGAAAATGTACATGCAAGACTCTGAATATGTACATGTGTTGGTACACATGAGTTTCTGAATATGTACATGTGAGATTCTGAACATGTACATGTGAGATTCTGAACATGTACATGTGTCGATTCTGAATATGTACACATGAGTTTCTGAATATGTACATGTGAGATTCTGAAAATGTACATGCAAGATTCTGAACATGTACATGTGTCGATTCTGAATATGTACACATGAGTTTCTGAATATGTATATGCGAGATTCTGAAATGTACATGCAAGATTCTGAACATGTACATGTGTCGATTCTGAATATGTACACATGAGTTTCTGAATATGTACATGTGAGATTCTGAACATGTACATGTGAGATTCTGAATATGTACACATGATCGAGTTCCTGAATATGTACATGTGAGATTGTGAATATGTACATTTTTGTTTCAAAAATTCCATATAGTTCTGGAGACATCACGGTCAAAGGCTTTAATGTGAGAAAAATGTCATACGTTGACTCAACATATTTTATAATGTACATATATATTCTTGAATAGTGAGTGAGTGAATAGAATTTAACGTCGCTTTCAACAATATTTCAGCTATATCACGACGAACCAACAAATCACCACCCAGCCCAGTTGTGTTCCTGCTACTTCAAAGAAGAAATCTTTGAAGCAGCATAGAACCATCCACCCTCCATCCATCCTATAAAACACTGAGGACAGCGCACAAGACAAAGACAGGGCACTTACATGGTGCAATAAAGACAAGTGATATTACAGTGCTAGACATCACATTATCAAGTTCCTGTTTATGGAAGGCAAACACCGCCAAAAATACAACAGTGAAACAAATAAGCTTGAGTCAAATGATTAACGTTCATTTGACAAACGAACAACGTACAGGCAAACAATTAACGTTCGTTTACCAAACAATTAACGTTCATTTGACAGACGATTAACGTACAGTCAAACGAACATCAGACAGTCAAACGATTAACGCACAGTCAAACAAACATCAGACAGTCAAACGATTAACGTACAGTCAAACGAACAACAGACAGTCAAACGATTAACGTACAGTGAAATGAACATCAGACAACAGAGGGAGTCACCGTCACAGTGAGGGGAGATAATTTGGATGGTCGTCTCGACTAAGAGAGTGGAGGTCAACAGGTCCCCATCTACAAGCAGAACGTCCACTAGCAGAACGCCCATCACCAGGACGGCTTGGGGCTATATAAAAATGCGGATTCCAATGGCCACATCGGGTACAGACTGCGGACCTCTATTTCTAACGGCCACAGACTTTAATAGAAATCGAACCACGATCATGATATCTGAATCTAGGACAAAAGCAGTGGTGGACAAAAGCCCCAGGTACAAAAGCGCCGCGTACAAAAGCCACAGAGGCTAAAGCTCTAGCGGACAGAAGTCCCAAACCAATTAATTAAAAACCAATAAATCGAATAGCGCGATCGGGCTATTGTACCATAAATACCGGGCTATTTAGATAGGCACTACACGAAAATTTATATACGCGTACCATTTAATTATCCAAATAGACCCGATCGCGCTATTCGACCCTTACGGTATGCACTGCCTCTTATTTTTATCGATTATTAAGTATCACTTCGATGAAAAAAAGAAAGAAAAAAAAGTGGTTATTAATCAGTAACAAAAAAACAAACAAAAAAGCGGCTGAATAAAGCGATTTGAGCTATTCGTCCTTTTGCAGAACTGACGACAGCGCGCTCAGTGGACTCTACACACGTGTGCGCATTGCAACAGTCAACCAGTTATGACAGTTTTGAGATAGAAAATTATGGTAATACTCCAATGATATGGGGTGGACGGCCACAGGTAAAAAGCTGTTTTTATAGCTCCAACAATAACGTCACATTTATACCATCCTTTTCCGTGTTTTTTTATGGTGTGTTTCCAATGAATATGATGTACCATAGAATCAATATTCATCGAGTACCGAATCGGAATAACATACTCTCTAAAAAAAGTTCAGTGAAATTTCACTCAAGTAAGAGTGGAAATTCATCCCACTCAAAACTTAAGTGAAATTTTCACTGAACTTGAGTTACTTTTCACTCAACTTGAGTTAAATGCACTCAACTTGAGTGACATTCACTCAAGCATAAGAGTGGAAATTCATCCCACTCAAGTTAGGTGAACTCAAGTTGTTTGTTGTTTTAACTCAAGTTGAGTGAAAAGTAACTCAAGTTGAGTGAAAAGTAACTCAAGTTTGAGTGAACAGGTACATTTCACTCAAACTTGAGTGGAACAGTTCACTCAAGTTTTTTTAGAGAGTAGTTGTTTCAGAACCTAAAGTCGCGTAGAGCTCATTTGACTCAAAAAGATATCAACAGCACAATTGTCTTCTAGTTAAATGACTGTATATTGTTAATACTCATCATTGAGCCCCAGCTGACAAAAGCCCCAAATTCAAATATATATATTTAACCACTCTTGTTTGAAATGTACCGTTTAAAATGCTTCATTTAGAATTGTTTACGAGTTCCATCTACCGATACTTAGAAGTGGCAATGTGTGAATAAATGATTTTAATAGTTGGTTATATCTCTGTTGAGTTAATTGTTGGGATAGCCTGAATTTTCTAAATAGGAAATATAGAATATATGAACAGAACAATTCTCTTCTAGTTAAATGACTGTTTCTCTGCCTCCCTCCTCCCTTAAATATTTTCTTTACCCTTGAGCTAGGGGCTGAAACGTCCCACACTATACCCTTGAGTCAAGCTCTATCAAAAATGTAAAACTATCCAAAATGGCCGATGTCATGACGTCACAGTGACGTCATTTTCAAAAAAGGCATTTTTTGGTCGACTTTTCGGTCAGATTTTTCGATTGATTTTATCTTTGCCATTTCTCGGCAAAACTGCATGATAAATAGGTAAGTAATAGTCTAATGTGAAATAAAATAGTTTTTGTCCGCTTTTCCTCATAGAAAAGTAGAAATTTGGAACAAAAATGACGAAAACATCACTTTCTTGGTATATCTCACATGGTCGCCATTTTGAATTTACCCATGATAGTCTGTTCGGAGGGTCATGCAATAGGATCAAAATGACCCCAACATACAAAGTCACAGAGTGTCAGCTGTCAAGTATTTGGCGTTCCAGAAATAGGATAGAAAGTTTGGTAGGGGGGGGCCATAATTGCCCCTCCCCACCCACCCGATAATCAACCATTCTTTCCAATCAAAAATTCAAATTCGAATATCCTTATTACAACCATAATCTTACGACCAAGGGACATTATATAGCCTGTCTTGCTTTGAGAAAATGTTGTTACTCATTTTTTTTTTAGAAACGTTCAAATATATCGAATTTAAAAAAATAATGGCGGATGAAACTACATGTACACATATATTCAAGTCCGGCTGTTTTTATGCTATTAGTGTGCAATCGACATCTGAATCGCAATTTTCAGAACATGTTGTGAGCATTGTCAATTCGCAGCATCTTGCTTGTCACAAAACAATTTAGGACCAGGATTTTTTTCTCTCACATTCGTAAAGTTAGACCGCGGTTCGCAGTTCGTTATTCGGGACCAGTCATTCAGCGACTCATCATAACAGTGCCCCTAGCAGCGCTCCCTGGCGTCAGATTTGGGATATGAATATGCAAAGATATAGAGCATGACATTCTCTCTTGCTATACAAAGATTGGAGTTCAAAGTACTCATAATAAAAAAAATACAGATTTCAATATTTGAGGAAATAATTGCTGGTCTCCTCGAATAATGAAATGCGCGCGGTCTAACTTTACAAACGTTTTTCTCTCTCAAAATATACAGATAGATAGAAAGTTATTTTTCATTAACTAGATATGAAATATGGTAAGATATGATTTGATCAATAAATTATTTGCAGAACTGGATAGCTGGAAATTATTTCAAAGAGGTGATTATGAAAGCCTTTGTGAACATCAGTTAAGTTATTTTTCGTCAAAACTAAAATTTGACAGAAGCGTTTTTAACTGAATCTATCGCACAACAGTCTGAATAACACATGTATCAATTTCAGAATATTTGTTCATTTCAAGAAGTTGTTAGATTAACTGCCTGGCCAAGCATCGCAGCTGCTTGGTTCAGGAGACGAACCGCATCGCTGATGTGCTGGTTCGCCATTTTTCTATATTTGGCGCTCTTTTTCCACATAAACTTTTATGCCGATGGTGGCACCGTCTGTTCGTTAATCGTTTGACTGTCTGATGTTTGTTTGACTGTACGTTAATCGTTTGACTGTCTGATGTTCGTTTGACTGTACGTTAATCGTTTGACTGTCTGATGTTCGTTTGACTGTACGTTAATCGTTTGACTGTCTGATGTTCGTTTGACTGTACGTTAATCGTTTGACTGTCTGATGTTCGTTTGACTGTGCGTTGTTCGTTTGGTAAGCGAACGTTAATCGTCTGTCAAATGAACGTTAATTGTTTGGTAAACGAACGTTAATTGTTTGCCTGTACGTTGTTCGTTTGTCAAATGAACGTTAATCGTTTGACTCAAGCTTATTTGTTTCACTGTTGTATTTTTGGCGGTGTTTGCCTTCCATACCTGTTGCTTTCTTGAATAGAAATAGAATATCCACGTACTGTAGTTTTATGATCGAAGTGATATTTTGTACATTTTATCTACAAGAATTTACCATTACAGTCAGTCCGATAAGCCAACTTTATCTCCATTTCATACATGAATTTAGTATTAACCTTGAGGTAGATTTTATTTCATACTTCTAGGCCATTCAAAATATTATTTATGTTTACCGTAACCCGACCGACCCGAAAAAAACGTAGCTGCGCAAAAATAAATTGTCCGGCATATTTTTTTTTCGTTTTCGCGAACCTGTAAAAATGTCTGTTTCAAGGGGAATAACTCCTCGCGCATCCCGTAAGGGGAGTTTACTCTCTCGCTGGTGGCGCTGCTGGTGAAGGCCATCAAAATGGCGGACACGGACGTTGAGCAGTCGAAATAACGCCTGTCTACCTATCGCCGACAAATCATTTTTTCAAGTGACAACTAAATTAAAATGCCGCCTGTCGCCGCGACAAGTAACTGTTCTGTCCTAAAAATACTGAATTACGATCTAACACAGGCCTAATATGACTGAATGACTGAGTTGTGTTCCTGGAAACAGTTTAGTTTTATTTATATCGGACATTCTGTTCACTTCGACGTGCATCCCGCTCTCATGCATACAACACGAGAGCTGACTGTTCATGCCTGGCAACTTCAAGTCGAAAACGAAACCAGAAGAAGCTGAGCGATTCTTACATTTTATTTCGGAGAATAGGAGCTCAATAAAACTTCGTCAGTGAGTATTTTAATCGGAAGAAAATCGTGCTTGCCAACACGGGCAGCTAACGTGAAAGTTGCGTTGCCCGTGCCGATTTTTACTTGCTCCAGACAAGCGGACAAGCGCTAACGTGTTCCACTCGCGAGTTGATCGAGTGAACATGGTGAAGGCAACAACAAATGCTTTTGCTTGATAATTTGTCAGGACAATTCAACATTTTCTTTTTGGAACTTTTTTTGAGGAGGTAAAACTCAATTTCAAAATTTCCCCAAAACTGAATTTTTCGTTCAGTCAAGTTTTCAATCGGGGTTACCCACAAAAAAGTTGTTAAAATCCCCCTGTTGTTATGATCCTTAAGAAAATATCGTTCCAGCAAAATTAATCTTATAATTGAACATTCTGTTGACATTTTACACTAAACAGTCTGGTGAGAGAAATGAGCCTGCTGAGTCAACATCAGGGAGTGAGGACATTGATCTTGGCTATGCAGAGCTAGAGGAAGGAGACAAATTTGTCGCTGTCATAAACGTCTCCCGATCGAGAAAAGAAAACTTGTGTTCAAATTCTCCAATGCCTGCAAAATGGAGAAACTGATTGGAATATATGAATGATGACAGTAGGGTGAAAAAAAAGTTTCAGTATAGGAGTGACAAGCTGAAGTACCAGGGGGCAAGTAAAAAATAGTTACCTGTTAGAGTGACAAATAATTCTCAAAAAACGTTGTCGTATTAGTGTCTGTCATTGAACAGGGATTTTGTGAACGGGGAATTAGTGATAAAAAACAAAATAAAACGTTTTTGCTCATCGAAAACGTTAAGAGATGTTCTAGCTTGTGTGTCTGATGTATCTGACAGCACAAATTTGTTTGTATCAAGGCATGTCGCCTGGACTCTTCGTGAGCATTTGAAACTGAATGCGACTCTGACGATGATCTGAACATTCACGGGCAAAAAAAAAAAAGGCAAAAAAAAAAAATTTCCCTACCTACCTACCTACCCACCTTTTTCTAATTGCGTTACAGTAAACACATTTTTTTTTTAGAATGGCCCTACTCTTAGCACATAAACAGATAAAACCACAGGTGTCACAGTAGGAAAAAGTAAAGCATGGAGTATTTGTCTATCCTACATGTATATGTACATCATATCTATGTATTTATCCTGTTGAAACTCGAAAAAAACTACATTTATGCAAACCTGTATAAATTATGTCATCGATTATGTGTTAGAGGAATAGCCAATCAGAGGACCAGAACCGAAACAGAAGGTGTTAATGGCAAGTGTCGGATATCCAATCACATTGCTGATTTCACACTCCAGTGATCACACGGCACACACTTGTAGTCTGGGTCACCTTGCGGAGTATGTGTCACAGTTCTGCTATGATTTCTCCTATGAATGCCACTTTTTTGATTAAATGCCTTGGCTAGAACATCTCTAGACGTCTAATTTACAAATATATCCCGGGCATGCCCTAAACACCCAACTTAATTCATTGCAACCTAATAACAGGGTCGCATACAGGCCGATTTACATACCGTTTACCGGCGTCCAAATTAACTGATCCTAGAGCAAAAAAGCTCAAATTAGAGGACGTGAAAAAAGTTATTGGTACCTAACAAATGAAAATAAAAACAGACGAAGCTATTTTTGATTATCTAACCGAGTATTTTTTTGCTGATCAACCATTGAACGCTGGAAAGTTTTGTATTACCCTCTGGCGTCAAGCAAATGCATTTTGTTGTTTTTGAATTCAGCGGATATCCCCAATTTTAATGTGTTACCTCGTTCTCATGCGCGTCAACAGTTCAGCCTGTACTGTTAAAGCTATAACATGGTGCAGATTCGCCTACAGCACCGGTCTAAGAACAAGGTACGGGTTCGTTGAAAATCACGCAAAATCACACAAAATCTCGGTATTCTCGAATGACGGGAAGAGTGAGCGTCACTCACACAATGCCTCGCGGTCGACCCCAAACTACGGGGAAATCACACAATAAAGGCAGTGAGAGCTACGTACATTGCTAACAAGAGCCCAAGGGGCTTCAATATACGCCCGTATATCTGGAATTACATTGGTCCAAATTTCAAGGTTGTTTAATAGCCTTGATTCCAATTGGTAGCTAGCAATCCAGAGAAAGGTCTGCTATTTTGTGCTTCTGAGAATGTAACATATATCACATCTTATATTCAATGACAAACTAAAATGGGCTTATTAACTCTTGGTAACTAGTTGACCTTGAAACAAGAGCTGAGAGCTCACATATCCCACACTGAAATCAACAATAGTCAAACACAAAAAAAATAGTAGTTTTCCTGCAAATGGATTCCTTTCAGCCGAGAGAATTTTTTCATGAAGGAAGAAGAAAGCGATGAAGTAAACCTTTGTTCTTGAGTTAATAAACAGGTATGAAGTTCATGAAGGACCCCTCTCCCCATTGAATTGGTAAATGTATGGTTTTTATGTCACAACAGTTTAACTAATTGTAGCTGTTTCAAACATGGAAGACACCTTCACAGGATAAATGCCATATACATGTAGGGGAGAGAACTCTGAATATTCCAACCTAACACATATAGTCAGCTAAACTTGATCCAGTTTTGGGGGACTGTGACCATGACCTTTGACAAATTGATCTCAAAATGTATGGCTCCTCATTGCCATGCGAGTAAGGTATACTCAAAGTTTGGTACCAATCATACCTTGAAACTAGAGATATCACATGGACAAGTGTTAATGGATGAATGGACAGAACGCAACATCGCATTACACGACCTCGTCTTCGACAGGCATATGAAAATGTGACTTAATGATTTCTTGACTTTGGGATCACAGTGACCTTGGCCTTTGACCTACACTTTGATATGTAAGACATCATGCCCGTCTAATGTATTTACTGGTAGAAAGAAAGTTATTTTTGATGATTTCCTGATTTTGGGGGTCAGTGACCTTGACCTTTGACCTGACCTAAATTTTAGTACACGACACATCGTATCCCCTCGATGTATCAATGAACTTAAAAAAAAATCAGATTTTTATGAATTTCATGATTTTGGGGGTCAGTGACCTTGACATTCAGCCTTGACCTACATTTTGGTATGTGGCACATCATGTCCCCCTAATGTATCTACTGACACAAAAAAAAACATTTTTTTTAAAGATTTCTTGATTCTGGGGTCACAGTGACCTTGACCATTGACCTTGACCTAAATTTCGGTACATGATAAACCATCTTCCCGTAATTTCTCAATGGACACAAAAAATCATGATTTTTAACAATTGCATGATTTTGGGGTCACAGTGACCTCGACTTTTGACCTTGACCTACATTTTGGTATGTGACACATCATGTCCCCCTAATGTACTTACTGACACAAAAAATGCTATTTTTAATAATTTCATGATGTTGGGGTCACAGTGACCTTTGACCTTGACCTAATTTTTGGTATGTGACACCTCATTTCCCCCTATTGAATTGACTCGCAAAAAAATTAGCATTTTTTTTATGATTTCCTGATTTTTAGGTCACACTGACATTTGACCTTGATTCTGGGGTCACAGTGACCTTGACTATTTGACCTTGATCTAAATTTTGGAACATGACAAAACGGCCCCCCATAATTTCTCAATGGATTAAAAAAATCATGATTTTTAACAATTTCACACTTTTGGGGTCACAGTGACCTTGACCTTTGACCTACATTTTGGTAGGTCACACATCATGTCCCCCGAATGTATCTACTGACACACAAAAATGTTACTTTTAATAATTTCCTGATTTTGGGATCAGTGACCTTTGACCTTCGACCTTGACCTATTTTTTTGGTATGCGACACTTCATTTCCCCCTATTGAATTCACTCACAAACAATTTGAATTTATTAATGATTTCCTGATTTTTCAGTCACACTGACCTCTGACCTCTGACCTTGACCTACATTTGGTATGCAACACATCGTTCCCCCATAGGGCATCCACTCACGAAAAATTAGAACTGTAGATAGAAAACTGTCAATGATCAATGATTTCCTGATTTTAGGCAACAGTGACCTTTGACCTCTGACCTCGACCTCAATTTTGGTACGCGACACATCGTCTCCACCTGGCGTATCCACTCACAAAAAATTGCAACTGTGGACAGAAAACGTTCACAGATATAGACCGGACACGAACACTTCAGTGATTTCCTGTTTTTAGGCCAGTGACCTTTGACCTGTGACCTCGACCTTCATTTTGGTACGCGACACATCGTCTCCCCGTAGGGTATCCACTCACCAAAAATTGGAGCTGTGGATAGGAAACTGTCCCAGATATAGACCGGACACGAGAACCGGACAGACGGACAGACGGACAGACAGACAGACGGACAGACGGACGGAAACCGCCATCACATAATACGTCCGCCTTTTGGGCGGGCGTATAAAAAAGGACAGCCAATCTGCAGAAATCTATGGAGGAGGGATGACTCGTTTTGTAATGGTGCCCAAATTAATAAAGTGTATTTGCCCCTGAATCAAGTATTGTCTGATTGGCGGAGTGAGTAAGTGAATAGAATTTAACATCGCTTTCAACAATATTTCAGCTATATCACGATGAACCAACTAAGCACCACCCAGCCCAGTTGTGTTGTGGAACCAGACACCCTCCATCCACCCTATAAAACACTGAAGATAGTGATATAATTACAGTGCTAGACATCACATTATCAAGTTCCTGTTGCTTCTCGGCAAAATGCATTGAAGCAACAGGAACATGAACCCACCCAACCACCCACTCGTCTTATTGGCAAATCGTGTACTACCCCATATATATTAGACATACGAGAACTGTGACTACTCAAAACAGTTTCTGAAATCACCGAGGCATGAAACCAGCATTCTAGGAAATCAAAAACTTCAACACATACATGTACTGGTTTTGAAAGCATGTTTATCAAATGAAGAAGCTTGTAAACATGAATATCTGACCAGAAGATGTGACAGATCTTCAGCTTCTACAAGTTTGCTTACCCTATTTCTTCTAATTTTTCGAACAGCATTTTTAGACTTCAAAGCAGAAAAACACTATCTTTATGCCAACTGAGGCTAAATATTGTGGCTTGGATATGTTATTTATCTCAAGAACTGAAAAAATAGCGGGTGAAACGTGTGGAATGTCAGCAGAATTTCTCTCTGCAGATGCCTGAAGTTAAGATTTGCTGTCTGAATAATTAGAAGAAATAGGGTAGCATCATCTTCTCTATAATATCATGCCTTTTATTCGGGAATGATTTAACAACATGGCAGTGCGACTAAAGTCACAGGACCTACGAAGTAGGGTAGGCATTAGGACTCCGACGCGCACTGAACTCTTGGAAATCCCCCCACCCTAAGTTGAAATCCTGCCTAGATGGCCACAGCCCAAGTCAGAATCACCACTGACCAGTGATTTTCATTAAAAATCACCAGAAATTTTCATCAAAAGTAGGTCAGCTCAGAACTTGCTGTTAACAGTCCCCTAATGCACCTTCATCAAAAAATCAAGGTTCTAATGCCAACGGTTCTCCTTATTACGAAAGGGTTCAGATGGACTCACTCACTCACTGACTGACTACCGGACAATTTGCAGATGGTAGCCTAGGCCTACTTCGTAGGAAAATTAAAATCGTGCTTAGATTTGAACTACAATGAGAGAGATTCGAACCCGACCATGCCGACCTAACTGATTTCATAATCTTCACAATTGATGACAGAGATGACAGTCATGTCATTGTGCAGTATTTGATGGAAGGATTGGCATACATGTAACACAAGGTATAAATTTCCTGGTCATACAACTGAAAAGACAGATAGACAGGCAAAACAATAACATGCTAAAACAATTCATTCCAGCCGATACATAAATATTGTAAGATAATATTCACCCCATGAAATGCAAATTTTGGGGTTAAGAAAAAATAGGCTGAATGATATTTAGCGAGTGTGAATGTACTCACTGTGACCTCCATGAAATATTCTGGTCAGTGTGCCAAATTTTGACTGTTATATAATATGTAGATGACAAAAGTTAAATAAACCTTGGCAGTAGCTTTGCATGGTACTAGTAGGCTTTTAAAAAGAAAAGTCTTCACTTTTTATTATAGCCAGAAATTTTGTATGACATTTCAAGAGTTTACCACTAAAAAATTGGTTCCTGGAAACATAAAATTTAGTGTGCATGGCCTAGTTTATTCACATCATTGTACTTTCAGGTTTATTGACCTGCCTGCGACAGTTCCTCAATGGTTCAAGTAAGAACCAATAACCTGGTACCATCACTTTCACAATTTGACATTTAATCTCAGTCAGCATTTTCAGATGTCACATATTAACCATCTGGGATGGTGGTGGCATACATGTGGAAAGTTACAATTTCCAGAGCAATAAATAAATTAGATCAGTGTAATTACATGTAAATGTAACCCCAATCTAGTCTTGAAATGTACAGGCTTGAGATACACGTAAGCATGATAATGAATTATACAGCGTTAATATGCTGGTACCAACAGGCCAAAACAATCGGATCCTTTAGCTGGTTGAAGACAATTTTTGCAAGAATGACACCGTAATGCACACATCAATGGTATGATGATGCACACATATTTTTCTTCATACTAGGACCTTAAATTGGAGGCATGTCCAGGCTCAGGCATGAAATCATCCCACCTGGCATGCCTGGACACTGAACACTGCACTGCTTCATTCGCAACTGCTCGGTCTATTCCCTCAAAGCCATGTACCTTGCACATTAATGGTGTAAGGATTTCACAGCTCTAAACTGTGAACCGTGATCTGCCACATGTGAGGCACATCACATGCTATAGGATGTGTTTCCGTTCGCATAGTCCTCATTGTATAATATCAGGAGATAAAATATACATGTATATCCAAATGAAATGGATATTCCCTCGATTCTACCTGTGAAGGATCTCTTCTAACTTGAGGTGTTTCTCCTGGTTTTGCGTCTAAAGCTGACCTCCATGGTAACGGAAGTCATACAGCTGACATGCGTTGTTCGGAGACTCGGCGTGATACTGGCAACATGGATGCCAATATGGATTCCTAACAGTGTGGAACAAAGTACTAATGTCCTACATTATCCGAGACCGTGTTGAGTGCGCACTGCTTCTGTGCCATCATGATATGACAGACAAAATCAAGAGTCATAACTCTCGACTAGTTGATCAAGGGAGACAAAATTTGAATTTTTGCTTAAAAAAAACAAAGATGTGTGAATCGCTCAGAAACAAGAGTTTCTTTCTTCAAAAATATATTAAAAGTTTCTTTCTTTTAAAATATACAGGGGTGTGGCACGAGTCCCAGGTTGACACATGCACTTGCTGTCTGGGGCAAGAATCAGCTAATGGTGGGATTGTGGCAGTCTCCTTTGTTTGGGGCCTGCATTTCATCAAACTGCTCACTGTGATTACAAATCACTATGCACATTTTCATTGCCCTTGACCTTGACATGAACTGTTGTGTTTTTAAAATGTATCTGATGACCCAATCACTCTCATGCAGCAGTAGTACTTAGTTCCAATTTTCTATGATCATTGTCAAGCCTGTTATCTTTGTTAAGAGTATTGTGAATTAAATTTACAACTATTACACTAAATTAGACAGATTTTGAAACCAAAACGAGTGCACAAATAACAGAATGGAGTGTTACGGACACATGATGTGATCTCTAGTCAAAAAGGCTGGCCAGGGTAGAATTGTGTCTGTTTGCTGGGATAGAATATGATTGTGTCTGCGTATCAGCCCAATGAGGAGGCTGGCATTTGATATGTAAAAGAAGAAATGCACAACATGAGCGAAGAAAATAAATGGAAGATTTTTCAGGGAGGAGAGTGCAGCAGGAAAAAAAATATCTGAGAACAGCTGAAAATTAATGCCTCACCCACCAAAACATTGTCATTTTTATTTACTTTCAGATCAAAGTCAGAAGGTTTTAGAAATTAACCTTGCAGGAAAAACGATGAAATAAGATAAAAAGCCGAAATTTCTCATGCCTGATTGTTACTGTTACAAGATATTACAACTGATATGCCTGGTATATATGTCATGACAAGACAAGGTCATGCTGCTCCCATATAAACTTCACTTGGGTTATGCTGTCCCTGGTCCTCTTGGAATGCAGATCTGTCACTCACTGAAACACTTGGTCATGTTACTGGGAATGCAGGAGCATGGGTCTTCACAGCAACTATAACCTGTAACAAAGACATATTGGGTGGATATAAAGTGTACTTACCAGCATGTGTACAACAGATAGGTGATCATAATGCTGTGGCTCAGAAAGGGACTACCCTAATATCATAACTGGGGTCAACAGGGCGGCAAGGAGATGGTCAGCAAAGACAGCCAGGGCACCAGGCGACTCCAAACCCTTCCTTCAGTCCCACTGGCTGATGCAAGTCATGGCCTGTAGAAATAAAGAACACTGTCCAAGTACATTATTTATCACTCACTGCTGTCTGTCAATGACTGATTGCTTCCACTGGTTACAAGGGTGAGGTAGGGAGGTCTGGGGGAGGAACACTGTGGGATCAGAGAGGCTGGGAGTCAGAGATATTAAAGGCAGAGAAGTGTTGGGGGAAGGGGGGCTAAAATATACCCTGAAACCTGGCAGTATGGCAATTTGAGGGGGGGGGGAGGAGAGGAGGAGGACAGAAGGAGAGGGTGTAGGCTGAGTGATCCAAATACTTCCAAGGAACAAAAGCTTCCCCGTCCAAGTCTGGTTAAGGGACATTCAAGCTTAATTAAAAATTCATCTTACTCTAATTAGTTGTGAAATGACCCATTCATCCCCAGTCCATATGTACATACAGGGATAGTTGGGATAAATGCATACTATTTCTGTGGATTTAAGGTGTGCACTCAAGAGGTATACACTGTATGATAAAATCCCCCACCAGCACCCCGCCGACACCCCCCTACCCCACCCCCCTCCCCCACCCCTTCTTTCTGGTGTTCACAATTTTTAAATCAAAGACCATTGCAAAATCAAAACTTCAAGCCGGATGTCAAACTCAACCTTTTGTCCCAACAGAACACCGATGCTGACTCACTGGCACAGTAAGTTTATTTATAATAGGAGTCTAAATGGTAATCAATTATACACATGTTATATACATATGTAGGGTGAAGACTTTAAATATTAAAATTCACCATATGGTATGGCAGTTATCCCAGTATTGATCTGCCGACTACAGGTGTATCCACTCAATACATTTGTTCATGATATCTGTACAGTGGCATATGGCAGGCATGTTCAAATGAAGACAATGAATGGATTTATTTGGGACAATGACACCTACAAATAAGTTATATACCTTCTACAAAGATCACTGAATGTCCAATACATGAATCAATTAATTTTAATGTCTAAGGCCTGAAAGTGATGCGTCCAGTATTATCTTGCACGGAGTTCCAAAGTACATCCTGAAATTAATCAATTGTCATTAGTTGTCCATACAAGTTGGTTGTTTGAATTTTAACGTCGCACCTAACCTTATTGGTCACACGGCGATGATGACCCAAACAAACATACCCAAACAAAACCCTAATCCTAACAAAAACCTAACCAAAATTACAATTTTTTTTAATAATTTTTGTCCATACAAGTCAGCAAATACTGTCGTGGCAATGGTACTGGTAATCTGCATTTGAACTTATAGCTGCTGGGCCACTTTTATAAAACATAAAAATTAAAATCAAACAAGTTTCTGGCCAAAATAATTGGTGAGTACCGTATTTTATTTTATTTATTTTTTTGCACAGAATTTCTCAATAACATTTTCCATAACTCTTTCCAATACTTAAAACAATGAAAATTTCTGTCTTGATTCATGAATGCTTGACACAATATTAAACTCCAGCTGTACAGGCTAAATCTAGTACAAAAATTCAAATCTTCCTGTTGAAAGCTTGTTATTGCATGCTAGTATTTCTAAAAAAATAAATATGTGCATATCTTCAAATTATGCTTAGCATGCCTACAAAGTTCCAAGTGTCTCCAGTCACAACTGTGGGACGAATTGGATACGAAGATACATGTAGCTGATTACGCTGAAATTGATTGGGGATAACAGCATACAATTTGATAAAAAATACTATTTCATCTCCCAAATAGCGCATCTTTGAGTGAATTATACTTGAGTGCCAAAGGTACACTTTAATTGATGGTGAAAGACGGGAGGCTTGTTCTGTCTGTTCTGTCACGCCTAAATTATATAATCAACTACATGCAGTGCTAGATGTTCCTGAAACTTGCACGCTTATTAAACATGATTTGAAGACGTGCACCACAGGGAATTGTATCAATTGGATTGAATATACATACCCATCTCACACCACATGTATACCAAGGGAAGCCATGTTGAAATTCACTTTTCCGCAGGAAATTACTGGATTTCAAAGGCTCGATTGAGAGCAAATAAACGCAATTTATTCAGACCTGGCGGTGTTCTGGTTTTCTGTTACACTTCATAACACAGATCCCGTATCGTATATGGCGCTGCGGCGCACAGTTTTGGTGAAATACCTTCTCAAATCAGCGGACAAAACCCCCCGCTTCGAGCATCTTCACGGACGTTAAAAGACTGTCGAACCCGAAATCCTAACAATTACGTCACGCACCACGAACAACGCTAATTGGCTGTTTACACTATTTTTGGTGCATGACGACACGTAATTGTTATGATTTCGGGTTCGAGGCTACGGCAGTTCGTCATGCATATCGCTCCAATTTCAACGTCCATAAAGATGCTCGAAGCGAGGGATTTTGACTGCTGATTTGAGAAAAGATTTTACCAAAATTGTGCACCGCAGCGCCATATACGATACGGGATCTATGTTATGAAGTGTAACAGAAAACCAGAACACCACCAGGTCTGAATAAATTGCATTCATTTGCTCTCAATCGAGCCTTTGAAATCCGGTAATTTCCCGCGGAAAAGTCAGTTTCAACATGGCTTCCCTTGGTATACATGTGGTGTGAGATGGGTATGTATATACAATCCAATTGATACAATTCCCTGTGACGTGCATCTGCTATTTCATGATTTGCGAGATGAAACACAAAATTTTTGTCAAATTTATGATGTTTGAATTTGACCATTTTCAGTGTACCATTGCCAGGCATGTTAAACGTGCTTTGAAGATGTGCGCCTGCTATTAGTGAGAGGATTTTTTTTTTTTTTTTTTTTCGGTAAATTTATTATGTTGTTGTTGTTGTTGTTGTTGTCTACTTGTCAGCAGCAGCATTCGGAAAGACAAGATTCACTCAATATACATGCATCCGCGTTGGGTGAGCTAGGGGCACAAAGGACTATAACATTTCACAATTGAAAATTAGCCACTCTACATATTTTAATCGTGCTTACCCTCATTAAAAATCTAATAAACACCAACAGATAAACAATCACATTTCCCTCACTGGTATCATATGCTTCGGGTTCACGCCTACCACAGCGCCATCAGGGGAGATTACTCTGTATATATTATGACATTCAGTTTTCATTTGAAGTACCTAAGTCATCTTCGTGCACACGCGGGCAAGACAGTCAAACCTACAGACAATGCAAAAAAAAAAACGCTGTAGTTTAATTTAATACGGTTCAAGAAAGAAAAAGGCCAAATCTCCCAATGTATTCAGTGTTATGGCAATCAAGTGATACACATGGCTGCCGTATTTTTTATAACGAGTATGGTGACCCATCAGTTTTTCATTAATATCTTCCTTTCACTTGATGAATAAATATTTTAAAAAAAATCAACATCTGGAAATGAAAGTTCTTTACTTCCTTAAATTATGATCATAGCATTTTATCCAATTTAGTTGGATCAGTTGGAAATTGGGGAAAACATTAAATCTCACCGAAAATATTCGAAAAAAGCACCATTATTTTGTTGGAGGTGTGTTCTACTTTGCAAAGACATCATTTGCATGAAAAACTCTTGCATTCAAGTTGAGATAACCTCACGGTCAATATATTCACATTTCTGTAATCCTGGAAAACTAAACCTTCTAATAATATATATACTCATCATAGTAGTGGATAAATTGGGGTTCCGGCCGCACATGAGAAGAGCAAGAGTGGCGTCACCGGGAAAGGCGGTTAAACCCGTGAGTAAGATGACGGGTACGACGGGTAAACCCGCGGGTAAGGTGGCCATGCTTGATGACGTAGGTATAATTTGTAAAGAAATTTGATCACGTGATACCGCGAATTTTAACTCTGATCTATTGTTGCGGGCATATGTACTGGCCCTTGTAGTTTAAACAAAGGGGAACCCTCTTAAAGTTCGCCCCCATTTTTAGATGTACGAGGACTTGACCAATCTAAATCAAGTAGGAAATCCCCATGTTTCTTGTTTTAGCCTGTAGAGCTAAGGATTCGATGCCGATGTATGCTATTGTAAGGACGACGTAGCTATATAATATTCTGGCTATGTTATGCAAGTGTTTTCAATTAAACATACTAGTGACGTCATCAACAAATGACGTCATCAAACTGGAAGTAGATATATGTATCTCCTAAACTTATAGTATGACAGTATCGCGGAGAATACTGACATTCTTGGAGAAAGCGTCGAGCGTATCACATCATTACTACAAAAACATTATCACGTCGGCAGAAGAATACGTTGGCGATGCTGATAAGCGGATAAAATTATATGTATGCCAGGCTAGAACTTGGTGAGGCCAAAAGCTCATGAGAGAAGGAATGAATGGATGGAGGGAGGGAGGAATGATTGGAGGGAGGGAGGGAGGAGTAATTGAGCGGAAATAGCATAGAACTCATAATCAAAAGTGATGTTCAAATCAGTTTGTATTTTAGCAATGAAATATGAACAAGTCGAACGCATCCCCCTGTCTGATCAATCAGAAAATGTTTACACACACGATAATATGCCGAAACACGTTCGTATGGTACATAAGCAGGAGAGTCACCCAACTGAATCAACCGTGTAACATCTGAGAGTAGCAGAGTATCACTTTACCATGATGGTCAGTGGTCCGACTGTTTGTGGGAAGATATAGATTATGAATTTTTAGAGCGTGCTAATATTGGGCCCAGCACGTTTCGTATGGTGCTACATCAATGACAGTTTGCAATTCAATGATTAACATTGAATGTGGTTTTTACGAACAAACACAACATCAACAGAGGATTCATTTCGCGCTTGTTTTATCCTATCGAGTGCCGCTATCCTGGACCAATAAGCAGACATGGCGGCATTTATTTTCGGGTCAATCAATATGTATCCACATAGGTCATCAATAAATTCGTAGAGGCATTGCGCCATGTGCAAGGCGACTAAAAGTTGCCACTAGAAAGACCAACAGGACAGCTCAGGCGAGTAGTGTCGATAGCCCGTGCACCAGGCTGTTTTGGGACAGTTCGGCTAGCAGTACCAATGTTCAGACAGATTTATGGGACCATGACAGGCCCGAAAATTGGAGCATTAGCAATATTAGAACAAACAATTTCGACAAATCTGGACGGGTAATACCTCCATTATTAAGATTCAACTTGTGGCAATTTATAAACACAACTCGATGCCAACGGGTTCAATTACCGGTACAGCAACGGTGATATTACCAAATCACCAAAACACTCCAACTCCTGCCCAGACGCAAGAGAAGAAGGCAGCAAGCCAGTCACGGTCCGATCCGTCTTTCAGCAGCAGCAGCAACAACAACAGCAACGGATGTCCGAGCAACTGGACGGGTTTGATCTACTAAAGATTGGCCACACCTGGATCAGCTGCAATCCACGGTTAATCAACTTACCTTCTCCAAGACTAACTTCATGAACTCGAAGATACAGCTTTGCTAATTCCTAACGCAACTTCGAGGATTTCCGCACCAGTCTCAATCTTATAACTTAAAAACAGCTTACGAGAAGTCCATGAGCAGCAGTTCGCCGACTACAACTTTTGGTTACGGACAACCTTTTACAGTCCGTTGACTAGTCAAAGTACAGCCAACCCCACTCAACAATCAAAGAAAACCTACCATCAGTAGAGACCGTGTCCTCTGCAATACTGAGGTCTAGCATCCAAGGTAGAGACATTAATTTGGCAACCTTGTTAATTTCCGAAACCGGTGAATCTAGGATAATGATAAGTAGTTCAAGTGAAAATTTTCACCATCAATACGATCCCCGGCTTCAAAGAAACTTTGGGCGAATTTATTGTTGCGTTTATAGCCTACAAGAACTTTATGTTTGAGACTTCTTCTTTTCGGCGACAAGAATTTGACATTTACTTAAAATATATTGTGGAAATGGCCACCGAATTTGGTGTCTTTCTCTGTTCGAGCGGCTGCTATCCTACCTCAACAAAACATTGCGATTAATTGGGCCGTTATGGAGAATAAGCTCTTTATAACTGTTTCTGCTGATTCTAAAGTAAATGCATGCGGCATACATGGACAGATAAGCCACTCTACTCTATTCTGTCCGCGAATATCTAGTCAGTATAGACATTCGACTGAGTAAGGGAACAATATAAAACTCTGGGATAACTTGGATGTGTTAGGCAGATCTAGACTTACTCACTAAAGCAGGGATATTTGCAATAATTTTAATACTAAAGGCTGCCTCAGACAAAATTGAAAGTTTGCCCGCAGTTGTAAAGAATGAAAAGAAAACAACACTCCTCTAAATGCTCTAATTATGATGGCCGAGAGGGGCCATCGCGTCTTTCATTTCTAATTTAACGCGATGGAGCGATGGAGCTATGCGATGGAACGATGGAGCTATGCGATGCGCGATGGAGCTATGCGATGGAGCTATGCGATGGAGCGATGGAGCGATGGGGCTATGCGATGGAGCTATGCGATGGAGCGATGAAGCGATGGAGCTATGCGATGGGGCTATGCGATGGAAAATCAGAAATGAAAGAAATGAAAGACGCGATGAAAATGCGATGAAAAGGCGATGGAGCGATGGAGCGATGGAGCTATGCGATGGGGCTATGCGATGGAGCGATGGAGCGATGGAGCTATGCGATGGAGCGATGGAGCGATGGAGCGCGATGGGGCTATGCGATGGAGCTATGCTATGGATGCGATGAAAAGTCATTGCGCAAAGTAAGAAGCAAACAATACAATATCTTTGAGCGTGACAAGAGTAATCCATGTCAGTGAAGGATTTTATCGGGGAATATTTGGCTAACACAGTAGAATAATCACCTGCTGGGCTCTTTTTTCGATTTATCGCATATTAAATTGGACCGGTTTCGCTGGTAAAAACCGAAATTTCTCGAAAACAGTACATCATAGAATGGCGAGATTTGGACATAATTGGGATGGCATAGAGTGTTCGGTAAGTTTAACGATATTTCTTCGGTGTTGGGGCTCTAGTGAGAAAACTAAGAAAAAACGAGAAAACTGAGAGACGCGTTTCTAGATGGAGCTGTCGATTTTCACGCAGTTATATTTGATACTTTTCTTGAAATTGACATTTGAAAATGATCGGTAGAATTTACGAAGAGCAAAGTTCAAATATGAATGATAGACTTAATTATATTCAAAGTTTAAACGTATGAACATGTCTAGAATTCTTAGAAAACAGGCTTTCTAAAAATATATAGTTGTATATACATAATCTATAAAGCAAAGGCGAGAATGAGAGAAATGTCATTGAGCGAGTGTTGATCAGTACAGGTGGATAGCTTAACATACAGTTTTGGAACAATAATTCTGCCATATTATATCAAGGCGACAAAACGTTATAATCAGCCTGTTGTGTGAAGATGGGTAGAACGAGGTTGTTTAATGGGGAGCGGTTATGGGAGGATGGAATAAATTTTTTTCGGAAAAATTACATGAAAATCTCTGGTGCGAGAGCCGCACGAGCGGAGTATAGGCGACTTTTACGTATAAGCTTACGACCTTGACACATTTTAACGTACACAATACTGTTATTCTAAATAATGCCCCGAGAATAAAATCCGTATAGTTCTTAAGCCCCGCAGAAGTTTACGGTACAGCCTTCTCCTTTTCACAAATACTGTCCACCATCTTCCCTGAGGGAAGTCGATGAACTTGTGATATAGCCGCCATGCCTTCGGTGAGATACCTGCCCACCTACACACTTTTAACGTTGTTTTTTTTTCTAAAGATATTCTGTCAATGTGTTACGTGAACACCTGGTATGCAAAACCCTGAAAATTGCCCATTTGTCATATACTATTCAATGCAAACATATAGTTCATTCTGTTCGTTGCAAGGAAAAGGGGAAAACATCTTGGAACTTTTTGACCTGTGATTAAAAAAAACAAAGGATGGCAAACGTCGACTTGATTGGCTAGCGTTGATGGCGGCGTGCAGATCACATAATTTTGTTTACACGGCTGATGAGCATACTCAAGCCTAAAATCGAGAAGTACGTTATCATGGTTATAAAGCTCCCATGTATGTTTACTAACTCAGTGAATTTGGAATTGTCGAAGCAATGGAACGGAACTGGTCGCCAGCAAATTCACGAGATAAGCACATTACACTGCAGAAAAAATTACCAGCCTATTCCGGTGTCACACTGGTGAAAGAAGATGTCATGTTTACATGCGAAAAAACCCTCTTGCTGTCCCGTCTTTGAAGCGAAAAAAATATTTCTCCATATCAACATAGAAAGCTGTGTTTCATGCGTAGTAAATAGCTTACACGCTTAAAACTAGAGTGTTGAAACTTACTCGTAAAGTGTTGAAATGACTCTTTAAGTGTGTCCACAGGGACTGCTCGTTTAAGTGTTGTCCCTGTGGACACACTTGAAGGGTTATTTCAACTCTTTACGAGTAAGTTTCAATACTTTAGTTTTAAGCGTGTAGTTTTATACCATAAATGCTCGTATTCAAAAGTGACGTAAAACCGCATCGGTGAACGTTTGAAATTGAAGTTTGGTTGTTTTAATATCTTCTGCATACATTTGAACACCTCCAACCGAAATCTAATGCAATGTTCTTATCTACCGTGATCACATATTGAAATTTTCATGTTTAAAATAATTGTTAATTTCTCTGTTCACTTTGGCGATGGTGTTTTCGCATTGTAAGACTGTTTTTCAACGAACATGCGCAATGACTTTTCATCGCATAGCTCCATCGCATAGCCCCATCGCATAGCTCCATCGCATAGCCCCATCGCATAGCTCCATCGCATAGCCCCATCGCATAGCTCCATCGCATAGCCCCATCGCATAGCTCCATCGCATAGCTCCATCGCTCCATCGCATAGCTCCATCGCCCATCGCATAGCTCCATCGCATAGCCTCATCGCGCATCGCATAGCGCGACTTTTTATCGCATAACTCCATCGTTCCATCGCATAGCTCCATCGCTTCATCGCATAGCTCCATCGCGCATCGCATAGCTCCATCGCATAGCCTCATCGCGCATCGCATAGCGCGACTTTTCATCGCATAGCTCCATCGCTCCATCGCATAGCTCCATCGCGCATCGCATAGCTCCATCGTTCCATCGCATAGCTCCATCGCTCCATCGCGTTCAATTAGAAATGAAAGACGCGATGGCCCCTCTCGGCCATCATATCTAATAGTAATAAAGTCAAGGTGGGCGTTAGTCTGTCCGTTAGCACTAGCTATCGGTCATATTAGGGTTCGAGCTAAAAAAAACATCTAGAAAGGCCATTTTTGTCTATTTGTTGTCTGGCCTGAGACAAAAATTTGATACTGGAGTAGAAGTAGCTACTATTAAATATGAGAAAAGGCTTATACTTGACTTATCAGCCCCTCACAACGTCCTGGGACACCCTAGCATCGATAGTTGCATTAATAAAGAAGACTTCTCACTTATCTCAACCTCGATGACGCCTGCAGGAAAATTAAAGAGCTCAAGGCTCATGGCTATGCAAAATCGATATCACAGACGGATTTCAACTAGCCCCAGCCTATGGTGGCCGAGAGGGGCCATCGTCACTTCGCCATCGTACGTCAAAAAACAGAGCGATAGAGCGATAGAGCGATGGCGATAGAGCGATGGCGATAGAGCGATAGAGCGATGGCGATAGAGCGATAGAGCGATGGCGATAGAGCGATGGCGATAGAGCGATAGAGCGATAGAGCGATGGCGATAGAGCGATAGAGCGATGGCGATAGAGCGATAGAGCGATAGAGCGATGGCGATAGAGCGATAGAGCGATGGCGATAGAGCGATAGAGCGATGGCGATGGAGCGATAGAGCGATGGCGATAGAGCGATAGAGCGAAGTACATGACTGCGCATGTCTCATAATCATGCATATTCATACGGTGATAATCGTACCTCCAACACAAGAGAGATCGCCGCTAAACTCTAGTTATTATCAGGCGGATTCATGAATATTATAGGGGCCAGCGGCATACCGCAAAGATTACACAGATAACACAGAGAGATAGACCGATAAGTTTTATTGTATATGGGCTAAAATAATAAAGATTGGCTAAAAGATCGACATAAGAATCTAATAAATAAAGCAGTGATATTCGCTGTCTGGTGAACATATACATTTGGAACATTTGAATTCAAGTTTTGTAATTAATGCTGATGTTTGTTAAGAAATCAACGTAGAATCGAAATAGAAGAGGTCACTCCCCCCCCCCCCTCTAAAATATTGGTGATCTGATTTACCCATAGTCTCGTAATTTTTCGTCAAATTCAACTTCTAACTCCTCTGAAAGAAAAGACCAATTCGTCCGTCGATGCGTAAGTTGAATTATTTGAAGTTGTGGGTGCCGAACGCGGCCATTTCCGCGTTTTTATCGAAAAAGAAAGGCGGATGTCATATGAAACTGATAATTCATTAAGATTGTGCTGATCATGGCTGGACTTAACACTACATCGCATAGAACAAACACTGATTTTTTTTTATATCTTATTTGGTTTTGTTAGGTAATACACATTGTACATACAATATTTTATCGTACTAAACAAAAATGGCTGTATTTGTAATTAGAAACTCATATTATACAACAAACAGATACATTGTCATTACACCTCGATTTATCTACGCAAACAACATCATAAGAGTCTAAACAGTAAATGCAGCGATGACCAATACTGGTAAAACAAGCGCCATTCGCAGTTCTTATACTGGAAATATTTATCGGTTTCGTACGCACATTTAAAGCGTTTTGAACACTTTTCAGCCAAGGGATTTTTAACTACTTTCATTTTATATATAGAAAATTTAACAATAGAAATACAGTAGTTGAGTGGCTGATTTCTGGGTTGTAAAAGACCAAGTATAACTTTTTCTGGAGAAAATATAATTGGAACAACCGCCGAAGCGAACCAATTTTCCAGTAAACTCCACCAAGGGTAGATATGTTCACATTCCCAAAAGAGATGAATAATAGTCTCTGAAACTTTGCTACAAAATGTACATAAGTTAGATATATCAGGGTAAAGTTTATGTGCAAAAATGTTGGTAGTCAATATTCGGTTAATAATTCTGTATCGAAACCATTTATATTTCACATCTCTTTGTTACATTATTATTCCATATATACCACTCCCAATCACTATAATTTTTTTCAAGAACTGTTTAGTAAAGTAAATCTAAAGGTCAAGAGATTTCTATATAACATTTTACAGCCTTTTTTCCCCACTTATTAATAGTGAAATAGGGGGCAGTATCAACGGTATCATATATTGTTTCTGTAATAGTCCAAATCTCATGTTGTTTGCTGCTTTCCGTACTGCTTGAGTAGTATATAAAACTGATATTGACGCAACTTGACCCTGGACCTAAAAAATTTGCATATTGGGGAGAAAAAACTACCTCCGAACACAGAAGAGTTCCAATTTTTACAGGTCACTGCGCAATTTTTACAGGTCACTGCGCAGGTCAAGTGGTTGCCATGGTGACGTCACTTCCGGTCACGTGACCTTTGGGGCATGTATTCTTCCGCGGTGAAGCCGTCGGCGGTGATGCAGTCGCGGGAAAAGGCCTCCGTGGACAGAAAAAGTAGTCCCAAATACGCGGAGAGCTGAGGGAAATTCTCCGGCAATCTTAGGGACATTTTGGGAGCGAGAGGGGCCCCTAGTGGACCGATTGGGTTGAGTGAGGTGTCAAAGTGAAGCGCTCCTCCAGGGCGATCAAGTGATTGGTGGGTGTATGTAAAATTAGGATTTGTCCCGAAAACATAAAAAGCGGAACAAGGACTTTACCCCTAAAATAGGGCCTGATTCGCACATTTGCATCTGTACGGGAAAATGCCCATATGGGTATAAGAGTGGTCATTTTTTTTTGTGGGTTTTACTATGGGTTGTGGGGCCTTGTTTTTCACGTCTCATCACGTAGAACACATGGGCGGATTCCCGAAGCTAAGCGGTGAAAGTTCACGGAGGTATGGATAGGCCTATAGGCCTAATGGCTCAGTGGATAGGTCCATACTTGGCAATTCACACATGCTCATTGCGATATGAGTTGTGGGATCTTGTTTCTCACGTCTCACCACGTAGAACACGATGGGCGGGGTCCTGAAGCTAAGCGGTGAATTTTTTAAAAAAGTCACTGCGCGCATGCATAGTGGTTAAATGGTGCTGGGTGGCCGTTTTGGGGTCTAGGTGAGCCCTTAGTGGTCCGATGGTGTCGCAAGAGGTTTTATTTTGAAGCTCTCGTGGAGGAGCATCCGACTGAACTAATGTATCGTCCGTTTTCAATATTCTGCGCATGCGCAGTCTGGTCGTAATATAGAAAGGAGGCATTTTGGGGGTCGTGGGGATGTGTTTGGGATAGAGATAGACCACTATTGGTCCAAATGGTTCGTGGGAGGTGTTAAAGTGAAGCTTTTGTGGGGTGGAGTCAGAATACAGGACATATATGGTACAATACAGGACAGATATTGTATAACACAGGACAGATATTGTATAACATAGGAGAGATATGGTATGATACAGCACAGATATGGTATAATACAAGACATATATTGTAAAATACAGCACAGATAATACAGGACAGATATTGTATAATACAGGACATATATTGAATAATACAGGACATATATTGTATAATACAGGACGGATATTGAATAATACAGAACAGATATTGTATAATACAAGACATATATTGTATAATACAAGACATATATTGTAGCATCCGGATGTAAAACCACAGTCCCGGATGTAAAACAATGAAAACCCCAGATGTAAGATGAGGTCCCGGATGTAAAACAAATGTCCCCGGATATAACTGGTCATACATACTTAGGTTATTATTATGGACAACATAGATACAGTCTGGTCATACATAATTATGTTATTATTATGGACAACAAGCATACAGTCTGATATGTAATTTCTTACAATTAAGAAAAAATTCAAAACGATAAATGTGTGAAGTAGTAGTCAGATAAACTGACTAACGCCACATCACCGCGATGTATATATTATCAGGATACTGTGCTGTTCCCGCAAGAGTACAAGTACATGGACAAGAAAAATGTAAATTGATAGAGCATATATATATGGACAGATTACATGTACAGGCACATAGTACATGTATAGGCACATAGTACATGTACTTTCGCTACTACATGTACTGATGACGTCACCGATGACGTCATAGATGCTGTGGACATCCATCAAATCGGGGTCTACACTCCGAGAGCTAGAAAATGACACCTCCCACGGCGCATTCGGACCAATAGTGGTCCATCTCTATCCCAAACACACCCCCACGCACCCCCGAAAATGACCACTTTACTTACTACACCCAACTGCGCATGCGCAGATTGACGCGACTTGCAATAAAAAGCACGCCATTCTGGCTCTACCCCACAGAAGCTTCACTTTGACCCCTCCCACGACCCATTTGGACCAATAGTGGTCCATCTCTATCCCAAGCACACTCCCACGCACCCACCAAATGCCTGCTTTCTATACTACGGCAAGACTGCGCATGCGCAGAATATTGAAAGCGGACGATGCATTAGCCCAGTCGGATGCTCCTCCACGAGAGTTTTAAAATAAGACCTCGTACGACACCATCGGACCACTTGGGGCTCACCTAGACCCAAAAACAGCCACCCAGCACTATTTACCCACTACGCATGCGCGCAGGGACTTTTTCGAAAAATTTCACCGCTTAGCTCCGAGACCCTGCCCGTAGTGTTTTACGTGGTGAGACGAAGAAAACAAGGCACCACAACCCATAGTAAAATCCACAAAAAATGACCACCCCTATACACATACAAGCATTTTCCCGTACAGATGCAAATGTGCGAATCAGGCACGATTTTAGGGGTAAAGTTCCACTTTTTATATTTTCGGAGATAAATCCTCAATTTACATGCATCCACCCATGACTTGATAGGCAGGCCCGATAAGCCGGAGACCGACATTAGCCCGTTTGGACATCGTTGATAGGCGTTTTCCCCTACTGTAGGCGTAAAATCTGTGTTCCGCTTTTTGTATTTTTGGGACAAATCCTAATTTTACATACACCCACCCACTGGTTGATCGCCCTGGAGGAGCGCTTCACTTTGACACCTCACTCGACCCAATCGGTCCGCTAGGGGCCCCTCTCCCCCAAAATGCCCCGGTGATTGCCGAAGATTGCCGGAGAATTTCCCCCAGACTATTTTTCTGTACGCGGAGGCTTTTTCCCGCGACCGCATAACCGCGGCGGAATACATGCCCCAAACGTCACGTGACCGGAAATGACGTCACCATGGCAGCCACTTGACCTGTGCAGTGACCTGCAAAAATTGGAACTCTCCTATGTTCGGAGGTAGTTTTTCTCCCCACTATGCAAATTTTTTAGGTCAAAGGTCAAGTTGCGTTAATATCAGTTTTATATACTACTTGCCTGACATACTGATAATTATTCCAGAAAATGGGCTGCGCATTTATAAATGGACTGAAAAGAGTCAAATGACAAAAAAAATCCGTTATTATCTAAAATATCATTTACAAACCGCACGCCTTTTCCATCCCAGTGACCTAAATGTAGAGCTTTATTATCAATCTTAATTTTTTCATTGTAACATTTCATTTGAGAAAGTTTGACAGTCCTCTAGTTTTATTTGAAATTATGTCCAGGCTAGAAGCGTGTCCCTCCAAAATACGTTTTCCATCGTTGGTATAATATTAGTTCTTAAGAATGCTGAACCAACTCCTATTGGGTCTATATTCTTTGGCATATACATTTTCAAAATATTACCCCACTTGGAATTATCAGCTTGTAATATCCTAATCCACGATATATTTTGTGCCTGGATTACATATTAACAATAGGATTATATAAACCGCCATGTTCAAGTGGTTTAACAGAAATTTTTCTCAAAAATTTATCAGGTTTCGAGTTCCAAACAAATTCAAAACAGCGTTTCCGGAATTCATTTATAAGTGGTTCGGGTGGGTTTGGAAGAGAGGAAAATAGATGGTTGAGTTTCGGCAACAACAAGCCAAATGACATTTCGTCCTAGTGGAGTCAATCCTATTTTGGACCATATCTTTATGAGTATGACAATATCTTTTAATTCATCTTTGTATTTTTTCAACCTTTTCGGCCAAATTGTTTGTAAACACAAGACCTAATAGCTTAAAGTCACCTTGTGACCAGTCTAAATTCCATTTAGTACGAAACCACTGAGAAAATGTTGGTACTTGGCATAAAACTGCAATTTAAAAACCAGTCATTTTAGATTTATTTCTCACGCTTCTCTACTAATTTTCGGCCCATTTCAAGGCACCCCCTCGTAATTATTGAGGGTGGAGAGACGAAGTAGTCCTTGGTCTCCGCTCTTTGAGACATTCCGTTCTTTGTGCAATGCGGGGGTATAGGGGGAGAGGCAAATCTTAATAAATTAATATCCTATCAACGTTCTCCAACAACTGAATATTAATAAGCGTCAATCCTTCCCCCTCCGTAAGCGTCAATCCTTCCCCCTCCGCGTCATTAATCAAAGATCTCAGAGTCGCTTTCTTGTACAGAATTTTTCTTAGTATGCATGGCGTTGATATTCATTTTGACCGCCATGAAAATCTTGTACCGACAAATACCGTGAACACAAAGCTAGGAAAAAATGTCGACTTGTCTCGTTTTGGTGTAGTCATGCGCAGTCATGTACTTCGCTCTATCGCCATCGCTCTATCGCTCTATCGCCATCGCTCTATCGCTCTATCGCCATCGCTCTATCGCCATCGCTCTATCGCTCTATCGCCATCGCTCTATCGCCATCGCTCTATCGCTCTATCGCCATCGCTCTATCGCTCTATCGCCATCGCTCTATCGCTCTATCGCCATCGCTCTAGGCCACCATAGATCCAACCCTATTTTTTCACCCTTTCTCCAGAGCTATTGTATAGATAGCCAGGCTTAACTATGACATCAGCGTTTTGCTTTGGCTACTTGATGATTTTCTCACTATCCATACGCCTGAGTTCATAGCTTTATGCACTAGGGCTTTACTATCACTGATTTTCAACAGGCTAAAGTTGGTCCCGTTCATGAAGTAGGATACCTACGCATCATACTAGATACAATCGCCATGGAAGCTAGACTATCCACTGACAAGCTGCTCCGTATTATTGAGTTAACCGTTTTACCAAGAGGGATTTATTGAGTCATATTGGTGACCTTAACTGCCTTGCAGAGCCTTCGTATCTCACCTCCTAGACATTGCCAACAGTGTTGGTGATTTACCCCACTAAGTTTAACTCAGCAGCAATGCAAAGAAAGACCTGCAGCCATATCGGTTGTTGTTGTTGTTGTTTCTTGAACAGTGGAATGGTAAGAGTGTTTTACAAGTTGACAATCCATCCCCAACTGAGAAATTGCTATTCCCATTGCACCAGAGGACTACTTATGGTACGCCAGATACTTTCAGGGTAAATGCCTTCAAGTTGAATGTCATACTGAATTACCGTCCTCTGGTAACGATAATTTGATGGTGGCGTACATGGAATTATATTCTATTGTTACAGCTGCTGTGCACTGTTTCGCCTACAAGTTTTAGGGCCCAGGTGGCGTCATCAGGCGCAATGATGCCACTTCCGGTGATGATGTCACTCGCGGCCATGTCGTCATTTCAACTAATGGCGTTTTTTTTCAGAGATGACGTCTCTTCTGGCAATGACGTCACTTCCAGCAAGGGTTACAGGCCAAATGACCAATACATGGGTGCGATAAATTCAGTGTTATTGAGTTACGATAGAGCGTTGAGGCGTAACAACGACCGTTAAACCATAACGACGTGCGTAGGCGCACATGATGAGTTAATGTCAATTTCATGGAATATCACCTGATCATTTAGACCAATGAGAGATTCTGTGCTACCTCACTTGTGCGTTGAATCGTTAAGGGTGTAACTGTGTTACGTCAAAAACAACTCTACCCGAAAGACATGCATGGTCGAAGACTAATCCTCAACAGGTCTTATCGTTGCCTTGAGTGCGGACGTACGTTTACCAGACACTACGGTGTGATGCGGCACCACAGGAGTATACATTGGTGAAGAGAGACCGAGTGGCTAGAAACCAATGATCCCACTGAGGCAGATAATGATGCATAGACTGTTGAGAGTCCATCCACTGATACTGAGAGCCTACCCGCTGACAGCCAGGCTGAACGCTCGGCCACTCATATAGACTCTGAGGGAGCCTGAGTGAGGAAGAATGGGTACCGACCTTTTGGGATCGTACTGTGACTGCGGCCATTAATATCCACGCTGCGGCGATCGAAGCTATACACCCAAATGCACCCTATTATCAGGAAAACATCCACGACGATGTATGAACAGTATAACCTGCTGCCACTTGAGATGAAGGGCGATCCCACGCATAGGTTCGTCATGCAGACCAAGCTTCACTTGCAGGAGGATATGAGGGTACCACTCACGGAGGCCCAGGAAAATGATATCAGCTGTTCTAGGACATGTTGCCGATACAGTATCCTGGACTGCACGAATATGCTTAGGGATGACCCAGAGCGAATAGACGGCATTTGAACACGACCAAGAGCGAACATGACCGAAGACTGACGTAACACAAAGGGAATTTCTAAAAGAGCAGCTTCTGATTGTACAATAGCAAACACGATCGAAGACTGGACCTACACAGATGGCGGCTTCTGAATGGACAATACAAGAGCATACTAGAATTGTAACTACAACCAGAGTAACTCCCCAGCTTGGGTGTGTTGTGATGGAGAGGATAAAAAAATGAGTGATATAGGGCTTAGCACGGACTAGAGCCACGTATCAGTGTCTGTGGGTGTGTATGTGATATTGTGTATGTGTGTAGGGGGTCTCACCCATGAGCGGTAGAACGTCAATGCGCTCACTCTTTCAATCTATGCCCTGTAACCAACAGGGGAGGTAACTCTACCATGGTAGGCAGATCTATCATGCCCTGCACACAACACCAGCATGCCTGAGTTCAGGAGTCTCGTGTATGGTTGGCCGTACGTGTCTGCTCTGGATACACTCCAGGGCCTACATGCATCTCCAAGGTCCACTAGTTGCCCCTACGGTTTATTGTATAGGGTTGAAAGTAGGCCTTCTCTACTGCTGATGACGTCATAGTCATTTGGACATCACCCGAGTCGTATTCTAAACCACATAAGCTTCAATGCGACACCATGCACGCTATATTTGGTTCCGATATGGCCCCCTAAATCGCTCAAATACGCACCTGCGCATCCCCAAAATGCCCGCTGTCGCTACTAATTCTCGATTGCGCCTGCGTACCATGATGTCATTTGCACGCAACTATGATTGATGGTTTCACGTTGACACCGTGTGGTTTCCGGGGGTCTGAAGGAATGGGAACCAAACGTCGTGATATGACTGAAATATTCACTCACCCTCTCCAACCCCGAAGATTCCAGATGGGACCATCTGGACGCATTTTACCCCCTGTATATTTCGTTTTCCCGCCTTTTTTTCTAGGGAAAATCCTAGTTTTACATCCACCCCAGCGTTATTTAAACTACAAGGGTCGCTCGATTTCACGCAACAATATAGATACGAGTTATACTCGAGGTATCACGTGATCGATTTTGTTTACAAAAACTACGTTATCCAACTTGACTACCTTACCCTTGGATTTCCCGCCTAACCCGCCATCTTACCCGCGGGTTTATCCGCCAACTTACCCGCTAGTATACCCGCCTTACCCGCCATTTTCCCCGCTTGTTTACCCGTCATTTTACTCACGGGTTTACTCTCCTTACCCGATGAATTCGCTGCTCTTTGCTCGCTTGCTTTAGCTCATGTGCGGTCGGAGCCCCTTTCTCCGATATGAGATACTGTACTATGGGAAACTATACCTGTAAGGGGGTGGTATGTAATATAATGTGACTATTAGCTAGGTTCCCACATCAAAGGTTTAAAATTATGTACATGTATTGATATGTGGTTTGCAAAGTACACGTTAACCCTTCAGAGTAAACTCGTACTATTCTATTAAACAGAAATGCCACTTCTCTGGAACGTTTCCAATGGGTCACCCTATTGTGTCGTGGGCAGAAAGTTCAAGAAAGCCTGTTAGTGATAATCATTAGGGGTGACGGAAAATATTCGCCAAGATGCGAACGACGGAACTTTCTTTTTGATGGAATCGCTTGATTTTCACGATTTGCAGCCCCTCCCCTCCCCCACCAATCAGATTTTCATCCATCAACTTGCATTTGTCCTTTTATTGCGAGAAGTACCGGTATGTACGTGTCGGTGATCATTAGAGGTAAAATTAATAAAATTATCTAAAACCCTCGCTGGAGGTGACTGGGGCCGACCTATAGCCCTCATACTCTTGAGGGCTATATATTATTTAGCTATAATTAGCAGGCATCTAAAAAAGGCATCCAGAGAACCGGGTTGAGCTAATGCTGTTATCTCCCCCTAATTGTGACTACAATTATCTCCCCCTGATTGCGACAGGTGCGCGTCCAAGTTGTCTCCCCCTGATTGTGACATTGTGGGAGCAAAGATCGACGACTGCGAACTGATCAGTGTCGCTAATCGTTACTTTCGTCTCGTTAGCGATGGCGAACAACCAAGGAAAGAAACTGATAAATAGTGTAGATACATGTGTTGATGATAACTTAGAAGGTTTTGTGTGTACCAACCCTGGGGTACAGGTGTTGGACGGCCACCGGATCGTGGTTCGCGCCGACATCCAAGATGTGATTTCTGCTGGAAAGGTGACACTGGTGTGTGGAGGGGGGTCGGGACATGAGCCTGCACATGCTGGTACTATCTGATTTACACTGTAAAGTGTATTACTGTGTCGAATGGCCACATCGTCACATCTGCACATTGCCAGTCATTAGAATGAAGGGCAGGTTCATGCACATGCGTTTTTTCGCGAGAGCCAGCAAAGCTAGGGTATTTTGCCCTGAGTGCCGGTTCAACAGTTGAAGAAATTCGCCAAATAAACGTTGTTAGAATAATTTTAGCGCAAGTAGTAAGGGTCCTGAGATGGTGGTGTTGCTGGCTTTCGTGAAAAAAAGCATGTGCGTGAAACTGCCCTTCAGTCTCGAGCTTGGCATGAAGATGCGGTAATATGCAGACTACTTTTGGGATTACGATGTGTCTTCCCAGACCGCATTGTGACACAGGGCCCGCATGGGCCTACTGTGACACGTTATATCGGCCCTTTGTGGGCTGCCCTCGTCGGGCCGAACCTTTTTTGCTCCTCGGCCCCACAGGGGCGCCCACATTGGCCCAAAGGGAAGCACACATCGGCCTAATGTTGGCCCTGTGTGGAGCCCCATTGACCATGAGCGTGCCCACATGGGCAAATCATCTATTTGACAAACGGGCCCAATATGGTTTGCCAACGTTGGGCCCTTGCTGGTAACCGGAAATTTATTTCATTTTATCCCATGCAAACTGGATTTATATTGATTGGATTTTTTTTCACGTAAATCTAACGTCCGAGTTAAGAGAAAAATCCTCTCAGTATATAGATCATCCGAATGGTTCATTTACATTGAACGTCCAATGTTTAATGATTGTAACTCAAACCGCATTGATATTGGGTGCGCTGATTAACTCTCATGTGGTTCTTAATTCAGTGCTTTCTCTTTTTCGAGGAATAAATTTAAAAAAATAAAATTCTATCGACCGGACCGTCGGACATGTTTTGACATATATTTCCGATATTGCTCATTAATCACAAACGTAATTATACACGCAGATAAATTTTAAAATTACGATTACCTGCTCATAAAAGTAAAATAAATGAGTAGGTTAATTCAAGGTAGATAACTCTTGGTGTGGAGATGCCCACAACGGCCCGGTGTGGTTAGGGTTAGGGTTAGGGTTAGGCTAATGTGGGGATGCCCACGTCGGCCCGATGCGGTCAATCCATCGCTTGGGCTTTCCCTCGTTGGCCCCACATGACTCGCCAAACATTGGCCCATCGCCGGAAAGCTGGCGTCGGCCCACATTTGCCCTCACTCTCCCCGACATGGGCCCCAGATGGACAATAACACACAATGCCAACGCTCACTCTGCCACCATCTCCCGATGCGGGAAGTGATCAAAGATGCAAACAAATGAAAGGGAGATCATTCATACCCGTTGGAACAATGCTGGTTTGCCAATGTCGAGCCCATGTCTTAATTGCCAATGTTGGGCCCACGTCGGGCTAACGTGGCAGATGAAGCCAGTGCGAATGTGGATTCCTCCATATTTCACCCGCATGGGGCAGGCGTGGGTTTGCCTATTCCTACACAGCCCAATTCAGAATGTGGGCTTCCCAATACTCGACCCACTTGGGGCCAGTGTAGGGTTGCCCATGCCCCCACAGCCCGCGACATGCCCACCTTTGCCCAGGTGGGCCCAATGAGTACTTGCTGAGCCATTCATGCTAGGGGTCTGGGGACATGCCCCCCCACCCCCTCCCCTAGAACAATTTTGAATTCTAGAGTCCATTTCCCATGATCTAAAGCATTTTCAGATGTTTCTTCCAGAGCATATATAATGGAAACTAATATTACATCACAGTTGTTGAGTTGTCAATCTGAAAACTTGGGGGAAAGACCCCTATCTCTCCCCCCCCCCCCACACAGTGTCTATGCCTATGAAATTTAGAGCAAGGCTATAAAGTTCTCATCGGGTAGGGAATATTAGACTGAGTAAGACGGAATCTACGTGAAACGTGAAGTGGGCTATGAACAAGAATATGATAAATTCAGCCATGACAGAATTTACTGCAGGTAACTTATGCAGGAGTCAAGTGAACCCCCCCCCCCCCAACAACATCGGGGTTTAGTGGGGACTTAGCAAATGAGAGTTGTTAAAATGCTTCAATGCCCTACCCCCTGGGGCAAAACATTGAAGTGAATCCCCACCTAAACCTTAACCAAATACAATTTATGTCCCATCCCTAGGTAGAAGAATTCTTAACTGAATCCCAGGATAAACAGAACTGAAACCGTGTGAAAGCCCCACTCCCTGGGGCGTAAACATGTTGTGAATCCCCAGGTAATCCCCCACTAAACCGGACCCTTGCCCGAGGTTGGGGGGGGGTGGGGATTTCGTTTGACTCCAGCATTACATGGGAAGAATGCAGTGTTTAGGCCGAAATTTCAAAACTTAGAGATATTGAAGATATTAGATCTATGTGTCTGAATAAATATGTGAAAATCAGAGCACGGAAAGGCCTTCTTCCATATTTATGAAGACTTCCCATTATTTCACCATGTTAACCTTATGGAAGGCTTCCCCAGTTGCCCAGGCGAGCATCCATCTGTGGCGAGGCTCTGTCCATGGCAATAGGCCTTACAAATCGTTATCTAGCCAAGGTTCAAAGATAGTCTGTGGTTTAATAATATATGGCCTATCACAGTCCTTTCTTGACTGACTACATGCATGAATGTGATTCCATATAGTGGGGCTACTATAATTTTTGCATGATGGAGTGGGGCAAAATTACTTATCTTGGGATTACAAGGTAACTGTTTGGCTGGATGGTAAATAGAAAATATAGAACCACAGACGTTTTAGCTGGATTGTGAAAAACAAATTATAGAACAATAATTTTCCTGGATTGTGAACAGTAAATGTCCAATAGGAAAATTGTAGAATATGCCACAAATCGGCTTCATTTTTCGTGGGAAAATACAGAATGACAGAATGTTTAGCTTGATTACAAATGAAAACAAAAAAATTAGCTTATGGACACAGTGTGTATCCATCAACAAAGTAGGGCCATTATTGTTGATTAGTCCAAACCCTTCATCCACACAACCGATACTTTTTGACAGAAATTGCCCATCGTGTGGCTGATGGGTTAGAAGAACCTTGGACTAAAGTTTGATCAAACCAAAATCAGATCAAACTGTTTGTGTTTTCAGGATACGTGGGCAGAGGAATGTTAAGCGCTGTGGTAGCGGGAGCTGTCTTTACCTCCCCACCCCCAGGGAACATCCTGGCTGCCATCCGAGCTGTAGGTAAAAACAATAAAGGTCAGTTGTTCCCATACTTTGAAATTCACTTAACATTTTCAAGATAATTTTTCATTTTGATATTTATTTTGAAAATGAGTTGTAGTGATTATATGCAGTATATAAATTTCATCATGTGTATAATTTCAATAATTAATTACTTCGACAATGTTTTGCAACATGGCAATCTTAATAAATTAAAATCCTATATGCTTCTCTATTGCTATAGCTGTAGCGACCATACGATAGAGAAACATATAGAATTTTAATTTATTAATATTGCTAACATGGCCGTGAGAGATAGATTCATTGCTTGCATACAGCTCGAGTTTTGACAAAACGTGTTTGACTTTTTATGGCGAAAGTGGTAGGTGATGTCTGTGGCTAGAGTCGGCTAGAGTGTTGCGGCAGGGGGTTTAAGATTTAGAGAAGGGGTAATAGGTAATATCAAAACATTACCTGCCACAACTCAAAGTATTTGTGAGATTATTTATACATATTTCACAGAGGCACAGGTACTTTGATAATAATGCACATACTCAATTATCCTTATTCTTCCAGCTGGCACATTGTTGATAGTGAAGAATTACACTGGTGATCGGCTGAACTTTGGTCTGGCAGCAGAAAGAGCCAAAACAGATGGGTATAAAGTAGATACTATCATCGTCAATGAAGATTGTGCCTTGGCATCTGCAGACAAGACAGCAGGGAGGCGTGGTTTGTGTGGAACCGTCCTCGTACACAAGGTTGGCAGCTCCTAGCCCAGCATTGCTCTCTCTCATATCTCATTTAGCACCTTCAACACTCCGCTGGATTCAAACCCATGACCTTACCTCTGAGTCTCTGTACGGGTGTTCTTAACAGCTGAACCATGATGAATGACCAATAATACTCTAGTGAAAATTGTCCTGTGATAGAGTTGTGATTGACATGCAACTCCTCTCAGTTTTGCATTCGAATGGATAACTATTATTATCTCATACAATTTCACTTTAATATTCATCATCCTTCTTCAGTGTATGGTACAATGTAGTATGATAGTTCTTGTTCTGTACATTTCATAATTCACTTCCAGTCATGAAACTATTTTGACAGTATGTGACAGTTATGCATTTCAACGTGTATGGTAAACACCCTGATAATTCAATCACAGGAACTGCATATTCTTACTCCAAAAAATGGGGTGATCAAATTTATGAGAACAGGAAGCTGACAAAACGATAAAAAGATAAGACTGTATCAATGTAGTTTCTCCTACAATAGTTTCAAGAGGTGATCAAATTTATAAGAGTGAATGATGAAATTTTCGAATCGGAATTTGGGGGTGATTGATGTAATAGAGTGATTGAAAGATTAGAGCATTTAGGCTGAATAAAATTTCTAGCTTCAGAGGCACGACCACATCATTCACATTAAAACTTATGCAACAAACCGATTTCTCTCAAATAACCCAAGACAGTCCTCCCTCACCCGACTAAAAAGATCTTTCAGAGTAGTCGCTCGATAAAAAGAATGTCTTACAATCTTAAAATCTGTATAGTCAACTGAATAAGAATATGTTTCACTGTGAGATCTTCGTGACATGGAATACACCGCATAATTCTTCTAGTGCTGCTTCAACCCTTTTTATTGCCCACAGCAAAAAAAAAAAATAATAATTGTAAAAAATATATCTCTGTATATATATATATATATTTTTAAAATTGTTTTGACAATTTTTGTTTTCACACATTTCTCTCTCAATGTTTCACAAAAATCATGTTCTTAGACATTGAGTCTGTGTCTTGTTTTATTTCAAGGAAATGGTAATATTGAAGACTGAATTAAAGTAACTCAAAGAACATTGTTGATTTCATGCAAATTGTATTCAGCTACTGCTTCGGTGTGCCAGAAAAGATGAATATATTTGGTCTGTGCGAAAAAGAGAGAAAAAAGGAGAAAAAAAAGCGTCCCTTCCTCATCATATTTTTCAAAATATATATATATTGGGTAACACATAATTTGTCCTGTTTTTTTTTCATGCACAGTTGGCAGGTGCTCTTGCAGAAGAAGGAAGATCCTTGGAGGACATTGTCAAAGTTCTCACAGCTGCTGTGGGAAGGATGGGTAATAACATTAGCAACAGAGCAGTTTTCACTGAAAATGGATTCAAAGCTAATATTCATGTTTGTTATACAAAACTGAGGTCAACTACATCTTTTGACTTGTTTGGTAGTTTAGCAGGAAAATGTAATGCTAACTTACATGAAGCAAATATCTTCGTATATTTTCACCATGATTCTGTCATTGTTGAGGATGTTTATTCCTAGATTGTGGGGTTTTTTTTTATTTCCACCTATATGTTTATATCTTCGTTCACAAAATGTACAGGGTATAAAATTCCCTCTTGATGAAAATATTCTGCTTGAATGTTATGTTTATACATATATATCTGTGTTTATACAGGAACAATTGGACTGAGTTTAACTCCATGTAGTGTACCTGGATCTGGACCATCTTTTACCCTGGACAAAGATGAAATGGAGCTTGGCTTAGGTATACATAATTACTTATTACCCTACAAGCAAATTTGTATTCAATATCTGGATTGTGATTGGTTAAAAGGTCGGGTCGTATAAACTCATACACCCCGAGTGATGTCTTGCTACTCGGGTTATATAAAAACAACTCGCGTGCGATTGCAACCGCTGCTCTTGCTTCGAAAGTTCAGCTGACCATATCTCAATATGTATGGAATAACATTCGCTCATTCATCAAAATTTAATGGAATAACGTCACAGTGCATCACTTTGCACCCCCCACATGCCACCAAGTCTTGAAGTAGCAAGTCGAAGTATAGAAATTACATGGAAAGCTGTTTTGGGCTGTCTAGGTCATAGTAGGGGGCCGAAGAAGGGATGTCTACCATCTTCTAATGAAATCCCTGTTCCCCTCCCCCCTTCAACACTTTTGTGTGAAAACACTATGTGCGCATTCCCTTGGTGATAATAGTGAGAGAACTAAACTGGGTAGGACCATGACGTGTATAGAATTGAATTGTAGAATTGTCTTTTCCCATTAAGTTATGGCATGCCATTGAAGTAAAGGGCAATTGTTTATGGCGGGTGGTGGAATTCAGAAATTTGAAATTGTTTGTATATGACCGTTAGTCATACATAGAATACTGATGTCATTTCAGGTATACATGGTGAAGCAGGGGTTAAAAGGATGAAGGTAGGTCCTTTTATTCCACTTATGGTTTGAGCCAAGAAAACTAAAAATTTCCTCCAAATTTTTCTGAGAGATTTTGAAGGCGAGTTCTCTATGTTTCAGCTGTAATAATCTTTACCTCTGTTATCCACAGCTCAGCTCTGCTCACGAAGCTGTCCAAATCATGATTGATCACATGACCAATCCAGCCAATCAGACACATTTACAACTAATACCAGGTACGAGCCAATAACCATCTCATGTAAGTTGAACTTAAAGATGTAATCAGCCTCAAAATGGATGGATTTTGTAAACTCCCCCCTGTGCGTTTTTTCAGCAGGGAAGATCACCAAAGCATCATATGTATTATATTTGATGACAGTGGGATCGTCATATACAACGAATGCAAGAATATCTTGTCAGAGAAATTTGTAACTCTGTCCGCTTCGACGGCTTTTCTGTCTCGCCATTGAGTGTGTGTTGTACGCGGAGAGGAAAATGACGTCACTGCGTGACGTATGAGTGACGTGGCGACGCGACGCTCACGAATTTGAAGCTGCACAGCTGCAGCCATGGGATAGCGTCATGGCTCGTGCCTACGGTTCGGTGATGTCGCATAGCATACGTTGGTAGAATGCACCATACGTGTATACGCTTGTTGACACGGCCGTGGAAAAATAAACGGCATGCCATGCTGTTTATTTTTAAAGATCAACTCCTTCTATTTTCTCGTGAATGGTAGAAACAAGTTTAGTTTCTTGTGGTCAGATGTGTTTCATTTTGTACCTGTTGTAACATATGTCACTTTCGCTGAGTTTGAGAGACATCGATTTCAGCCCAGATTTGAGGCTGATTACATCTTTAATCATGGAGTTCCACTGATAAATTTGACATAATACATGAGTAGTGTAACTCCGAAAAATGTAAGGCTCTTGACTCAATATTTCGGTTCTTTACTCTGCCATCTTCAGTAGTGATGATGGCAGAATAAAGAGCCGAAATGATGAGTTAAAATGAGCCTTACATTTTTCGGATGTTATACTAATTGTGTACAGATTGAACTTTGGGTCGGTGAATCTCCTCAAATAATACTTAGGAAACTTGGAACCCAGTCCAGGATGGAGCTCGACAATGAATAACTCACATACCAGACTCAAAAATAACATATCACCAGGTCATTTTCTATAGTTAATAATTGAAATTGTGAAACTCTATCTACTATATATCTGATTATCATCGCCTACAATAAAAGTTTAATCTGGTTCTACCTATTACTTTTCACAGGTGAACCTGTGGCATGCATGGTGAATAACCTGGGAGGGACATCTGTTTTAGAGATGAACATCTTGACCAAAGAAACCATATCATACCTAGGTAATTATGATTAATATCAACATTTTCATTGTCTGAATGTAAATTTTCATTGACACTTGTTGGAATAATTTTGTATATGCTCGATGAAAAATCATCCCCTGAGATAATCTGTCACCAGTAAGTATGGCACATCACTAGAGTTTAAAGCCATAATAGGTTGACTAATTTAGTCATGTAAGTAGTGAACAGAACTTTTAAAGATGTATTCCTATCCCATGTCTGGTTCACAATTTATTCAAAACATTTATCAGAATTAATCCCTAGTTCCAAGTACATGTATGACTGTCCTTAATCCTTTGACAAAAGATTTGCCTTGTCGCTGTGGCAGGTGCATTGACACTCCACTCATAAATTTGTGGTTCATACATTTTCCCTCCTCCTATACCTACAGCATAGGAAATATTTTGAATCAATCATAACTGGACTATTTTCGACATGAAGTTGTCAAATTATCATCAATTTAAGTAATAATGGTCCTTTCTTGGAATAATAGGATAATTCGATGCATACTTAACTATATTTACACCAGTTATCACTAGATACAAATCTGTCCATGTTGTAGCTATAGGCAGGAGAGGAAATGTACGAACTACAAATTTATGCTGAGGGTCTCGCGTCAATTCACCTGCAGCTGCACTGGGGCAAATCTTTTATATAAGGATAAAGGACAATTATATCGTGAATCAGGCAGTCTGTCCATTTCTAGAATCCAAGAAGATAGTGGTATGTCGAGTGTACAGTGGAACGTTTATGACATCACTAGAAATGGCTGGCTTCTCTATCACCCTACTCAAGCTGGATCACTTGTTAACTCATTGTTTAGGTAAGAGGGTCTTAAGATCAGCATGAAATTATTTCTTTGTCCATAAGCTACCTTAGAACTCCTTGTAAATGACAACTGATTTACCAGAAGGCCTTGAAAACACTTGGAATAAAAATGCTGTTGTTGACATTCTGCTTCTCTCATCAATAAAAGAGATATATCAAAACTTCATTAAGTTAAATTACTTCTTGAAAAGGGTAGATAACCCGAAAAAGTCCTTGAAGCCTGGCACATTTACTTATGTGTACAAACTATGTTATTTAATGCGGAATTTCAGATACCTGGGTGGGATGTTCAGGTGATATGCTCTATCTCAGGCAGACATGTGTAATGTGTTTAACGTATGTGATGTGTCTTGTATATGTTGTATGCAGGTGAAATTCAGTTTTTCATTGTGATGTACATGTGACATAATGTATACCATATAGTAATTTCCCTAATAATTCACCCTTCAAACTAAATTAGAAAAACAAAATGTTTTGCTGCTCTGTCAATAATACTATTCACATTATTTAATATTTGCCCTGGAATACATTAATATCTTTTATTTTCAGATGCACCAACATCAGCACCAGCATGGTCCAAACCTTTTCTCCCAGCAGGGGTGGTGACAAGACAAACTCCACCTGCCATGAAGAGTGAGGTAGTTCAGGCTCGTAGCCAAGGCCAAGAGGGTGGGATTAACTTTACACCAGGTTAGTTTTAAATATACATGCTTATTTAAGATTTGTAGCCAATATAGCTTAAACTGTGTTGGATCATTTTTATTTCACAATATTTTGTTTTAATAATTTGCCTAAATATCTGTTGCAAACTGTCAGGTGTTCTCCTCCAGTTAACTTCTCATATTCTAAGGGGATTCACATCTTCCCGTTTTCCAACTAAAGTCTCCAGGGTGTTTGTTTATATGTTTCAGAGTTGTCTGCCTTGATGTTCCATGTTGTGAGAGGTGTATGTGAGAGTCTGATAGCGGCTGAGGGACAGCTGAACTCATTGGACACACAGAGTGGTGATGGAGACTGTGGAACCACCCTCAGACGAGGAGCAAATGGTATACATACACAGATAGCATGCTACAACTGGTAGTTTTTTTTACCTCCGTCGATCAGACGGAGGTCTAGGAGAGCAACGTGAAATCTCCCGCCAAATAATTGTCATATGGGGAACCCACGACTCATAGGATTTCCAATAGGGATTGTCATGGTTCCCGACAAAATTTTGACTTCCTGTTTGGACACAATTGAAATAATGGGGTTCCCCATTGCAATGCATTTCAATGGGCCTTGCTTCTGTAGTCCGGTTCCACTTCCCTTTGTGCGCATGAGGATTACCTAAAATGTAAACCGAGCACGTGTTCGGAAAGAAATTCGTCCACTGGCAAACAACATGTCGGCTGTTAGGAGGCCCATCAATTCTTTAGCACACACCAGGGATTCATACACGTCATCTATAGGGGGCCGAACGGCCAAATTGAATAAAAAACTCAATTTTCAGCTGTGTTTATTCAATTTTTGTTGTTTTTGAAGGAAAATGTTCAATATTTTGAGAAAATTCAATTCGAATTTGCTTTAAAAACCGATTACGAATTGAGTTTTCTCCCCTGTTTGGAGACGGACGTCTGTGTAACAACAACACATTTCAGTCGAACTTGGACGAGAAAAGCCGACCGGTGGTGTTTTAGAACGGGATTTTCAGTAACATTCGGGTGAACTCAGGGGGACGTTTTCAAATAGGAACCCCAAAGTCGTCGCTTTAACTTTGAGCCACCTTGAACCGTGTTGTTCTTCACTCTGTGGAGTAGTAGTCCTGCTGTGCAACCATGGAAAGGTTCAGCTTATTTGCATACGGCTTGCATACGGCCAACGTATACTGTACGTTAGCAAGAGCGACAGAGTAGTCCCCCCTCATGTGTTGCATGTGTTGGAAAGCTTTTCCACAGTGTATATACAATTATATAGTGGTTATATTTTCCCAACGAAGTTCTGATCAAATGATTAACAATCGAGGGCAAGAACTTAGAAAAGTCGTCTAGTTAGCTTGTAATCAGCTACGTGATGACACACTTATATGGTCGCCCGATTTAGTGATTTCTCGGGCTTATTTTCGTAACAACAACAACAACAACAAATGCTTGTCTTTTCAAAGTTATTACGTAGTTTATTCGTGATAATGCGTTTGGGTAGAAAAGAAAATGTTTCGCTAGACATTTTCCCAATGTCACTGAATATATCATTAAATTGTCAGACGAACTTTCTTTAAGAAATTGGTCAAACCCTCATGACTTCATCAGTGTAACAGCTGACAAGTTACATTAGGAGGCTTGCATCATGCTAATAGGTGCGCTTTTCAGTGACTGATTGTAGTGTTCTGTTACTATCCCAAAACAGAAGCAAATACTCTTATTAGAAAGATTGACTCTATATATTCTACATATAATTTTTTCTTAAGTATTCATTTAAAAAGTTGATTTTCATAATCTATAATAATAAAAGCAAAACAATTTAAACAATTTTAAAACTAAATTTAAAATTAATGTATGGATCATTAAAAACAATCCCCAGCTAAATAGCTTACCAAACACCTGTGTAGGTATTTAAGCAGAAATAGCATAGGGATGCTAAAATCTAAAAATATTCAATTTGATTTCGAAGAAGGGTCGCTAAAATTTAAATAAATTCAATTTTCACATTTAAAAAACTCAATATTTTGCTGCGGGTAGCTATGAAAATGACTTCTATAAACCCCTGCACACGTACTTCAAACTATTCCTTTGTTCCGTTTTGAGTGAATAATTCAAATTCAAGTCGGACACAACAGAATCGATGGCCCTCCTAACAGCCGACATGTTGTTTGCCAGTGGACGAATTTCTTTCCGAACACGTGCGCGGTTTGCATTTTGAGTAATCCTCGTGCGCGGAAAGGAAAGAAAGATGGCGTGAAGCGAGCAGGAAGGACGTTTTGATATGTGCCGAGCACAGGCAGCAGTCCTTGGTGGGTTGGGGGAGAGAAAAAGGTGGGGGGGGGGGGTCTCTATAGATATACTTAGACCCAATATGGCCTCCAGCGCCACCCCATATATACATCTCGCAATATTTGTCCTCCGATATACAAGGACTTCGTGAGCAGATTGTGTGTGCAATATGGATAAGTTGATGAAATAAGGTACGTATTTATTCATGTATTTGGGTCGAATTTCATGAGTTGAATTTTGCTGTTTGTCGTGCGCCGGCATCATTGAAAACTGTTGACCGCTTCTCTCTTGCACCACATGATATTGGATATCAGCTGATTCCTCACGAAATAAACATTACGCATGTAATGACCACATGCGGGGTGATACATGTGTCAATCGGTCAGACATTTCCAAGGATGCCAAGTTCTAACTTAAAACAACCATGCCAGACTTCATTCCTTCACTCAGAATAATTGGATCTAACTTTTACAAAACCTGCAGCTCACAATAGCTCCTGGATCTACAACAGATAAATGAAGGGACCTATTTTATCTGTGCTATGGCAAAAATATCATGTAGAATGGGATTGTGTGGATAATATCAGATTCATGAAAGTTGAAGTCCTGCAGCATGCTCCACAAATATCATCAAAGGTCATAAAACTTTCTGCTCTGCACCAGTGTGGATCTATACTTGTTTTTTTTTTTGTTTTTTTTTTACAAAGTTATCTCCCTTGACCAGGTAAGGACTTGAGGAGCGACAGATTGCTGCGACAGTTTGAAACTGTTTTTCCCGAGCGACAGATTGCAGTGACACATTAAAACCATTTTTCCTGAGTGACAGATTGCAGCGACACTTTGACAAGGTGTATTTCCTCAGGCGACAGTTTGCAGCGACGCTTTTGGAAGGTATATTCTCTCGGATGACAGATTGCTGCGACAGTTTGAAATCATTTTTCCCGAGCGACAGTTTGCAGCGACACTTTGACCAGCTATATTCTGTGGGACGACAGATTGCTGCGACAGTTTGAAACTGTTTTTCTTGAACGGCAGATTGCTGCGACAGTTTGAGACCATTTTTCCTGAGCGACATTGCAGCGACACTTTGACAAGGTATATTCTCTCAAACGACAGATTGCTGCGACAGTTTGAAACCGTTTTTCCTGAGCAACAGATTGCTGCGACAATTTGAAACTGTGTTTCCCGAGCACCAGATTGCAGCGACACTTTGACCGGGTATGTTCTGTTTGGAGATGGATTGCACATGTGAACACTGGCACCTTTCTACATCCCTGAATGCTGACCTAACGATTTTCCAAAAGTTAAAGATGGGCTCCAAGGTTTCCGCCCAATCAGGTCGAAATTCAATAGCCTTCTGGCCACTGACTAGATAAGTGAGCATATCAAATTTGGAATTGATCGGTGATGAAACCGTTTTGCAGAGATCTCACTATGTACATGTACGTACGGATGGACGGACGTACTTGATAACGACAATACCGCTAGAACAGTGCTTTGAAAGTCAACTTCAAGCACACTCATGACGAACACTCAGCTTTGACATTAGCCTAGTTATGCTTTGATGGAGAAATTATCTGACTTGTATAGCTGAAATGACCCTAAACCTGATAGTTACGGAGCATACCTAACCCTAAGTCCTAATCCCGCTTTGACACTTGACCTCACATACATTCCTCCCTAACACCGCTTTGACACTCGACATCACGTACATTCGTCCCTAACACCGCTTTGACACTCTACCTCATATACATTCCTCCCTAACACCGCTTTGACACTCCACCTCATACATTCCTCCGTAACACCGCTTTGACACTCGACTTCACATACGTTCCTGCCTAACACCGCTTTGACACTCGACTTCACATACATTCCTCCCTAACACGGCTTTGACACTCGACCTCACATACATTCCTCCCTAACACCGCTTTGACAGTCGACCTCACATACATTCCTCCCTAACACCGCTTGGACACTCGACTTCATGTACATTCCTCCCTAACACTGCTTTGACACTCAACTTCACATACATTCCTCCCTAACACCGCTTCGACACTCGACTCCATGTACATTCCTCCCTACTCCCTAACACCGCTTTGACACTCGACTTCACATACATTCCTCCCTAACACGGCTTTGACACTCGACCTCACATACATTCCTCCCTAACACCGCTTTGACAGTCGACCTCCCATACATTCCTCCCTAACACCGCTTTGACACTCGATTTCATGTACATTCCTCCCTAACACTGCTTTGACACTCAACTTCTCGACTCCATGTACATTCTTCCCTAACACCGCTTTGACACACGACCTCGCGTACATTCCTCCCTAACACCGCTTTGACACTTGACTTCAAGTACATTCCTCCCTAACACCGCTTTAACACTCGACTTCACATACATTCCTCCCTAACACCGCTTTGACACTCGACTTCACATACATTCCTCCCTAACACTGCTTTGACACTCGACCTCACATACATTCCTCCCTAACACCGCTTTGACAGTCGACCTCACATACATTCCTCCCTAACACCGCTTTGACACTCGACTTCATGTACATTCCTCCCTAACACCGCTTTGACACTCAACTTGACATACATTCCTCCCTAACACCGCTTTGACACTCGACTCCATGTACATTCCTCCCTAACACCGCTTTGACACTGCACTTCAGATACATTCCTTCGTAAGAGTGCTTTGAAAGTCAACTTGAAGCACACTCATGCAGAACACCCAGCTTCGACATTACCCTAGTTACGCTTTGGTGGAGAAATTATATGACTTCTATAGCTGAAATGACCCTAAACCTGATAGTTATGAACCATACCTAACCCTAAGTCCTAATGCCGCTTTGACACTCGACCCGACATACATTCCTCCCTAACACCGCTTTGACACTCTACTTCACGTACATTCCTCCCTAACACCGCTTTGACACTCGACGTCACATACATTCCTCCCTAACACCGCTTTGACACTCGACCTCACATACATTCCTCCCCAACACCGCTTTGACACTCGTCTTCACATACATTCCTCCCTAACACCGCTTTGACACACGACCTCACGTACATTCCTCCCTAACACCGCTTTGACACTCGACTTCACATACATTCTTCCGTAACACTGCTTTGACACTCGACCTCACATACATTCCTCCCTAAGACCGCTTTGACAGTCGATTTCACATACATTCCTCCCTAACACCACTTTGACACGACTTCATGTACATTCCTCCCTAACACTGCTTTGACACTCAACTTCTCGACTCCATGTACATTCCTCCCTAACACCGTTTGACACTCTACTTCACATACATTCCTGCCTAACACTGGTTGACACTCGACTTAACATACAATCCTCCCTAACACCACTTTGACATTGAACTAAACATACATTTGACATTCGACTTCACGTACACTTCTCCCTAACCGCTTTGACACTCGACTTCACATACCTTCCTCCCTAACACTGCTTTGACACTCGACTTCACATACATTCCTCCCTAACACCGCTTCGACACTCAAATTCACGTACATTCCTCCCTAACACCGCTTTGACACGACCTCACATACATTCCTCCCTAACGCCGCTTTGACACTCGACTTCACATACATTCCTCCCTAACACCGCTTTGTCACTCGACCTCACATACATTCCTCCCTAACACCGCTTTGACACTCGCCCACATCTGAGAGAATAGCAGATGTCATATATTGCATCCTGTTGGATTGTTTTGATCTCTGATGTTGATAGCCGTGTTTGTTTTGACTTCACAGTCGAGGTTGAAAGACATGACCCCACCAGTTCTTCCCGAATGAAATAGACAGGTCAACCGCTTTGTCTCAAACTGTCGCAGCAATCTGTCGTTCAAGAAAAACAGTTTCAAACTGTCGCAGCAATCTGTCGTCCCACAGAATATAGCTGGTCAAAGTGTCGCTGCAAACTGTCGCTCGGGAAAAATGGTTTCAAACTGTCGCAGCAATCTGTCATCCGAGAGAATATACCTTCCAAAAGTGTCGCTGCAAACTGTCGCCTGAGGAAATACACCTTGTCAAAGTGTCGCTGCAATCTGTCGCTCAGGAAAAATGGTTTCAATGTGTCGCTGCAATCTGTCGCACAGGAAAAACAGTTTCAAACTGTCGCAGCAATCTGTCGTCCGAGATAATATACCTTGCCAAAGTGGCGCTGCAAGCTATCGCTGAGGAAAAACAGATTCAAACTGTCGCAGCAATCTGTCGTCCAAGAAAAGCAGTTTCAAACTGTCACAGGAATCTGTTGTCCCACAGAATATAGCTGGTCAAAGTGTCGCTGCAAACTGTCGCTCGGTAAATGGTTTCAAACTGTCGCAGCAATCTGTCATCCGAGAGAATATACCTTCCGAAAGTGTCGCTGCAAACTGTCGCCTGAGAAAATACACCTTGTCAAAGTGTCACTGCAATCTGTCGCTCAGGGAAAAAGTTTCAAAGTGTCGCTGCAAACTGTCGCCAAAGAAAGAGGTTCAAACTGTCGCAGCAATCTGTCGTTCAGGACAAATAGTTCCTAACTGTCGCAGCAATCTGTCGTCCGGCAGAATATATCCTTTTATACGTTTTTGGGGGGGGGGGGGGCCCATCATACATTCATGAACAGTTTCAAAGTATCGCAGCAATCTGTCGTCCGCCAGAATATACCTTGTCAAAGTGTCGCTGCAAACTGTCTCACAGGGAAAAGAAAGCTCAACTCTGACCCATTCACTACCCTTATAATTGTTTCCTTTTGTATTGTTGGGGGGTGGGGCCCCATTATTCGTTTCGTGATCTCTTACATGGAAGACGTACCGACTTCATTTCCTGAGTAGAGGTAAAAACCGAACATATTTTGACTATTTTATTCAAATTTCAATTCCACTTCTGGTATATGTGCATGTATAAAATACATACAGAATGAACTGCATACAGAATAACACAAAGAATAGGTATATATGTATCTTATTACATTCTTAACCAAAGATCAATACCTGGGTGATATTACAACAATACCATGGTGTTATATATTGTTATGATTGGCTTAACTTTAGCTGCTGAAGATATTTTTAATTTGAGGGCAATGGGTAATCATACTAAATTTATTTTCATAACTTCATTTATTTTCACAATAAGCAACATAATCGAGATTAGCAAGTGAAGTTTTACAACATAATATAATATGCATCATGGGTCTCCTTCAGTTTAATGTAGACATATATACCCTTGAATATATGTTATCATGATTCAGTCATAATATTGTCTGTATTATATTGATGTCGACAAGGAATAAACATAATTATTTGATAGTATTATTAACTGTATGTTGCTTATGATTAACATCAACTTTTTATTCGCGGGAATCCATCCATTCGTTCCATATGGGCAATATTCTCATCAGCCATCATCATTCAATATGAATGTGATACATGTTCATGGTAATTGATACATTATGGTGAAGGTGACCTGTAACACCAGTATGCAAAATTATTCCGAGCGCATTGAATCATCACATGAATCTGAGACAGATCAGAACGGAGTGTCGATAAAATCAGGTGTGTTTTGTAGAGGATTCTCTCAATGAGGATGCTATACTGTACACATACAAAATATGAAGTGTTGATGTGTAGGGTCTATAGCACAAAATCACAAACAAGTTGGTAAAACTAGGCACACAGGGTCTCATTTCTGCCGCTAACGTGTTGATTTGGGTGGGGGCGTCCCCTCAGGGGGAGGTGGGGGTGGAAAGGAGCCTAATGTCTCAAGCAGTATTCCAGGTTTTCCGTCAATATACTCTATTCCATAGCCCAATATTTCAAGCACGTGAAATCAGACAAAAATTATTTGCGGGGAGTGTGACTTCCTAATCCCTACACATGTAGCTGGACATGCTATTGGGGAACCCTCAACCCCAGGTTAATTACCATTGGTGAGGTTAACGTCCAACAAATGCAAAACTGAGCTTGGCATCCAGCCCTATGTTATTCAGTGATGTATTCTCCTACGGACCCTGTTGCCTCGACAGAGGTCTTTGCGCTCGATCCAGCGCTTGTTTCATTAGCTTTGAGGACACCATCCAAGGCTGTTCCAGATGAAACTACATGGATGGAGGAGATTGTTCAGTTCTATGGTATATGCGTGGTGGGTGGTATAAATTCGTTTAACATTAAGGAGATAGGATAAATGGTATATGGGTGACTGGGATCAGATAAAGATGTCTTTTCCTCATCCCATGTACCATTTTCTGGAAAAGCTCTCGATTATCATTTTGATGAGCAAACAAATGACGCTATTGTCCAAGGACTTCAAAAGTACCTTGTTGATCCACTGATGAGCTTGGTATAATGCAAAAGTCAGTCTGAATAAATTCATTAAAATATGTGTTAATCCATTTTATGATTTGAACCAGGAACAAATTTATTACACATGAAATTAACAATGTTCAAGCTGATCTAGGACTATTATCCCTTTGATTTTGGTCACTAAAGTAAACAATATCCAAAAATCGTTTTATAAATTTGATTACCATTGGTCCTCACTAAAATGTATGTTCAAAGCTCTCCCTGGTGGGCAATAGGTGACTATTTGGCAGTAAGAATCAACGGGCCAACAAGGAGTGTAAGGGCCATAATGATGCCAGCTGTATATGAGCATGAAAATTGACTTGTGAGGTTTGCTTTTTCCCCCATACCAATCTTTCACCATTCCCTCAATCAAAATACGGCTAAAAATTGAAAAATTGCACCTTTGCAATTCATCTTTAATAAACACATATTAACCATCTCAATATTTCAACAATTTCACTGGTAATCTAGTCTGACTCAAAATATTGAAATGGTCAATATGCCTTTCTGTGGTGTATTCAGAGTGACATTAATTTTACATCAACATTCTTTGTGTGCGGAATGCAGCTAATGCGGTAATTCCTCCAATAATTCAGTCACAGGAAGGGAAATTTCTCACCATAAAATCTGGAGGTGATCAAATTTATTAGAGCAGTACTCTGAGAAGATGGTTCAAAATCACGCATATAATAAGGGGCCTATATTATTTCTTTGTTATTTCAACGATTTTAGAAGGTAATCAAATTTATTTGAACCAACGATAGAATTTTGTCCGCAAAATTGGGAGTGATTGAATTTTGATAGAGAGACTGAATTATTAGAGAGATTACCGTAAATTGTAGATGTTATATTTCTTCTCTTCTCAAATTTGATCATGACCATCTTAGTGAATCAATGAATGCCTATATACAGGTCACATATTTGAATGAAACACACCAGTGACCAGTTGATGTGTTTAGTACAATTGCTGACATATCCATGCCATCTTTTACTGCAGCTACATTAGATAAACTCGGCAGCAAAGACAATCCTGGCCTTCCACTGGATAATCCTTCAGCCCTGAGCATATCATTGGCTAATATCGCGGAAGAAATGATGGGGGGTTCTTCTGGAGCTGTAGGTTATCACTTCTTTCGCAATATATTGACATTTATACCTTTATATTAAGCCTTTGTTTATCAGAAACTGTCCAGTTTTAGCTTCACAGCAGACTGAAACTCAGAGCGTCTGCTTCTGTTTCCAATCACTCATCACAGCTCGGCATGCAGATTATGCAAAACAACAGGTGCGGGTTTCTGCAGACCCGCTCTGAGTTTTGGTCGTCTGTGAATCTAAACATTGGACAGTTTCTTATAAACAAGCACTGAATCATACAGTATAGAATTATATTATTGTTTGTGATGAACAGTCTCGACAAATATAAGCCATCAAGTATTATCCCAACAACTATGGCTGGTGAATGGCTTCAGACCGGGGCCTCTTTCACACGCAGGATAGAAAAATGTCCCTCCGGAACTAGAGGATGCTATGAAACCGAATAGAAGTCACGGCAAAATATTTTGCTTTATTAATTCTCTTAATTACATCCACCTTCCCACTGGCTATGTCCACAAAGATGTATGCACTGATGTATTTATTGCTTCAGTTTGGTAACATGTTGTATAATTAGACCGATGCAGTTAACTGTTGGTTTGATCCTTATACTTAAGAGCTATTTAAATATTATGAGATTCTTGGAATGAGGATACAGTTACTGTTAAGCATTATAAATTGTTACTATGGAGTAAGGAAGCACAATTTTCATGGAATTTGTAATTTCCCACTTTCTGAACTCACATATACAGTCTAGCCTTACTATAAGGCGCCTCCATATAATGCTGATTTTGATATAAAGTGGATGCTATGGTGTCCAAATTAATGAATACATATTATTTCAACCATTTTATAAGGCTGAAATTTATACGGTGGTTCAAATTTGGTCCCCCAATAACAGCGTTATCGCGAGTTAACACTGTAATACAAATTGATAATGTGTCAATATGCACAACTATTAATACAACAACATAAAACGATACATGTACAATTTGATAAATATATTATTTTCATTTAAAACTGGAGATTGTTTTTATTCCAGTTGTACAGTTTATTTCTGACTGCTGCAGCGGGATGTGTCCAGAAGTCCTATCAGATATCAGCATGGAGTGAGGCTCTGTCTGCTGGGATAACTGCTGTCAGAAAGTAAGATTACCTGGTCATTAACTGAGGGTTTTTTTGCAATCTGTGCATTCAGTTGTATCATCGCCAATTTATTTTTGTCTAATTTTGGAAGAATACAGTACATACTTATCAGACATACTGGATTTCAAACCATCAGGCAGTTGTTGATAATATTGGATATTGATTCAACATAAATGAAACAAAAGTTTATCTGATGTGATATTAAGTCCTGGTTGTCCCCCGACGCCTGAAAGGCTGAACGGGGACTATAGTATTGCGTCCGTCCATCCGACTTCGTTTCCAGACAATAACTTCTGAAAACTGAAAGTAATCTTTTCAAATTTGGTATGTGGGTAACTCGCCTCAAGATCTCGCTTGGGATTGTTTTTCACGCTGATCCTCCTATAGGTGGCTCCACCTGAGGTCCAAGTAAAAAAATTTTTTCCAGACAAAATTAATGGATTTTTTGGTATGTGGGTACCTTGCATCAAGATCTCACTTGTGATTGTTTTTCACGCCAATCCACTTATAGGTGGCACCACTATACCAAGTTATACCAAATCAAGTTAAAATTTTGTTTCCTTATAATTGAAAACCTGAATGGATTCTTTCCAAATTTGTTATGTGGGTACCTTGTCTCAAGATCTCACATGAGATTGTTTTCCATGCTGATCCACCAATAGGTGATGCCACCAGGGAACTTTTGAAAAACTAAATAAATGGATTCTTTTCAAATTCGGTATTTGTGGGTAAATTGCCACAGGATCTAACTGGCTTTCCATGGCGGGTACTAAATGTCTGAGCCAAATCAATTGTTTCAATGTCAGGGGACTTCAACCGCTCGGGTTTTCATTTTATTTGCAATTATCTATAAATTCAATATGAAATACGTACATGTAGTTGAATCTTCTTTCTATCAGTGTTCCACTATACAGTACTGGAGATCATTTTGGCAATTATTTTAAAGATTTCCATATGAGTTTCTTGTCAAGTTGCACGAAGGAGGAGAAGAGTTACACCAAGAAAATTTAAATCGTTACCTGCTTATAAACAAGTTTTTCGATGCACTTCAGATATGGAGGAGCCAGTCCCGGGGATAGAACTATGGTATGTATGATTTCTTTCTTTCTTACAAAATTTAAAAGTCTTCAAAATGCCTATGGGCTAGAAAATGGTCACCATGTAGATAAACTGTAATAAATCCATTGGTACTGCATGCATATTACATTGTTTTATGTAGAGAAATGTACATGTTTTCAGCCTTCATTATCAAGTCCATATAAACTGTGACACAGCATACATCATTATGTAAGGCAATGTCAGTAAACTTGATATTATCACGAAATATTATACCCGACTTCAGCGCTAATTCCATAAGAATTTCAAACTACATTTGTTAGCCAATCAGGTGACTAGCTTGGTGAAACATTTCAAAATTACGTCCACAGTAATCACACACAGTAGCACGTGGATCAGTATAGTAAACATTATCGGGGAAACGTTATCCAAGGTGTTAATATCCGTGAACTAAACACCAATCATTGTCAAAGTGAAAAGGCAGAAATTGTTGTGCTTGGCTTATTATGGGATTTCGTAGAATATCAGTGAACATTTCGCACAAACTTTTCATAGCGTCAGGTCTAGATGATATTCCTAGATTGTATGTAAGGCTGAATAAATAAATTTCTAGATTCACAGGCTTTGTGTAATTCTTTAGCGCTACCTCGCTGACATAAAAAAAAAAAAAAAAAATTGTTTGGGCCTATGAAGCAAGTATTTTTTTTCAGTCCAAAAGGATGGAAATCCTTCAACATTTCAAGCCATGAATTCCAAATTCTTCCGTAATTGAAATAATACATGTATTTACAATGTCATGGAAATTGCTCTACTTGATTTCCATCTCTTCACATTATAATTCCAGTTGGATGCCCTTTGTCCAGCCTCAGATGTTCTATCATCCAAGGTTAACAGTGGTAACAACATGTTAGAGGTCTTGTGTCTCATGGCCCAGGTAATTGTGTGTAAAACTTTCAAAGGATGTGTGATGTTTACATGCAAAAACTCCTTTGTGTGTGACAGTAGTAGTAGAGCTGATCTTTTTTTTTCAATCCAAAAGCTGCAATACCATATTTTTCTTCAACAATACGCACTAAAATATCCGAGTGAGAAAAATTGTGGTGCAGTAACGGATGGACATACATGTACAAGATGTGTCGTGTTCACACAGATTCAAAACAGAAATCGAGTGATGCGTGATGCATCATGGGAGATGAGCTGATTCTGGAATTGAAAAACTCAGTGGCTACGTATTTAATCACACCCTTTATCCCCTTGTGTTTCGATGCCACATCTCGTCCTTTCGTGTGTAGAGTCTGTGCAAGAGTCTAGTGGTGTAGGCAGTTTGATGAGTGCCAATGCTGTCTAGCTATTCTAATCTTATGTTACATACTTCCAGCTGATTTGCTTCTGTTATTACCTCTAAATCATCTAATAGTTCAATCACAAGAAGTTAGATTTTGTGGCAGGACTGATCAAAGTATTAGAACAGGTAGTTGATAAAATGACAGGCATTCTGATTTGAGGCGAGTGGTCTAGCTTAAAGCATAGGACAGCTCGCCTCAAATGGTCCATAGTCCTGCAGGTAATCCATTACTCCTTTGTTATTTTAATCATTTTAGTGGGTGACCAAACTGATTTATTAGGCTAATGACAATTGATTCCTTGTTTCCTGTCAGCCTGTTTTCAAAAGTGATGTGGATGGGTCTTACTTTTCAGTACTCGTTATTTAAAATAAATTGCACGGAATGGGGTTGGCTTAAACATTCTACTGATTTCAACATCAAAGCAAGAAATTGTGCTTGGAAAGTGCATCAAAGTAGGAAAAACTGCAGATAATGAAAAAAAACCCTGGACAGTAGGTAAAAGGACATAAGGGCGTCTGACAGGAAACAAGGAATCAAATGTCGACAGTCTTAAACAACTTATTACAAAATTGGGTGATTGGATATTAATAGGGTGATTGTATTTTATTAAAGGATTTGTTCCCAGGCTTAGGCAAGGCTTCGATGTAAGTCCTCCCGATGAAAAGGTAATATCCTGGTCTTACAACAAATTGTTAACCAAGTATGAGTGAGTTTAGACAATTTACTGTTTAAGAATCCTGTTACCCCTGCCTGAATAGAATAAGACTTCCTATATTTCTGATTTGCCCACCAGGCGGCAGAGGAGGGGGCAAAGTCCACCTGTGGTATGACTGCTCAGGCAGGACGAGCCAGCTATGTGAGTGTGGAGAATCTGACCCAAGCTGACCCTGGGGCGATGGGTGTTGCCATCTGGCTGAAGGCCATTGTGGAGGCAGTGCGGAGTCACACTTGAATCTGCAGTACAGAGTAACACATATCCTACATCATTGTCTGCTCAATTGATAGTTCTATCCTGGTCCAACTGAGGTCATTGACATAGAAATGACATCATCAAAAAATGGAAAAAATCCAAGAGCGCGCTCTTCGTTTTGTATACATTGATTTTAATTGTGATTATGCTGTTTTATTATTTATTTGCAATTAGAAAGGCAAATCTCCCCAGTTTACATGTCCGAAGACAACGCCTTATGGCATCAGAGATTTTTAAAAGCCTTCATAACCTAGGGCCCGAAATTTTATCTCAAATGTTTACTCTTATGCACCCAGCCTATAATTTTAGAAATGAAAACCGTTTCATTTTACCTAGAGTCAAGACACACAACTAGATACGGCTTACGCTCTTTTACTTATGCTGCATTCAAACTTTGGAATGAACTCTCTAATGAATTTCAAATTGCACCTGTTCCGTTTGTAGGTTATTTTCACGGGGCGATGTAGGCCTGTAGGGACTAGTTATTACTTTGATGCATGTCTTTTATCCGATTTTCTTCTTTTAAATTAATACTGTTTTATGCACTTTTTTGTCATATTGCATATTTCTATTACTCTTTTCTGGTTGATTTAATAGCTCATCTGAGCTAGTGTTACAATGTTTACTATTGTATCGACCTAAAATAAAGTTTGTCTATGTCTATTTGTCTATCATCAGACACATCAGAAGAATCTGTTTGACTTTCTGACCATACTTTATGTACAGAATTGGCACTGCCTTGGTCATGGTGCCCAAGACTAAAAGTTGATGTGCATTTCTTCAAGGAATTGATTCATATTTCATTAGTATTTCTATTATTGAAGATGGAGACAGTGTTATGGACTTGAATGGAAGAATTCTTTGTATTGTTTGTTCAACTGGGGAGAGAATATTCATAATTTTGCTAACCATGTATCCATCCGTAATCATGGCCACTTGATATTAGGCACCGTTTCCAATTATCGTTCGCGAATGAATCGTTTATTTCGTCAAATTTTCTCGAAGTCGCGATTTTCCAAGGCGCGAGGGAATGGTTTTTTTTCTTCAAAATAAACGATTCATTCGCGATCGCTGTTCGAATGGTTTTTTTTTTCTGTTGGCAATCGTTTTTCAATCGAGAAAATTCTCGCGAATAAAAAGCGATATCGCGATTCAATCGCTTTTTAATCGAGAAAATATAAACGATTGAAAAAAAACGATTGAGGATTATAGCCGAAAGTAGTACGCCATTGGTTCAGCCTGACTGACCAGCATACACGTTCGAGTTTCTAACACTTCAGTCAGACTATATAAAGTTCGATCATTTTTTCTTCTTCCTTTTCCATTCTTTGCCTAGTGTAAAACTATAGCGTGTTTCTGTACAGTTGGCGGTTATATAGATACGATGGGGATATTGAAAGAAATTGAAAAAAAAAATATCTATATATATATACATAGGAATAATGGTTATGCATATAATTATAACTTCATATTTACATATATTTTGTACGGGACACCGGCCCGGGTATGGTCAGACTGGGTCATTTGCACTTGCAATTTCGTCTATTATTTTGGGTATTTCTGTGTTTTAAACTGGTATTATTCCAGATTTCTTGTGTAGTATTTTTCGTGAACGCTTTTGGCATCTGTGCGGGCTGAACTTTTGAGTTGATTCATCAGATTTTCGCTGTACGCGTGGTTTTTTGTCCTACGATCACCATTTTCCTTGTGTAGATAGATGGCGCTGTATTGAATATAACATTGTCATACGGGGCTTTTGAGTCTTCGCAAGCACTTAATTATTAATATATAGCGCGGGCTATTTGTAAAAAAATTCACAACTGGTTAATCCAGTAAGAGATGAAATTATATAATATTCAGTTGGTTTTTGGCTTGAGCTTCCCTTTGGAATCATTCATAGTTCATTTATCAAAATATAAAATTAAAATAAAAAGTATTGTACATATGCGAATCCAACCGTTATATGCGATTCAATCAAAAAGATATGTATTTGATATAAATATGAAATCACTGCCGCGAATATTCTTATAATAAATAAAATTAACTTGATGGTGATTTTTTGAACTTATTCACATCTCAATAGTTTAAAAACTGTACCAGAACATGAATGGATACCCTTTCCTAATGTATGCTTTACTATAACAAAATATACATATTTAATTACACTATTTTTCACCTTAATTAACCTAGAAATTCTCGGCTGGAGGGCTAAGCTGTTCTGGGTTATCGCCATGCGCCCATTCACACCTCTATCAAGCCTGTGCCGTAATCATTCTGATAATGCAATCAACGAACTAAAATCCACTTATGACCTGTACCCGGTATTTACAAAACAAGATATTGTGACTATCATCCTGTATAATTAATACATTGTCGACTCACACGATTATTGAATAAAGATGTAATTTTGGCATTTACGCTTCGCCAGAGTAAATCTGAGCGCGAACGTCACAGGAAGCATGGTACAGGAACATGAAAAGATATTTCCAGCATACGCCCTACTTCGGCTTGTAGGAGACTATAGATCGTGAATCATATATATTATTCGGTTATCTTACGCATTTATACAGTATAAATAGGTAATATAGGTTTTTCCATCGACAAATCCGCAATCAACATTACATGTAGTTCCCAGTTCGCGGATAGAGCAGCGTACGACGGCAACACGGCCTATGTGTCAAATATCACTCCGCCTCACGATTCTCTCGCGCCTTGAAAAAAACGATTCTCTCGCGATTGAAGATTCGCGATCAAGAACGGATCGCGCATGGGTAAACGATTCAAAAACGATATCGCGAGAGAATGGTTTTTTCCAGAAAAGGTTCAATCGTTTTTTCTCATTTTTTTTCTCGATATCCTCGCGACTGATTCGCGATTGATCGTTTTTCAATCGAGAAAATTGAAGAAAAATCGCGACTGAAGAAAAAACGATTAATGGAAACGATCCCTTAGTAATTAACATATACAAAGTTTTCTCTGTAGAGATGAAAAAAAAAAAATATTTTGTATCACATTCTGCTTCATAAATTCAATATAGCTGAAATTGGGAATACATTAAAAATATTACTCCATTTCAGCTTCAAAAATGGCCAACTCCTGACAGAATCTGGTCATAATTTCAGACAACTTTGACTCTTCCATAAAATCAATGATCTTATATCATATTGTTACTTGACTTGTGAAGAACTTGATTGTGCTTAAATCAAATTGTTTACATGTAAAGACTTTATTTAAAAATCACTTGCTATGCCTAAGGTCAATACGCAAGACTTAATTGTGCAATGAAGAGAGAGAGAGAGAATTAAGGTTTAACGTCGCATTTTGTGCAATGAAGATACATTTAGCTCGAGGCGTATTTATAATCAGTGATAACTGGTATACATAAGTTAAAATGATGTAAGTATCGTTTTCCTCGAAGAAAGTATCATTATGATTATAATGTTGATGAATATTATGGGAACTTTAAGTTGAAAATTAACTACCCAGATTTTATGAGTGAAGCTCACAGCTGGTCAGGCCTCACTGGACAAAGTCCAGCTACACGTAGTGTCCAAGATTTATATCTGGAAAACCAGATCTACACTGCTCAATATATGTTCTCAGGTTAGAATCACATTGTGTCTACCACCATGCCATATGTTATTTTATTATGTAAATTGTAAATATATGTACATGCTTTCAGAAATAGACCTGGTGAATTAACTTTTTAGTAGAAATAATTTCACTGCAAAAAACCATTGAACAGGTTCATTAAAATATTATTATTAAATATTTTGAAAGTGAGCTATTAAATAGTCATGTGATAACAATTTTATCAATCAATGAAAGCTTGCATTCATGGTTATTGGTCAAAATTTGGATTGATGTTGTGATATCAGTCTTCAGCTTAGTGCGTGGTGACCAGAAATTTGTGCAAGGATTTGGAAATATTCCAGTTTAGACTGTCTTCGAATGTTAAACCCTGGCTAGTAGCATATTGCAAGTGCTTTTTATTCAGAAATTCAGAATTTCCGAAAACGGAAATTGCAATTCAGGGTATTGTAATTCACGGAAAATCCCTGATATCGGAAACACACTTGACTGCTTTATCAACCAACACTGAGTTAACGATATCAGGGAATTAAATTTCCGATATTGGCAATTGTCTGTGAATTTCTGATATCGGAAAATGGGAAATTGAATTTCGGAAATTGAGGGACATGAATTTCCGATATCTGAAATTTTAATTTATCGAAAATTCTCAATAAAAAGCACTTTGGCTCGCCATACTAACATCCTTTCATAAATATGTTTGTCATCTTGAAGAATGTTGGTCATAGTCCGATGAGTGCCTTATATATTTTGAATGTTGTTTTTTTTTCTGAATCGGTGCTAGTATGTTTGATACAAACTGAAGTATCTAGACATGGCTATATATTTCAGTATGACTGCTTTATATGCTTGTAATTTACACAATTTACAGATATTAATGCAAGTATGTGTTGTGATCCACTGATTACTTTAGTACAGGGTGCATTCCACACCTAAAGTTTGTGCAGCTAAAAACAGGCATGAGTTTGGCTTTTCGGCCATAAATAGTTGTAAAATCATCAACAAAAACCATGTAAAAGTATATATTTTCTGAATGGGCATACTCGTGCCATTATTCCAGGAGTGGAGATGATTAACTCTGTAGTGGCGCGTATAGGCCCGATCAGCCAGCAAATGTTATATGCCCGTTTGGAGGAAGGGTAATGTCCAACAGGATAGTATTTTAGATATCCAGTTATTAAAAAGGGAAGAAGAATTATCATGATGTCAAAAACAGGCAGCCTTCCTTATTATAAAATTACGGAGAGGGCCACTTTGTGCGAAACTGGGGTAAGTGTGGATTGCACCCATCATACAGGAGGGTGGATCCAAAGATCTTAGCGAAAAGCAAATTTGTACATGTAGATCATTGTTTCGACATATATTAATTCATGTCATCATCAGGTGACATGATTAAATATACATGTATGTCGAAATCTACAAAATGATTTTCGCTAATATTTTTGGAAACACTCATCCTGAATAATGTTAATATGGGTATAGAATAGAAACAATAGTGCTCTGTGGTAATGTTTTGTGTTGAAGAATTGAGATTTGTATTGTACATTAGAAGAAGTCTTGAAAATATTATGTTTGTTTACATTTATATATCACTGAAATTCATACATGACTAATGGAGGAAAAATACTTTCATAAAACATTGATTATAAACTGTATCTGAGAGAAGGGAGAAATGTTACTGTTATACTATTCTCTCGGCAGATATATTTACTGTGGCAATAATCCTCTAAATGTAAAACACCCACCAGAGCTGAAAATACTTCGATCATCAGCAAAGCTAAGATAGCTATATGTTGTGCGAAGAATGATCTGCTTCAAATGAATACATTCAATTTATACAAACAAATTATGTCCCATTCTGGTTCATTGTATGGGCCTGATGATGATGTGATAAAAAACTGTTGACCAGAAAAAATGCATTTTGTTGTTATTGAACCAGACCAGGGCATCCATCAAGGGAAAAGGGAAGGGCGGGGAAAACAACAGAAAAAATAGGACACCAGACACACACGCTGCTTCTGGTCTGGAAAATGTCACTCGATTTGCATGCGTGAATGGACTGAATTCTGGGAGGGAAGCATGGGTATTCAAGTGTGCTGGTCAAGAATGGCAATGTTTCTAATAACCAAGTTTTCCTGTCTTTGTTCATTCCATCACCACACCAAGGATCCTCTATATTCAATTGCATGAAAAATCCAGGTCTATTTTGCTGCATTTGCCGTACGGCTCCATCCCGCAATCTCTGTCCGCTATTTTTATTGAGGTCGGCAAACAGTTTGATAGCCGTGAGAAGCTGATCCCTCATCAGAGACCAACAGACAATTGAATTTTCCAAACCTTTTCAAGTTCTTGTCAATCATTGATATTTAAAGGAGGGAGGGAGGGAATTTGGCTTAATGTCACACTCAAGTTTGTTTCACTCATATGGTGACAGTCAGGTTGGTTGGTGGAGGAAGCCAGAGTGCCCGGAGAGAACCACCGCCCTTCGGCAAGTAACTGACAAACTTTCACGCATGGACTTGATATTTAAAGACGGATGCCACGCATTGGTGTTTGAAGAGGAACCTCAGTTCCTCACGGTTTGCCACTTCATACAAATTAATAGGGGACAGACATTGGGAAACACTTGGCCGTGTAGATGGGCGTCACTGATGTTCTGTAACATGGCCATGAATACATGCCTTGATTCATTGACACGTAACATGGAAAATCCAGTCAGAAATCGAACAGCTTGTTCTTGGATTTTCTCAGTCATCCGTCCTGCAACTACACATGTACCTCAGCAGGCCTACAGGCAAGCTCATTCACTGGGCAAGAGTTGGCTGGTACAGTGACCCACCATGCACTGCTGCATGGGCATGTAGTAATGTTCCTATATTTGGCCAACAGATCGGCTTGAATGGAAGAGCTCTTCTTCAAACCAGTACCTGGCAGTTAGTTCGTCTTATGGGAACAGTCAATGTCCTTCAATTTCCTGTGTGCTCTGACACAACAAACGTACCCTATTTCTTCTAATTTTTCGAACAGCATTGTACAAATGCATTTTTTTGTCAACTGAGGCTAAATTATGTGGCATGGATATGTTGTTTTTCTCAAGAACTGAAAAGATAGCTAGTGAAATTTGTACAATGTTTGCAGAATTTCTCTCCACAATCCATTTTACACCCAAGGTTAGAACCCACACTTAAACACTTATTCCAACACGAGCTGCGCTCTCTTTACTACTGATAGCGTCACATGACGTCAACGTCACGTAACCTATTCTTCTCTGAATGCACTCCGAGATTCATGGTCCATCCCCACGCCCAAAGTCCTACAACCCACACCGATGCCACGCCTGTGTACACCCAAACTCTTACCACCCACATTTGGGCATGCAGAACTGTGCTTTCCCTACTACTGGTGAGATCATAAGAGTTCAGCATGGCTCACTCGCTCACTCAATCACGGACTGACTCAGAAGCAAAGTCCGAAAACCGCCCAACGCGATTCAAGGCTATAGATTACAAATACGATTTGCCACAGTTCGAAATCTGTGTTGACAAAACTGTATGTCCAATGTCGGTCAGGCAATGCGTTCAGCTCCATTTCACAATCAGCCATTGTAACAGAGAATTAATACTGTACCTGAAGAACATGTATTAGCATCCGCCCATCGCTTGATTCATTCACACACTGAAAACTATAGCGCTGAAGCACACTCCTAAAGTGTTGAAATAACCATTTAATTGTGCCCACATTGACTGCTCTTATAACTGTAGTCACTGTGAACGCCATTAAAGCGTTATTTCAGCACTTTAGTTTTAAGAGTGTAGGGTATAGTTTGTATGGCAGACATCAATTCCAGTCTATCAGCCGGGCCCCAGCCAATCGAAATTCATACAGTCACACTCAAGAATCGTCAATTTTAATCGTGATCGGGAAAGAAACATATAGATCGCTGGAGATAGTATCCCTTTGATATTGGCATTCGTACGACATCGGCGACGTTATCTGTGAAATAATAACAAGGGTATCGACATTTCTAGTCAAAGTAACCGCGAAAAATGCGGTTATCGCTTGCCGTACTTAAGCAGGGTTATACACTCAACGGTTACTTCGACTCGAGCCAGTTTCACATTTATCTAGGGGACCGTTCAAAATTTATCTTGAGGTGGGAGCGGTGGAAATTCAGCTGATGACCCTAAGTTATGTGTGACCCCCCCTCCTTTGGCTGGAAGGTTACCAGTGACCCTAGCTAAATAATATAGCCCTCAAGAGTATGAGGGCTATACGTCGGCCCCAGTCACCTCCAGCGAGGGTTTTAGATAATTTTATTACGAATCACCCACCTCTGAACCTGCCGTACATCTAATCTCTATCCCCTCCTGCGCACTATTTCAAAATCACGTTGGTGACGTCACTCTATACGGTTAACATGGCGCGTTTAAAGTGGAAGTCGTCTGGGAAATTCAGACGGCGATATATTCGTTACTATTTCACAATAGTGTGCAAGATTTTGAAATAGTGCGCAGGAAGGGATAGAGATTAGATGTACGGCAGGTTCAGAGGTGGGTGATTCGTAATAAAATTATCTAAAACCCTCGCTGGAGGTGACTGGGGCCGACGTATAGCCCTCATACTCTTGAGGGCTATATATTATTTAGCTACAGTGACCCCCAATCATATCTAGGTCCAGTGACGTCACACTGCCTTAATACATTCAAACTTTGTATGCACTTTCCAGTGTTTGATTCAAGCTTAAGGTGTGTATACTTTGAGTTTCAACACAGACTCACTTTTCCAATGTGCATGTTTCACCAAAATCTGGAAGATGGTGACTCATGAGTGTCAAGTCAATTTGAATCTTGCATTTAATTTCCCTGATTTTGGAACATGCACATTGGAACAGTGAGTCTGTGTTGAAACTCAAAATATACATACCTTAAGCTTGAATCAAGCATTGGAAAGTGCATACAAAGTCTGAATTAAGGCAGTGTGACGTCACTGGATCTAAATATGATTGCAACAGACCAACATAGAATACCATACTTTAATTGCAGTTTACTCTGTGTAATAAAATCGTAAAAAATTAAAATAAATATTTTCCGATACTGCTCGCAATGGTCTTTCATTTGATGGAAACTTTACTTGAGGGTTTACAATCACTTTAAATAATTTGGCACATCATATTTTATAGCACATTTTTAAACAATAAAATGGATCACATAGTGATAACATATAAATCATATACATATATATATTTTAACATTTTAAGAAAACATTATATCACATTGTGGTAAAATAAAAGATGTACTTTTTAACAATATTATTTTGCTATATTTTTTACCTCAGTTTTCACTTCAGTTAGGTTTTATTCTCATCAAATGGCTTCATGACACCGACCTACGAACAGTTAATGTTACGCTATATACCATGTATACATCTTTTATATTGTTTTAAAATGTGCTGACTGTATAATACTGATAGATACTGCATATATGTAAAATAACTTATCACTTTGTGACTCAACTATCGTAAAACATCTGGAAATCCTTATATCTTTATATACAGAAAAAACAAATTGCGTTATTACAAAATTATTTAAAAACCATGTTCAAAATAACCTAAAAATATAGGGTGGAAGAAATGTCCACTGGGGCAAATGCCCACTGGGGGAAACGTCCATGGGGGAAATGTCCGCACACCATTCCAACATAGCCAGGGGCACTAAATGATGCAGTGTGGAATTATATTAAGACCGATTGAAAACACGTTAATAACATGAAGAGCTATTCGTTGATAAAGTGATTCGCAGTATGGTATTATACATATGAAAAAGTGACAGGGAACGGGACACAGTTCTGCAGTACAACATTAAACTGCGAGAAGCTGGGAGATTACATTCTGTATGATGTATTTATTCGCATTCACCGGTTTGAGATAAAATTATGTCCTACTGCATCATGATTACAGATAATACTACATACAACGGCTCAGGGAAACAATGAGGTTATGTTTGTTATACTGACCATGGAGCTAAAATAGCTTCATGTACTGACACAGAGATAAACTTTATAAAAATTCGGACGAATCCGACATGATTAATTTCATGCATTCATCATGTCGGCTTCGCTACAAAAACCCTGCAAAAAATAGACGGTGTTTTATTATTATAAAACTATTAAAATTATTTATTATATTTTATAATATTATCTTCATCATGACATTAACTACCGTCAGTACAACTTGTCTTGTAGTACGCCACAATTTATTTCTTCAACTTTGGGGCAGCATAAATTATTGAATGGTTTGTTTCAGTCTCAAAATGCAGGCTATATTCATTTAGCTAGTCAATGTCCACAATGTACAGGCCGCACTGCACCTGGAATTGTTTAGATAAAGGATTTGCTAGATGCGCTGTATAGTAACTCAAATCTAGCTGGTATGAATAGGGGCCTAGCTTTTAATACATCTTGAGAAGAGTAAATATGATTATAAAGCCATTTACCGGTCTCATGTCCTACTACACTACAGGAGGTTTGTACAGAGATTAATGCTAACAGAACATACTGTATGCTGTTTAGGCTTATGATAAACCAATGAGCCTACTGTTATAGTAGGTTCCATGGATAAACAAAGCCGTGTTCTGATACACAGTGATACATGTGTTTCCTGATAAAAGTCTAGCCTGGTTCCTCGACCTGAAAACATGAAATCCATACAGAAGCTCAGGAAATCCTAGCTGAATAGCTGTCCATTTATCATCATCATTTATCAAGTTACTGATGACCCACCCTCTACACACAGTCTAGTTACACATGACCCCCCCTTCGTAGGGCTCAAAGTTATTGGTGACCCCGCCTCAAATTCCACCGGCCCCCCACTCAGGATAAATTTTGAATGGTCCCTAGGTAGGCACACTTTAACAACCTGTAACTTAAGGCGTTGATTAAATGGAGATATAGCGATTAAGATATATGGCTGTTTACTCGGGGTGTGCTATTAGCAGCAATCGAATCACGATCATAATATGAGTATTGTGTTTCAATGAGGAACGAGGAGAGGGAATTGTTGTTTATTGCGGATCAAAGCGTCGTGTAGGAGAAAACGATCGCTACGGTTAATACGGTTAATATATTCATACGTCATCATACTGTGCGGCAACACAGAACGGTAACAGCCCAGTCAATGTATTGAGAATAGGTTAATGGTTATTTCATCAGCCCAACCAAACTAGTTACAGCCAGCTGAACCTGGTAAATAGTCACGATTTGGCGTATAATACAATAACAAATACCTAAGGCATAGAGAGATGGAGGGATGTGAAGAGGACGTTGTATTTTCGAGCTGTCTCCGAATGACGGGAGGTTATCTGACCTGCGAGGATCTCCGGGTGTTGGATGTCCGGAGGGAGGTTGATTCCGTCTTTGAGGGGTCCATAAACCGCTCCAGCGCCACGCCGTTTTACCTATACAGCAAGGCGCAGATTTTGAATAATCTGAACCAGTACGCCTCAGCGCTTGATCGACTTGGAAAACCATATATTCTGGGATACGCCATGAAAGCTAATCCAAATTTTGAAATTTTATCTCTTTTGCGGTGTCACAATCCGAACGTCAGCGTTACTCTGGTCAGCGGATGTGAGCTTCTATTGGCACTCAAAGTGGGGTTCAAGCCAGAAAATCTTGTGCTGAACGGAAACGGCAAGAAGAAATGGGAAATCAAATTGGCCGCGGAACACGGCTGCCTTATCAATGTGGACAGTGAGTTTGGCTTGAGACATACCATCGAAGTGAGTAGGGCATTAAGCAAGTCGGTGAGAATACTTCTGCGGATAAACCCTGACATAGATCCGGTAAGTTCTTGTTAATTTTGTACTGTAAACATTGTACTGATGCGAAATCTTCCCATGCACATATTCAGAAGTATACAAACATAGTAGATAAGAACTGGGGGTTCGAACCCAGGTGTTCTATGTCAGTAGGTCGGTATGACGTTATATCAGTTTCCTTATGTAACTGACTGTGTTACCCTCAGTAAATACAGTTTTGTTATTATTATTATATGTAGGTCGATGGGTCATCTATATATGGCACGAACATTCGAGAAGACGCGCTTAAGGTCAACATTTTGCCGTGGTCGCCTCTTTGTAGCACATCACCTCGGTTTAACCAGTCTTGAATCACCTGAGGTGAAGGGGAAAAGACGTTGATTACGCGCATCGTTTGACCCAGTTTGTTTTCTTTGCAATCCCTCTCATATTCAGCTGCTCTGGAATTATAATGATGTCGCTTCCTCGCTCGCCTATATTTAGATAATGGGAAGGACAATACCCGTTGACATATTTCTGTACTTTAGCATTACTTTGTGTTTATGTTACGGTTTTATTGCGAATGTATTTACAGCGAAAGGTATATTACCACACCATAATTACCATTACCACAAAGTGATTAACTCACGAAACTCACTTTTATACCGATAAAAACCGGTATAAATGGGTCTGTGTAGATTTGGCCCGCAAATTGGCCGCAATATCCATCGCAGCCAAGGAGAAACTGACTGTAAACTATGTTTAAGTCCCTTAACGCTTCGCTGAAGCCGGGTTTGTGCACATCTACACCATCGCACTACGTCCATTGAAAACGTGTGACCCAGTTGTGACTCATGTAGGTGATTGCGCGCGAAATTTGATCGACGATGGACCATGTCTTTAGTTGGATTATAGCTACGATAGGATTCTTAAAAATACTGGTCCCTAGCCGGTTGATATTTTACATCCAAACTGAACGTGCCCAAACATTATTTCATAATGTTAATGTACCATGTTCCATCTGTGCAATGAATTAAGATCTGTGTATGTTCTCTCTCTCTCACTGTAACGCACCGAGACCAACTGTTTTATACAAGTAATGATCCTAAAATGTATGTTGGATTCACACTCACGACTCGCTAGTGAATACCACGTGCTGACAAATACACGTCAACTGGCTAAATACTTTGCTTCTATATCGAATATATATATATCTCGATGGTTTGGGTCTCTTAATCTATCATAGGGAAGGCGCAGCTAACCTTGTACGTTCCCCGAAAGTGAGTCTAACTCGCGCATTTGAGCTGTATTGTGACCTATCAAGAGATGGACTCCCCCACGAGTCAAAGGTCATGATGTGGAGGAAAAACATCTCACATATTAGAGAGATAGGACAAAGTTATTTAATAGACCAGATATACTACGTTCATCTCCTCTGTCAACTTATTGCTCCCAGCACATCATTAGCTACCATGTCTGTATTCAACCCAACGCCAACTTGTGATGATGGCTTCATGCTTTCTCAACACCAACAGTCTTTATCAACTACAATGCACACAAAGCACCTATTATTATACAGGCCTTTCTCCATCCAAAATGTCAACTCGTCTCATGTTCCCCTATGCTCCACCTTCTTAGCTGCCATGCCTTTATACCAGCTTGAAATCAAATACCGTTATTTATGCTCGAGATAGACTAGGTCAGAGAATGAGCTCAGTTTGCTGGGAAAGACAAACACAATCAGGGGTTATTTTAGACACTTTTCCTTTATATAACTCAATTTCAAAAAGATGAAAAACTCAATTTTTCGCAAAATAAACAACAAAACTCAATTTTTCGGGTTTTTCATCGCATGCAGTCTGGAAACTCAATTTTTTTTATCTTTTTAGTAGGACACTTACAATAAATAAATTCGCGACAATTTTTCATCGTGAATGAACATGTCAGTAATGTTATGAAGCTCATCAAGCAAAGTTGCGTGTCATACATAGCTGCATACAAGTTTGTTTGCTATCCAACTGTGATTGGCCGATTATATTTTGGCTAAAGATGATAAGTAGAAATACTTCCCTCAGAGATAGCTTCATTTAATTAAAAAATGAGCACGAATAAAACAAGAGAGTTTTAAAATCCAAGTTATCTCGGGAAGTTCTATTTGGTCGATTATTTTTATTTTGGGGGTGGGGGAGAGTACTTTAGCTCTGGATTGTGATAGGCCAAAAATGAAAATATTTTCCCTGCAAATAGCTTACTTTAGTTTAAAAAATCTATACTTAGTCAAGAAATAAAAATTGTCCCTTGTCCATTTCCATGAGTTAACCAATCCTTGACAAAGTTGGTGGTTGAGTATTGTAAGTGTCTGGGTATTTGTAAGTGACAGGAAAGAAATGAAGAAATAAATGGCAATAAAATGTTAATAAGAGACGTAAAAAATAAAACAATGGTGGTTGTGAAGTTTTGTGGATTTCACAAAAAAAATCCAATGCTGCTTGGTAAATGCAGATAAATGGCCAAAAATTGCAAATTAAACTCAATATGCACCCTATTTTGTAGTATGTGGTGTGGGACTTGTTTACAAAACATACTGGGGTTTCAGAAATTTCCATCGGGCAGAAACAAAATTATTCATAAAGACGTATATTTTGTATGTTATAGCATATGCCCCCGCATGTAGATCCCCAGTTGCGCAGGAGAGAGTGTGGATCTTTTGTTTTTACACCAATCTGCATTGCTCACTTTGTGTATTTATTCCCAAATGGTACATCAGCTGTATTTTGGAGAATGTCTGTTTTGTTCGTTTCTTGTTTCTGGGGAAACGTCTTTCAACGTCACACGCATCCAAGTGAAATGTTGACTGAGAGAGAAAATGCTTGCCCGTTGTCTTGGTTCCGAACTTAACCGAAAAAACCCGGAGATTGACGGACAGCGTGTCTCGGAGACCAGACTCATAAGCCACAGCAGTATGACGCAGTTTGAAATATCAAAATGGCGGACTAGTTCGATCGTCGAAAACGTCGCCAACAATTTGCTTTGAAATGAGAAACGTTCAGGACAATGTCTTTATCGGACTTATACGACTGAAATGAGAACAGTTCAAGACCAGACGTCCTTATCGGAGCTATACGATTGAATAATAAAGGTACACAAGTTATCTGTCTGCACATCAGTTACAAATCCTGTGTGCTTATCTCGACTCGAGTGGCGTGGCTGGTCACACGTTTTTTTTCTTTCTCGCGGGGGTTTTGGGGGAGGGGGACGGGATAACAGACGACGAAACTCAGTTTAGATTTCTCAGAAACTCAATTTATTTCGTAGAAACTCAATTTTTCGCGCGCCTTTGGCGCGTAAATTCTCAAAATTTTAGAAAACTCAATTTTCGGCAATAAAACTCAATTTACAAAATTTTGCAAAAACTCAATTTGTAATTGTTTTTCATCGTGGTTACCACGATGAAAAAAGTGTCTAGAAAAACCCCTGCGTGTATTAATTAAATCAAGAAATGTCCATCACCGTCATGACTTTACAAACAAACTCAAACAAAGGAATATTTGGAATTTTACTATAATTACCCCTCAGCCCATAGGGCTGTGGGTTCTTGTCGTTGCCATGTACGTACGTCCGTCCGTCCGTCCGTCCTAGCGTCCGTCCGTCAACATGTTCTTGTCCGCTGAATATCTGCAGATCTATGAAGTCTGGCCTGACCAAACTTTGGCGAGAGCTTCCTGAATGTTGACTGATGAAATGATTAGATTTTCAGATGGCTATGATGATTTCATGATTTTTAAAAAAAAAAATTATTATTTGTTGATGGCTCAGCTTTTGCACTGTTATCTATGCCCATCAACATGTTCTTGTCCGCTGAATATCTGCAGATCTATCAAGTCGGGCCTGACAAAACTTTCGTGAGAGCTTCCTGAATGTTGACTGATGAAATGATTAGATTTTCAGATGGCTATGATGATTTCATGATTTTTAATTTATTTTTTTTCATTATTTATTGATGGCTTAGCTTTTGCACTGTTAATATCTATGCCCATCGGGGACCCTTGGTTGCATGTTTCATTGTGAATTTTGAAAGTTCCCTGATACAAGAAAGCCTGGTCCATTCAAGATTCTCATTGAACACGAATGAAGCACAACATTTTTCTTTAATTTTGCTATTAAATCATTCTATTCTACATCATATGATTTATCCTAAAACTTTTGCATGAAGCATATTTGTGTCCACACATTTAACTGGTACAACATAATGCTTCAATTTTTGTCACCAAACATGTTACTGTACCTTGGAAATTATTTAAAACGAGTGATTAGGAGAGCCCATTTTTAGCCTGATTCTGGGCAATTTTGAACCAGTTTGCATAACTGGAGCTTATGCCTCCCCCCCCCCCCAAATAATGGTAAGGGTGGGCCTGTGTCAATCAGTGTGTTTACTTGTTATCACACTTGTACAATGCATAAATTGCCACTGATAAAGCTACACTTTGTTGCATGCTGTAATCCCAGCACACCACTCACGTGAAACCGAAGTCTGTTATATACGGTATCCAGGGATTTTTTGCAGGTTCCGATCCCAAACTCCCAGTTCCTTTTCGTAATTCATTATTGAGGGTCCAATTTTTTTAAGTGAATTTCGGCGCAAAGAGCCGATCAATCACAAAACAGAGGTTTATTAACATGAAATTCAATACCCAGCTATGCAATCAGATCGATATTGAGGCTCCCAGAAGCTTTTTCTAGGAGTATTTCCTTCAGAAATCCTTCCAAATTGAACAACAACAACATTTCATTTTCTGTTTCATTTGAGTTTTGGGCACCCATATGTTTTCTGAAACTAAATTGGATCTAGATGCAGCCCTGATCCTACTTGACTAAAAAAAAACAGGCTGAGGGGTCCACGCACCTTTTAGGTGCTTGCCTGCAATCCATGTTTTTAACTATCTCTGTTTCTTTGTTTGGGCCGGACGGCAACAGTTTAGGTTGAAATGTGATGAAAACTGTCGGGATGGTATTTGGGTCACTGTGGGTAACCTAAAGGGCAAAAAAAAAAAATTTTAAAAAGGGCATTTGACACCCATTGGAGACCGGAAATGTTTTTGATCAAAAGGCCATAAAACTTTGCCAGGATAGCTTTAGGGTTGGGAAAAGTGACCTTTAAACAAAGAAAAATAAAATAGTATTTGAAAGCCACAGGGGACCAGGAACATAAAATGTACATATTCACACTATTAGCTGTGTGGCTTGATTTGTCTTCACTGTGGATATTATTTGAGGAGATCCCCAGAAAGGAGGGCTGATAGGGAGTATAAAAAAATGGCACTTAACGCCCACTTAATGCCACAGTTGCAGTCGAAATATAGTGAAACTTTGTCCGGTTAGCTTATGGATCAGTGGGATTACCCTACATGAAACCGGAATTAGAAGAGGCATCAAAATGCCCAATGCGGGTTGGAATAAAACAGGTCCAATGTCATCTGAAATGAACCTAGCATGATTAGGGAACATTGCTAGAAAGTCGAGAATAATCCCATCCCATCTTAATAAAGGATGTGTGTAAAAATGACCATGACAATTCAATATGTGGTATTTGTATATTATCTCGTTGAGCAAGAAGGTTGGTCATCTCACAGACTACGGGTGTAACGCTGTCATGGACCATCATAGCTTGCAAATTGGTACAGTAGAGCATTGGCATCTGTAACAGTGTTCGAATCACACGGACACCCAATCTATATTTTCTTTCTCAAAATAACGTTTCAAAATCGCTCTATGGTGGGCAATATGTAGTATATTACCATTTCTTCATTATAAAGCCAGTTGCGCCCATTAGTAGTAATAAAAACTGATTTTGACCTAAAGGTCAGATGTCCAGGCCACTAAGAGTTCCAGTCACATGACCGGAAGTGACCCCGGGATATAGTCATCCACAGTGATGTGGTCATTTCCGATGATGATGCGGTCACTTCCGGTTCAGGTGAATAAGCCTTCATGGATAGGTAGTCCTGGTAGTTGTCCCATGCCAAGGTCCATGAGCCTCCAAATACACTGTGCAGTGTTGTCACTTCACCTGATTCTCCGGGAATGTCCGGAGATCAATTGACCTTTGATCTTAGAGGTCCGGCACTTCAAGGTTATATGCATATGGATACATGTCCTATGCTGTCAGAGAGGGGGAATCCCCGTCACACTGGTGAGATTCGAACCAGCAGTGCCAGTGCTGAAGACCGGCACATTGTTATCTTGGTCACGGGCCCATACATCATATGAAAGGTTGAAAACATTCTGATATACCTTGGGTACCAGATGTCGGGTCGGCGACATTCTCCAGCACTATGTCCAGCTTAATGGCAAGTGGGGAACCCACTCCTGGACATTTTGTGGTGTACAGTAACAGTACGAAGTGTGGCACCCTGTTTTTTCTATCTCATGCTGTAGAGTATGGGGTCTCAAGGTCATTGGTTAACTTTCACTGAAAAGTTCTGACACGCATGTGCAGTGGATAGGCAAGCCTAGGATGGAGGTTTTGCGGTCTAGATGAACCAACCATGGTCCAAATGGGTTGTGTGAGGGGAGAGTTTGGAGTGCTCGTCTGGGAGTGTCTGACTGGCATGGGTCGTGTGAGGTGTTTGAAGTGCTCGTTGAGGCGAGTTCTGATGTGCATGCGCAGTGGATAGGCAGACCTATGGAGATTTTGGGATCTAGATGGACCATCCATGATCCAAATGGGTTGTGTGAAGTGTCAGTTTGAAGAGCTCGTGGGAGACTCAGAGAGTCCGACTGGCATGGTTTTAATGGAAGTTTTGGGGTAGAGTACCAAATGGGCTGTTTGGGGTCATATTGAAGCGCTCGTGGAGGGGAGTCCAGCTAGGGATGCTTTTAGTGGAAGTGCCATCAGTCTGCGCATGTGTAGTCTGTTAGTTATAGTAGTAGAAAAAGGGTGTTTGGGTGGACATTTTGGGGTGTATGTGAGCCATCCATGATCCAAATCGACTGTGGGGTGTCATAATGAACGCTCATTGGGGAGAGTTCCACAGAGGTGGTTTGTAGTGGATGTACTGGGGTTAAGGTGGACCATCCATGGTCCAAATGGTCGTGTGAGGTGTGAGTTTGAAGTGCTTGTTGGGGAGTCTGACTCTTGTGGTTTTTACCCCTCGGCCAACTTTGGTCTAGGGGTATTGTCGTCATCATGTACGGCTGTCCGTCCGTCCGTACGTCTGTACGTCCGTATGTCCGTTACCGCGATATCTACAGAACCGTTTCATGCATGGCAACCAAACTTGTTACATCTATTTATCTTCACGTAAATCAGAAGCCTATCGAAAATGAGTCATCTCGGACAATATTTTGCAGAGTTATGCCCCTTTTTACAAATAAAAATCCATTTATGATTTGTTATTGTGATAATTTCAGAACCGTTCCATATACAACATCCTAACGTGATACAGTTGTTTCTCTTGACCTGAACTAGATGCCTATCGAAAATGAGTCGTGTCAGAAAGTATTTTGCAGAGTTATGCCCCTTGTCTAATAAAATCCACTAATTCCTATGTTAAGTTGGCATATAATTTCTATATCATGTTTGTATACTATCACATTTATTTATTGATTGGATGACTGATTTATTCTCTTGGACAATGCGAAGAATGCTTGCAAATCTGTTTTGAAAATGACATACATGTGCCATTTAGTATACATGTACTGTATTTATCTAGCCATGTGTACTGTTGTTTTGGTGAGACATCGATACAGCTTTTTCAATTTATTCCAGAAACAAATTAATTTAAGGGGAGGAACACTTTTTTATTTTTCAAAGAAAGTACACTTACAATACCAGGGGTAAATATTTCTTCCCACAAGCCAATCAATTGGTAGAGACACCCTTACATTATAATAGCTGGGGTTCAGAGCCGAGGGGTTTCGATAGCGCAGCTTCATGTTATTACCTCTCGGCCAAAATTTGGCCGAAGGGTATTGTCGTCATCATGTACGTCCGTCCTACCGTCCGTCTGTCAGTCACAGCTTTCTCGTTACCAAGATCTCTTTAGAACGACTTACCCTAGGCACACCAAACTTGCCGAGCACATCCATATGCTCTCGACCCAGAACCCCATTGAATCTGGACCCAATTGGGTGGAAACTTTGGTAACCATCTTTAATTTATGCGAAATCATTAATCTTGTGTATCTCGGAAACCATTTGCTGTTCAGTGTGAAACTTGGTATAGATCATCAATACCTCAAGAAACTTAAAAGGAATGACAAAAGTTTCCTGATTGGGTGGAAACCTTGGTGGCCATTTTTAATTGATGCAAAGTCTTTAATGATCTCTATCTCTGATACCATTCAAGTGCATCAAGAGACTTACGATGAATGACAGAACCGGTTTCTCTGATTGGGTGGAAATGTTGGCAGCCATCTTTAATCTATGCAAAATCTTTAATGTATATACCCTTTAAGTGTTCTATACGAAACTTGGTATACAGCATCGATGTATCAAGAGACTTGCACTGAATAACCACATCAGTTCCTCTGAGTGGCGGGAGGGACAGGCAGCCATCTTTAATTTATGTAAAATCATTAATGATCTCTATCTCTGATACCGTTCAAGTGCTCGATGTAAAATTTGATATACATCATTGATGCATCAAGAGACTTGGGATGAATGACAGAACTGATTTCTCTGATTGGGCAGAAATCTTGGCGACCATTTTTAATTAATTTTATGCAAAATCAGTAATGATCTATATGTGATGCTACAACAGAACTACAACAAAAAAGATAGATGAACGTCGACTGCACGTCTTTGGGATACACTTGCCTTTATGAACAGGCCTGCCAACACCTAGCATAACGCTTCGATGCCCTAGTGAAAGAGCTCAGAAACTCGGATGGGTCTAGATTTTCCATGGATTAGAATTCATTTAAATTCATCATGACACCAGTCTTAATGCGTATCTTAACACCCTAACATAACACTATAATACCAATATAAGCCCTAGCTTGACACCATAACCCCCCATCGTATTCCCTTCACACATTGTCGACCATCATGTCGTGCACAAATCATACACACATGCTTTGACCATTGGCCCTTCATTGGAAGTGACATCGCGAGAAGTGGCACTATTGCACACATGTCCACTCACCTGATGATGCCGACTGGACTCTGTTCGAAGCTCTCGGAGGTGACATCGACTGATGTCATCACACGCATGTGCACTCTGCCAACTGGATATTGTAGCTTGTATGCGAAAGGGTGCACCAGGGTACTGGCGGCACCACCAGATGAGCACACATGCATGTGATGATGTCTCTTTCGCTGATGTCATTCCAAGTGCTCTGAATAGGGTTCAGGCAGCACCATCAGGTGAGTGAACATGCATGTGATGATACCACACACTTCCATCAAGGGTCAATGGTCAAAGCATGTGCTTGTGATTGGAGGGTTGACAATGTGTTAAGGAAGTTAGGTAGGGCGTTAAGGCATTAACATAGGGTGTTAAGACATTAAGTTAGGGCATTATGGCTTACGGTAGGACATTCAGCCATTGAGATGGGCATTAAGACATAAAGATGGGCGTTAACAGATGACACTGCATTTCGGTGAATTAGTATCGGTTCCATGTAATATCTGGACCCATCTGAGCTGAGCTATTTCACTGGGGCGTTGAAATGTTGAGCTAAGCATTGGCAGGCATTACGGTGTTACCTCCATAAAAGAAAGCGTATCCCAAAGACGTACACAGTGGACGTTCACCAATCTTTGTTGTTCTCCCATCTGTCTATGTCATGGTGTCAAGACGCAAGGGGAGGGTAGTTCCAGACTGACCCTGATGGTTCACATATGACCATTCATTTGTTCATACCTCATTTGTTCCTCACTCTTATACCTCACTCACTGATGCACATCACCACACACACCATACACACACACCATCATCACTACCATCACACACATACCTTCACACACATACCTTCACACACACCACCATCACTACCATCACACACACATGCACTACCAGACTGAACATGGGCCAATCCTCTACTACTCTAGGGTGCATGTGCACCTTCGAAAATGCCCTTTCTATACTAGTCACCGAGTGCATATGCGGATATCACCATTAGTGTGATTAAATGTGACATCACACACGGCCTATTTGGACCAGGAATGGTCCATCTCTACTCCATAACTGGCACCGCAAATGCCCTTTTTCTACTACTCAACGACTGCATGTGTAGATTGACAGTACTTCAACTACAAACTACCCCTGTCAGACTCTCTCCCATGAGACCTCTTCGCTGTGACAGCCCAGTTTGATCACGGATGGCTTACGAGACCCCAAAACATCCACCCAAATGCCCTGTTTCTTCTACTACCGAACTGCGCTCACACAGGTGATGGAACTTCCACTAAACACCACCCCAGTCCGACACTCCTCCACAAGTGTTAAAATATGACACCCTACACAGTCCATTTGGACCCCGGATAGTCCACCCCAAAACATCCATTCAAATGTCCTTTTTACCCCTCGGCCAAAATTTGGCCGAAGGGTATTGTCGTCGTCATGTACGTCTGTCCGTCTGTCCGTCCGTCCGTCACACCTTTCTCGTTCCAAGATATCTTCAGAACGACACCCTAGGCACACCAAACTTGCAGTGCACATCCGTATGCGCGTGACGCAGAACCCTATTGAATCTGGACCTGATTGGTTGGAAACTTTGGCGGCCATCTTTAATTTATGCGAAACCATCACAGCTTTCTCGTTACCAAGATATCTTTAGAACGACTTACCCTAGGCACACCAAACTTGCACTGCACATCCATATGCTCATGACCCAGAACCCTATTGAATCTGGACCTGATTGGTTGGAAACTTTGGCGGCCATATTTAATTTATGCGAAATCATTAATCTTGTGTATCTTAGGTACCATTTCACTGTTCCGTGTGTGAACTTGGTATAGATCATCGATGCATCAAGAAACTTCAAAGGAATGACCAAACCAGTTTCCCTGATTCGGTGGAAACCTTGGCGGCCATCTTTAATTTATGCAAAATCTTTAATGATATATATCTTTGATACCATTCAAGTGTTCTATACGAAACTTGGTATACAGCATCGATGTATCAAGAGACCTGCAATGTATAACCACATCAGTTCCTCTGAGTGGCAGGAAGGATGGGCGGCCATCTTTAATTTATGCGAAATCATTAATGATCTCTATCTCTGATACCGTTCGAGTGCTCGATGTAAAATTTGGCATATATCATCGATGCATCAATAGACTTACGATAAATGGCAGTTCTGGTGTTTCTGATTGGGCGCAAACCTTGGTGGCCATCTTTAATTTATGCAAAATCTTTGATGATGTATATATCTTTGATACCATTTCAGTGTTCTATATGAAACTTGGTATACAGCATCCATGTATCAAGACACTTGCAATGAATAACCACATCAGTTTCTTTGAGTGGTGGGAAGGATGGGTGGCCATCTTTAATTTATGCGAAATCATTAATGAGCTCTATCTCTGATAATTTTCAAATGCTCTATGACAAAATTTGGTATACATCATCGATGCATCAACAGACTTATGTAATGAATACCGACTTCTCTGATTGGACATAAACCTTAGAGGCCATTTCTAATGGCAAATTTTTTCATAATCTGTATATTTGTCACTTGACTGCTTGGTGTTCCTGAAGTCTTGCTTCAGATTGAATACATTATGAATGGCTGGCGCCCAGAGCCGAGAGGTTTTCAGATGCGCAGCTTCGTATTTGTCTACTACTGCTCGACTGCTCATGCGCAGATTGACAGCACTTCCACCACAAACCACCACAGTCAGACTCGTCCCCACAGCGCCTAAAATGATCCATTTGGACCACCGATGGTCCCCCCTAGGTCAGCCTGTCCACTGCTCATTCTCATCAGAACTTTTCAGCGAAAGTCAACCAACAGCCTCGAGACCCACCCATCGTACTCTACTGCATGGGACAGAAAAAAAACAATATTCCACACTTCAAACTGTACACCACCAGGAAAATTTCCACGAGTCTTGACATTGTGCTGGACATTGTGCTGGATAAAGTGCTTGGGTATTTGTCGAGGACCCAACCTCTAGTACCTGAGGTATATCAGGGTATTTTCAACCTTTCAGATTTTGTACGGGGCACGTGGCCAAGATAACAGTGTGCCATCCTTTGATGTCAGCAATGCTGGTTCGAATCCTATCCATGTCATGGGGGTTCCCCTCCCTCACTGCATACGACATTCATTGCTATGCATATAACCTTGAAGTACTTGGGGCGTATTCAAGGTAGGATTGAACTCGAAGTTCAACTTCTACATTTTCTATAATTCCTATATATTTTTTAGACTTCCCTGTATTTTCCTGTACCGGTGTGTAGACCAAAACCTACTTTATTTCAACTTTTTCTCCTGAAAATCTTCACCAGTGCTCTGAAATGAGTCGAATTGGAATTTGGAAGTACATTAATTTCAGCAAAATTTGTTCGCCTCCATTTGCTCGCTAAATACGAAATACAACATTTCAATCTCTCTTTGTTGAACCAAGCAGCAGAAGGCTCTCTTCAATCATCACACCTATGACCACATTCAGTGGAAATAATTTGATTAAACACCAGTAAACGTACCAAGTTTGGAATCTACAATGTAGTAGTGACCCGTCAGTAGTAGGAAGCCCTGAAATTCCTTATAAAAAATGGTCCCAAATGATGGTACGTGGCAATGACGTCACGATGACCGGGTCAAAGGTCACTTACGGTCAACGGCCCAACAAGAGTGTTCTCCCCCTACATAGCAGATCTATTTACGGCTATGGTATAGGCCCATACCGGCGCAGTGGATAGGTTCATACTGAGCAATTCACTCCTGGTCATTTGCGGTATGGATTGTGGGATCTTTTTTTCGTCTCATCACGTAGAACACGATGGGAGGGGTCTCAACGCCATTGGTTGAAATTTTTTGAAAAAGCCACTGTACTCATGCGCAGTACGCAGAGTATGGGAAGGGACGTTTTGGGGCCGATATGGGCCTCTTAGTGGTCCGATTGAGTCGAGTGAGGTATCAATGTGAAGCAGACGTGAGGGAGCAGCCAACGGGGTGGGTGAGATGTGGAACTGACGTCATTCTGCGCATGCGCAGTAGACAAAGGGTATGGAAATAGACGTTTTGGGGCCGAGATGGGCCTCGTGGTCCGATTGTGCCATATGAGGTATCAATGTGAAGCACTCGTTGGGGTCCATCCAACTGTATGGGTGTCTCGTCCGTTTTCATCATCCCGCGCATGCGTAGTCTGGCCGTAGTATAGAAAACAACAATTTTGGGAGTGTGAAGGAAGGTGTTCGAGGTCGTGAGGGACTATCCTTGGTCCGAATGCGTCGTGTGGGGTGTGAAGTTCTCGGTGGGCATTCTGGGGATGTGAAGGAAGGTGTTTGGGGTAGAGAAGAACCATTCTTGGTCCAAATAGACCGTATGGGGTATCAGTGTGAAGCTTTGGTGGTATAGACCACGTCCTCAGTGACGTCATCAGTAGGGAGTAGTAGGGGAAAGCAGCCATTTTACGGGTACAACGGAGTGCGTTTGGGGTTAGGCAAGGACCCTACGTGGTTCGAATGCATTGTGTGGGGTGTCAAAAGTGTAGCCCTCGTGGTGTAGACCGTGATTTGAGGGATGTCAATGTCATCTGTGACGTCATTGGTGACTTCATCAGTAGGAGTAGTAGCCAAAGTGGGTATTTTGGGGTGTGTGAAGGAAGGTATTTGGGGTAGAGAGGGACCATCCGTGGTCCAAATGCACCGTGTGAAGTGTCATCTTGTAGCTTTCGTGGCTCCGACTTGAGTGATGTCCATGTCATCTGTGACGTCATTGGTGACATCATCAGTAGGAGCAGTAGCCAAAGTGGGCAGTTTGGGGCGTGAAGGAAGGTGTTTGGTGTAGAGATGGACCATCTGTGGTCCGAATACGTCGTGTGAGGTGTCACCTTGTCGCAACGCCAAGCTTAACGCTTCAATGCCCTAATGAATTAGCCCTGAAGGTCTGATTTTCTAGATATTCCAGGGAATTGACACTAATTCATCGAAATGCGGCGACGCCCGTCAACGCGTCGTTAGGCTTTAACGCCCATGATGTAGACCGGTGGAAGAACAACAACAACAACAAGGATGACAGGTCAATCATTTTATTATCCCCTCCAGTACATCATACCCAAGCTGGCTGGGGGAGCCGCGTTGAGTATGTTTACAATACAAGTAGCCTCCTGTCCAATCAGAGGCCGCCATTTGGCGCTGCAGCTGTCATATTCATTCTTGCCCGTTAGATGTATTCTCGGCTGCTCTTGTCCAATCAGAAGTCGCCATTTCAGAAAGTTCCATCTTCGGCCATGTTCGCTCTGATCCGTTTGTTCTAATCGTCATCGGGCAGGCCAGGATACCGTTGAGGCAACATGTCCTCAAATAGTTGTTTGCGCATTCTGATTATCTATCAGTGCATGGGTGCATACATTCATCCGATGGAGTGGTCGGTCAGCTTGGTAAGGAGAAACCTGACATTGGTTACCCTCTCTACGACCCATAGGGTGTTGGGGCATTGCTGTTGGGCCCATTCCAAGACATCTAATTGGTCCACTTGGTCCAGCATGGGCTCTAGCGACGCCCGATCCGTGATGGTAAACGGTTGGTCAAATACCCGGATGTTACTGCTCGGGTAAAAGTATCGGACTTGGTCAGCACATAACCAAACGCCAGATTCAACTTGAAGGCCATAGTTTGATCGTTGAAGATGGCTTCCACATACTTGAAGAGCCAAGACCGGTCCTCTAACCGGAAATTGTAGATGTCTACCAGTGGGCGATGATGGTGGAACCAATGGTCCCTCTAGATGTCACTTAAAGGATGGGCATCTGGTAAGAGATCACTGAGGGCATCCACTGGATCTTCCTGCGTATAGGAAACCGTATCACCGGTGTCCGACTGGATATCTAGGCCCTCCTCGACTAGATACAAGCAAACTGGACATGGGATCGGTGCTCGGCAAGTGTTGGGTGGGTGGTGTGTCTGTACGTTTCATCTCTCTGGGCTCCTCTTCACTGGGACTGACCTTCCTGGGCTCCTCTTCAGTGGGCAGTGGTCGCCCATGCCGTGGTGACGGACCATGAACCAAACGCTGATGCCGTCTTAACTGATTGGGCCATTTGAAGAGTTGACCACATTCATTACATTGTCCGCCACTTTTATAAGCCCACAGCCCACAAGAACTCTCCTACCTTGTTCTTTCCATCAATCAGCGCATCGCTGTCCTGTACACTCGGGTGCGCACTTGTGACATGTCTAGCCCTATACACCACAGATATATGCGGGCTGAGGAAGTAACCAATCAGTGCAGTCATAAGGCATTCACAGCATACACACAGTGACTTGTAAAAGCTTTTAACAAAATGTAGAAATATATATGCCTCATTATGTCCATCATAACCAACATTGGTCGGGATGGCCGAGTGGTCTAAGGTGCCCATCTTAAATGCTGGTCCACATATGTGGGGACGCGGGTTCGAATCCCATTCGTGACACACACTTTTTTCATTATACTTCACCATGTTGTAAAAGCACTGTACAAATATAACACTATATATGAATCATTATGACCATGATAATCAGCGTTGGTCAGGATGGTCGAGTGGTCTAAGGCGCCAGTCTCAAGATCTAAGAAATTTTCTTCTGTAGGGTATGGGTATACTGGTCTGCACATGGGGGGCGTGGGTTCGAATCCCACTTCTGACAGGCACCATTTTACTGGTCATAATAACGCCGTGTGAGGTGGGCAACTCTCATAGGAGAGAGTCTGACTATGGTGGTTGTTATTGGAAGTCACAGCATTCTACACATGTGCAGTCGGGTAGTAGTAGAGAAAGAGCAGTTTCGGAGGTGCGCTGGTCCGAATGGGCCATGCAAGGTGGGCAACGCTTGTGGGGAAGAGTCCGACTGGCTACTTGGTAGTTTGTGTGTGCCAGAGACCACTTTCTGTCAGAAAACCTCTCATCGCGATAGTATGCTCAGACACATTCAATGCAAGCACAACCAAGAGACATCAATAAAAACAACAAGCATATTGGATATTGCCAAATTTATTATCCCCGATCACAACACACTCCAGCTTGGGGAGCCGCTATGGTATGTTTACAATTCTCGTATGCTCTTGCCTGTATATCACAAGCACTGTTGGCTGCTCTTGTCCAATCTTTCCATCTGTCTCCATGTTTATTCACAGAATATAAATTGAAATAGCAAACACCATGTTTTTTTCAATTCCAAGCACCGTAATATTAGGTACTGGTGTTCACAGAGCAGACTTCAACCATCAACATGTAGACCAATTGCAATATGTTCGGTATCTATCAGTGCATGGGTGATGACATTCAACCGAGGGGTGGTAGATCAGTTTAGCCACGAAAAACGTGACATTGGTCACCATCTCCACCTGCCATGCTTCGTTGGGGCGTTGTTGACAAGCCCATTCTAAGGGATCCTCGGTCTCCAGTTGCGCCAGCATCGTCTCCAGTGAACTCCGATTGATGATGGTGAAGGGCTTGTCGTACAGGCGTTGACGCCCGTCAATGCCCTGTGGTGGCGGTAGTTCCCGTGGGATGGAGCTCTCATAGCTCAGAAGTGACATTGTATGCCTGCGCAAGCACCTGTGGTGCACCCTGTACCCTATAGCCCGTATGGCATAGGGTACACCAGGGTGCGGGTGCACTACAGTTGTGTGCGTAGGCGTATGATGATGTCACTTCCGAGCTCTAAGCGCTCCATCCCATGGGAACTACCGCCACTACCGGGCGTTGACGGGCGTCAACGCCCGGTGGTGGTGGTGGTGTCTGTACTCGGGACGAACGGATCAGAGTGAGCATGGCCGAAAATTGAACTTTCTGAAATGACAGCTTCTGATTGGACAAGAGTCTACGGGAATTGTAAACATACCCAACGCGGATGGTGAGGGCTTAAAAAGTTTTCAGCATTCCCTGATACGCAGTCGACCTGTTATGTTTTACGACCTGCCTGAGACGCCACGAGGCCAACACCCACAATGCCTTGCAGTATACTTGTGAAACCTGCTCACGGTCATTTAATCGGAAGGATGTTCTACGGCACCATGAACGCATACTGCATGAGGGCGCGACGGAGCAATGTAGCGATCGCGGTCAACTCTTCAAACGACCGAGTCAGTTAAGACAGTACGAACGCTTGATTCATATGGCCAGTCACTACGACTTGGGTGACAACCTCCACCTCCCCGCCCCCCCCCCACCCCCACTGAAGAGGAGTCCGAGAATGCCGGTCCAACTGAAGACGAGCCCAGGGAGATTAATGTCATCGGTGATGTGATCACGCACAGCCCACCTATACCAACAGGTGAGGAGGGCCTGGCTACCCAGCCGGATCCTAATGTTATGGTTCTGAGTCGTATGCCTGAAGACATCGAACATTTTCAGGAAGATCCAGTGGATGTCCCCAACGATTTCTTACCGGACACCCATCCATTAACTGACATCCACAGGCACCACTGGTCCATGATCCGACAATGTTTCCACCGTCATCGCACGCTACTAGACATCTACAATTTCCGACTGATCGGTCTGGCTCAGCTCTCCAAGTACGTGGGAGCTATCTTTCACGACCAAACCACGGCATTAAAGGTAAATCTCGCCTTTGGCTACATTTTACGCCATAAAGAGACAGAGAAACTCCGGTATTTCTATTCCAGTACTAACCACCTGTACGACAAGCCCTTCGCCATCATCAATCGGAGTTAACTGGAGACGATGCTGGCGCAACTGAAGACCGTGGATCCCTTAGAACGCCCCAACGAAGCATGGCAGGTGGAGGCGGTGACCAATGTCACGTTTTTCGTGGCTAAACTGATCTACCACCCATCTGTTGAATGTCGTCACCCATGCACTGATAGATACCGTAACATATTGCAATTGGTCTACATGTTGATGGTTGAGGTCTGCTCTGTGAACACCTATAAATATTACGGTGCTTGGAACTGGAAAAAATCCTTGGGGTTTGGTATTTCAATTTATATTCTGTGAATAAACATGGAGACAGATGGAAAAGATTGGACAAGAGCAGCCAACAGTGCTTGTGATATTAGGCATGAGCATACGAGAATTGTAAACATACCCAAGCTCGAGTGTGTTGTGATCGGGGATAATAAAATTGACAATATCCAATATGCTTGCTGTTTTTATTGATGTCTCTTGGTTGTGCTTGCTTTGAATGTGTCTGAGCATACTATCGGGATGAGAGAAGGTTTTCTGACAGAAATTGGTCCCCCGGCACACACACACACACACACACACACACAAACTACCAGGTAGCCCGTCTGGCTCTTCCCCACGAGTGCTGAAACTGCTCTTTCTCTACTACTACCCGACTGCTCATGTGTAGAATGCTGTGACTTCCGATAACGACCATTGTCAGACTCTCTCCCATGAGCGTTGCCCACCTCACACAGCGTTATTATGACCAGTAAAATGGTGCCTGTCAGGAGTGGGATTCGAACCCATGCCCCCCATGTGCAGACCAGTATACCCATACCCTGGGGAAGAGTTTCATAGATCTTGAGACTGGTGCCTTAGACCAGGTGCCTGAAGCCGTTTACTCGCCCAGATGATTTGCGACGGCACGAATCCTCCATCCACAACGGCACACGATATACTTGCATATAAAATGCGCACGGTCATTTAATCGGGAAGATGCTTTACGGTGCCACGAACGCTCACTCCACGAGGGCGCGACGGAAAAATGTAATGAATGTGGTCAACTCTTCAAATGGCCCAATCAGTTAAGACAGAATCAGCGTTTGATTCATGGTCAGTCACCACGGCATGGGCGACCACTACCCACTGAAGAGGAGCCCAGGAAGGTCCGTCCCACTGAAGAGGAGCCCAGGGAGATGAAACGTACGGAGACACCACCCACCCAACACTTGCCGAGCACCGATCCCATGTCCAGTTTGCTTGTATCTACAGTTGAGGAGGGCCTAGATATCCAGCCGGACACCGGTGATACGGTTCCACATACGCATGACGACATCGAGCATTTCCAGGAAGATCCAGTGGATGCCCCCAGTGATCTCTCACCGGACACCCATCCATTAAGTGACATCTACAGGGACCATTGGTTCATGATCCGTCGATGTTTCCACCGTCATCGCCCGCTACTAGACATTTACAATTTTCGGTTAGAGGACCTGTCTCGGCTCTGCAAGTACGTGGAAGCCATCTTCAATGATCAAACTACGGCCTTCAAGTTGAATCTGGCGTTTGGTTATGTGCTGCAGCGTAAGGAGACAGACCAATTCCGATACTTTTACCCGAGCAGTAACATCCGGGTATTTGACCAACCATTTTCCATCACGGATCGGGCGTCGCTAGAGCCTGTGCTGGACCAAGTGGACCAATTGAATGTCAACAACGCTCCAATACCCAATGAGTCGTAGAGAGGGTGACCAATGTCAGGTTTTTCGTTACCAAGCTGACCGACCACCCCATCGGATGAATGTATTCAACCATGCACTGATAGATACTCAGAATGTGCTATTTGAGGATATGTTGCCTCAATGGTATCCTGGCCTGCCAGACGACGATTAGTACAAACGGATCAGAGCGAACATGGTCGAAGATGGAACTGTCTGAAATGGCGACTTCTGATTGGACAAGAACAGCCGTGAATACATCTAACGGGCAAGAACGAATATGGCAGATGCAGCACCAAATGGCGGGTTCTGATTGGACAAGAGGCCACTTGTATTGTAAACATACTCAACGCAGCTTTCCCAGCTTGGGTATGATGTACTGGAGGGGATAATAAAATGATTGACCTGTCATCCTTGTTGTTGTTTTTGTTCTCTCACCGGTCTACATCATGGGCGTTAAGGCGTAGCGACAGATGTTGACGGGCGTCACCGCATTTCAATGAATTAGTGTCAATTCCCTGGAATATCTAGAAAATCAGAGCTTCAGGGCTAATTCACCAGGGCATTGAAGCGTTAAGCTTGGCGTTGGCAGGCGTTGCCACAAGGTGACACTTCATATGATGCATTCGGACCACGGATGGTCCATCTCTACCCCAAACACCTTCCTTCACACCCCAGACTGCCCGCTTTGGCTACTACTCCTACTGATGACGTCACCATCCCTAAAATCATGGTCTACACAACGAGGGTTACACTTTTGACACCTCACACGATGCATTCAGACCACGGATGGTCCCTCCCTACCCCCAAACGCACTCCATTGCACCTGTAAAATGGCCGCTTTCCTCTACTACTCCTACTGATGACGTGGTCTGTACCACGAAACCTTCACACTGATACCCCATACGGTCTATTTGGACCAGGAATGGTCCCTCTCTACCCCAAACACCTTCCTTCACATCCCCAGAATGCCCACTTTGGCTACTACTCCTACGTAAATCACAAATGACGCCACAGATGACGTGAACATCCCTCAAATTGTGGCCTACACCCCGAGAGCTTCACTTTGACATCTCCCACGACGCATTCAGACCACCGATGGTCCCTCTCTTCCCCAGACATCTTCCTTCACACCCCCAGAATACCCACTTTGGCTACTACTCCTACGGATGACGTCACCACCCCTCAAATTGTGCTCTGCACCACGAGAGCTTCACTTTGACACCTCCCTCAACGCATTCTGACCATGAATGGTCCCTCTCTACCCCAGAATATCAACTTTGGCTACTACTCCGACTGATGACGTCACAGATAAGATGAACATCCCTCAAGTCGTGGCCTACACTCCGAGAGCTTGACTTTGACACCCCACACGACGCATTCGGACCAAGGATGGTCCCTCTCGACCTCAAACCCCTCCCTTCACACTCCCCAAATTGCAGTTTTCCATACTACGGCCAGACTATGCATGCGCGGAATGATGAAAACGGACGAGACACAAATCCAGTTGGATGGACCCCCACGAGTGCTTCACATTGATACCTTGTACGGCACAATCGGACCATTGGAGGCCCATCTCGGCCCCAAAACGTCTATTTCCATACCGTTTGTCTACTGCGCATGCGCAGAATGACGTCAGTTCCACGTAACACCCATCCCGTCGGATGCTCCCTCACGTATACTTCACATTGATACCTCACTCGACTCAATCGGACCACTAGTGGCCCATATCGGCCCCAAAACGTCCTTTCCCATAATCCCTGCGCACAGTGACTTTTTCAAAAGATTTCAACCAATGGCGTCGAGACCCCTCCCAGTGTGTTCTACGTGGTGAGACGAAAAAAACAAGATCCGACAACCCATACCGCAAATGACCAGGAGTGAATTGCCCAGTGTGGACCTATCCACTGCGCCGGTATGGTCCTATACCATAGCCTTATATAGACTGCTATGTAGGGGAGATCACTCTTGTTGGGCTGTTGACCGGAAGTGACCTTTGACCCGGAAGTGGTCTTTGACCCGGATGTGACCTTTGACCGGATGTGACGTCATTGCCACGTCATGCCACGGACCATCGTTTGGGACCATCATTTTTTATAAGGAATTTCAGGGCTTCCTACTACTCCCGTCTTACATTCCTTTATTTCCTATATTTTAACAAGAAAATTCCTATATTTCTCCTATATTTTGGCAAAATTCCTCCTATATTTTCACTGTGAGCCACTTCAAAGCCTGTCAAGGATCAATTGATCTCTGGACATTCCAGGAGATTCCTGAAGATTCAGGCGACGCGATAACCAGCGTATTTGAAGGCTCTTGGACCTTTGCATGGGACTACTTTCTGTCCGGAGGTGACCGCATCACCGCCGGAAGTGACTGTTTCACCGCGGAAGACTACACTTCGAGGTCACTTCCGGTTACTTGATCAGAACCGGACCTAGCGGCCTTGACCTCCGGCATAAGTAGGTGAATTGACCTAGAAATATGTTTTTACCACTACTCACATTGCAACACCGGAATAGAATATTGGGACAATCGACGGGTGAACATAATATGTAGTCGATAGGGCATCCGTGGGTTTACAATTTAGCACAGGTCGTGCGTTCAAATCTGGCTTACGACCAGTTTATTGTGTCTGTCTCAACAAATCATTTTGTATTCGAAAGTGACCATGTGAAATAAAATGTACTCAATAAATCGAAAGACAGAATACTTCATGCCAATGACTGGAATTGTGATACCAGATTATATTTAAGTTATTTCTCAGTGGTGGACGTATCTCACTCGCACTTTAATTGTGCCTGTTCATGAGCCCCATGAAGATCTTGCATTACTTGGTGTTCATGTGACCTACGAACCCTCTTTCAATGATTCTGGTGGGAAGTATCATTATTATCATGATTAGCCCCTGACAGGACTTTGAAAACCTCTTTCAATATGCGATACCGTTATGTCCGTAATCAAGTTGATTGGTCCAAGCTTGCGACGTTTGCCATATAAATCTATTGTTGAAAACCCGACAATACAACAGGAAGAAACCAATTCATCGTCAAATCGCGTGAAAGGTCATACTAAACTGATATGCCTCTGACTTCCTTATAATTTATGATTGTGTCGTATCGCATTTACTCTCAATGAATAGAGCTCGACATGCAAATACTGTTTTTGAGCATTTACCTCTTTCCCACTAATTCGAGAGGTCGGATGATATTTCAATCGATATGTATGGCTGTCTGTCCATTTGATTGAATATTATTACACGCAAAAACAGTTGAAATTCAAGACTTGTCCAGATATTGACTGTCATGCGATCGATAAGGAAGGCAAGTTGTGAATCCCAATGCCGAAATTACACATCGAGTTGCAAAACCGGCAGATGAACACAGCTAAATTTTGGAGTTAGGTGTTCATTCATCCCGTTTCCTTCGTTCCAGTATTCGAGGAAGCTGAAATATGAACAGCACGACTCGGTGTTGGTCAATCTATAGGACCCATTGGGACATCGGGAAACCAATTAATCTGTCACACCGCCGCTGTCCTTTCATCTGCGAACCCAATCAAATCAAATGTTTGGCCCGGATTATGACTACAGTGGGCGGTAACCTCCTTTTTCAGGAGTTGTTTTGCCTCTAGATGTCGATAGCCGAACTAGATGCCGTTATCCTAGTAGTCTGTATATTGTTGTGACAGCCGACGTCACCTACGCCAACATATGTTGTCTTCAGTGATGTTCATTTCTCGCACACCGACGCAAATTGTCACATCCGAACAGATGCGACTATGAAATTTCGTTTGGCGAGATACCGATTAATAAAGCCACAGGCACTTCTGATCGGCTGAAGGTCGTTACTGGTATTAAGCATCAAAAAGGTAGTCGTGAATATCTGATGGTATTTCACTATAGACACGTGTGGATGCTGTCCTGTACCATTCAACTCAAATCAAAATGTTCTATGCATTTTTGTTTCAGAAGAAAGAATAAAGAAAATATACCATGCTGTTTTTCCAATAGTAGCTGTTTTCTCCTTAAAGGTATATTTATTTTACAGGTAGTAATTAAGGAGTTCAGGTTTCAGAAAGATCTGGTGACTAATATTGTCGTTTGCGGTCTTGGTCGATACTGCGATTCTGACTCCGATATACAGTATTCAGAACGTATTAATCGTGGCCTGACCCGGAATGTCGGACTTGTTGACTCTATTTTCGTTTTTGTTGACTTGAGAAAAATACGAGTGTACTTCACCCTTAAAATTTAGCTCAGGTCTGTTGTGTGCATACAGATGCAGTGTATGGACAGAGTTTGTTCATCTTGAATGCACAATGAGGAAGTTTCCGCAAAAATCAGAAAACCGGAGTGTAAATAAAGCGTGACGATTTTGTGTCTTATAAATTGCCGATAGGCAATCCGCATTTGTTATATGCTAATATCCATGCACACAATTTGCCACGTTGAAAGGAGAAACCGTCAGACCCAGACAACATATGGATAGAGGTTTGGTTTTATGAATAGTCATAACTATACGTGGCTGAGACTTCGCAACTGGTAAAGTTGAGTTGGTGGCACGTCTACTTGCATTCGCAAAGTTCAGTTGACGCGAGATTCACTTGAAGGCTAAAATACCTAAAAGTGCATGTGACGCTATATGATTGTATACCAAGTGTTTATTGCTGAAGGACAATGTCAGTTCTCCAAGAATCCGGGCTAAGGATAATTTTAATATTGGTGTTCATTTCAACGGCACAGGCGGTAGTTTCCATCGTGAAATGTTCCCCAAACTTGAACCATTGCTCTTGTGATGGCATCTTAAAGTGTGTGCCTTTCCATTTAACCGCGAAGACATTGTCTATCAGCCATGGTGAAGATCTTAGAATTAGACCAGGAGCCTTCCAAAACATGTCTCTAAAGAGATTATCATTGCACAAGGTGAAGGTTGAATACATCGACTGCGAAGCTTTCCTCGGCCTTGAGGAAACTTTGGAGAGCGTTACGCTGAGTGAAGTTGATCTTCCCGGAGATGAGGAATTCCCACTGTGTACGTTGGCTAATCTTAGAAATTTAAAGAGCATCAACATACGCAACACCAAGATCAAATATTTTGGCAAGAAACCTCTAGCAACGAGGAAACTGGAATCGCTCATTCTGCGAGACGTTGGACTACAGACGATTCTTTTCAGAAATTTGTTCCATTCCATGTTTACCTTATCCGCTGTATGCCTTTCGGGAAACGGACTGAGGGAATCGATGTATCGCGAGATTGGTTATTTACAGACGCTGGAAAAGCTGAATCTATCGAATAATAATTTTACGGAATTACCTTCTTCAGAACTTTGGCAGAATCTGCGAAACCTTAAAAGTGTTTCATTTCGAAATAACAAAATCTCCCACATAAAAACGGACACTTTCTTACAGAATCTGAACTCGATTGAAACCACCGGCTTTGAAACCATTGACTTGCGGGGAAATGACATTATGTTCATTCAACCTGGGGCATTTGCTAACGTGTACGTTGAGACGTTTCATCTTTCCGATAATCCTCTACAAACCTTGGGAGAGGACGTAAACGCCTTTCGGGGACTGGACGTAAAATACCTATACCTTGCAAACGCGTCTTTGAACTCGCTGGCGTCAGGAATATTTGACCAGTTCAAAAGTCTGACCTTTTTGGATTTGTCTAGGAATCGGCTGGTAGATGCAGAATGGATCTCCCCTGTAACGTGTCGGTCGCTGGCATACCTTGACCTTCGTGCTAACCATATTAACAGTTTTGTACCTAACTGCCCAGCAGACGCAGTCATCGAAATAGTTGATCTACGGGACAATGAATTGCTAGTTGTTGATAACACGGATCTACGAGTGGGAACTTTGTTCTTGTCACACAATCAGCTGGTGTCGGCTAATTTAACCCTTGGTTTGAAGACTAGTGGGATGACTTGCCTCGGTCATAACTTCCTGACATCTCTATCGCCTATTACGATGGTAATTTCGAGAGAAAATACATTTTTCTACGGAGTAATCGATGTCTCGGCCAATTCGATGAAACAACTTCCGGCGATACAATTTCGACTTGGTGGAGATACAGAGGGCGACGATCAAAGCAGTACGAAGATTCTACGAATTACATTAAGAGTTATCTCAACTGAAAATATAATTCATACCCTAACACCTTTTCAGATTGACTTATCCGAAGTGGCTTTTGAGCTGACAAGTGTAAAAGTCAACCTAAGGCACCAACGCAACAACGTGTCGACTTTTCCCTCGTGTGAATTCTTCGATAACCAGTCTCATGTTGTACATGATTTGGATTTGTCCTATAATGTAATGAAAGACGTCAACCTTGAAAACTGTCAGTTGAAGGGGTTGGAAGCCTTGAACCTCGACTACAACGAGATAACCACAATTGTTCTTCGGAAAGCGAAAGATCTTCGTATCCTCACTCTCAGAGGAAACCGGATTAGCCGAGTAGATAAAAGTTTCTTGAAAGCTCTTCATTACCTACACATTCTGGACTTGAGAGATAATCAGTTGAAATCATTTCCCGATATTGCCAACAGCCTTCCGCGCCTCGTTCGTCTGAAATTACAGAATAACCCTCTCAAATGCGATTGTGGCATGGCTTGGACGGTAAACATCGAATATCGTCTTGGCCGGTTCACGTGTGACTCGACTACGAGATTTCGTGGGTATGATATGCGCTTTTTCCTGAGGCATAACTGCACACCCCGGGTGATGCTGCCTGGAAACCGACAAAGACCCCACACTGTACATGATGACGAGGATGATGATAAGCCGAATAGAAGAACCCTATCTCCCCAAATGGTTCTGCCGGACCACTATCACGAGACTATCGCGTTAGCCAAAGATGCAGCGACCCCTGGCGTCAGTAGGCCTGAGCATGATGGACGATACACAATTCCGATGAAAGATATCGTAATGATTGTTCTGGCCTCCCTGTTACCAGTAACGTTCATGGTTTTGATCGCGGTCACCGTACTCTATTGTCGCGTGAAAGGTCGCGAAAATAAGAAGCTCGAGCAGGAGAGAAAAGTGGAAATGAACAAATTGTTCGCAATGCGTCGTCCATCTGGCATCGATGGGATCATCGAATTGCGAAGACCCTCCGACGTTGGAGGATTTGGACTGAGACGTCCTTCCGTTGGTTTTGAACTCCCGTTTCCTACAGAATCGACCATCGTGGAAAAGCGTAGTCCTGTTTCCGACCCCCCGTTCATTGAGATCAGTCTGGCGCCTGAGGAGAAGTATGATCTGTACCCTGCCATAACTAAGCCACCCAATAAGTCTGGTTTATAGACGGGTGTCACTATTGGATCAATGGATTCTTCTGAACATTCCAACGTTAATAATTCCATGGATTATCTTGGACACTGGTTCAAATAAATCTTAAACGTTAATACTTGCATTGGATTATCTTGACATACATATAAAACCCGAATGATAATCTTGGACATGGATTTAGTACACACATCTGAAAAATTAGGGATTCCATGGATGATTTTGGCGGCTAAATTTCACGCGAGTGATTCTATGGATTGTCTTGGACATTTTATCTACGTATGATTCCATGTATTAGCTTGGGACACTGGTCTTAATATAGTCGCATCTGAAACACGATTCGACGATCGATTTTCTGGGACACTAGGGTTTCCACAGACGCATCTTAAAGGCTAAAATAATTCATGAATTTTTCTGCGTGGACACTGGGTTCAGTACACTCATCCAGAGCGGTAAATGATTCCATGTATGAACTTGAACACTTATTTTTGCAGACGCTTCTTAAAGCTCAATGATAGTAGTGCAGAATCTTCGACTCGATTTTTGCCCCGGAAGTGACGTCATCAACCCTCATTTTCGCCCTCATTTTCCCCGCCACCAAATATGCGACCAGATTAACGCTTTCTACACTACTAATGATCTCCCCCTTGGACTGATACACGCGATATCTGAAACTTGACTTGTCCCGCGCGAGACTGCAAGATTTCCATGGACTCATCTGGAGTTCCAATGATTCCATGCATTATCATGAACACTGGTCTCTGCAGACGCATCCAAGACGCCAATGACGTCATCAATTATATTGGACACTGTTTAATCGAGGTATTTTGAAACGTGGAGGATTTCAAAGGTAATCTGGAAAACTATGTGGGAGATTTGTCTGCATGGCTTGATCACTGGGATGAGTGGAAATTCAGCTGATGACCCTTGTTATGTGTGACCCCCCCCCTCCTTTGCCTGGAAGGTTACCAGTGACCCCCTCCCTCCCCTCACCTGACATCATATTTATCAATGACCCCCTCTTTCCCATCTCCCTACTAACACACACCCAATTGCAACATAGCCAGGGGCACTAAATGATGCAGTGTGGAATTATATTAAGACCGATTGAAAACGAGTTGATAATACGAAGAGCTATTCCTTGATAAAGTTATTCGCGGTATGGTATTATACATATGAAAAAGTGACAGGGAACGTGCCACAGTTCTGCACTACGACGTAACTGCGAGGAGCTCGGAGATTAAATTCTGTATGACGTATTTATTCGCATTCACCGGTTTGAGATAAAATTATGTCATTCTGCATCATGATAATAGATAAAATTACATACAACCCCTCAGGGAAACAATGAGGTTATGTTTGTTATACTGACACAGAGATAAACGTTATAAAAATACGGACGAATCCGACATGATTAATTTCATGCATTCATCATGTCGGCCTCTCCACAAAAACCCTGCGAAAAATAAGCGGCGTTTTATAATATTATAAAACTATTAAAATTATTATATTTTATAATATTATCTTCATCGTGACATTAACTACCGTCAGTGCAACTTGTCTTGTAGTACGCCACAATTTATTTCTTCAACTTTGGGGCAGCATAAATTATTAAATGGTTTGTTTCAGTCTCAAAATGCGGGCTATATTCATTTAGCTAGTCAATGCCCACAACCTACGGTACATGGTGAAGCTGCACTGCACCTGAATGTGTTTAGATAAAGGATTTGCTCCATGCACTGTGTACTGACTCAAATCTAGCTGGTATGCATAGGGGTAGCTGTTAAATGTGTCCTACAACGCTACAGGTGTGTACAGAGCTGAATGCTAAAAGAACATAGGTCTATGGTACTGTGTTGTATATACACGGAGGAGAAACAACTATCCCTACTTCCGGGATTTTGACGAAATTTGCCATGCTTGCGGGTAGAGTAACTTTATCTTCCGGGTAAAATGGCCGATTCTAACAGACGGAGGTCAATCTTCCGACAATTCAGACGAACCGTCTAAGTAAGTAGTAGACATACAGCTACCAGTTGGTGATAGAGATTCTTATGAACCTATAGAGGCTAAGAACGAGCTGTATTGTTGTCTGGATGTTTCTGTATAATCTTCACAAAATAGGCAGTCAATTGTGCAAGCGAACATTTGTCAAAACCACGCGACTTAATTGCACGCCAGTTTGTCTTCCATCTTCGGTTATATGACGGATCGTCCACTGTATAGCAGGGTAGACCCATTGGTGCTTGAATTATATGCTACCGAACGTTTTTTCGACGTACATTTCATTAATCCGCACTTTTCATGATATTATTCAGTCTTCCGGGTGCACTTACTCATGCTTCCGGGTAATACATTTGAAATATAATATACAAGGGAGTGCACTTTCCACCTAGAAAGTTAAAAGATTATACAAACCATAACCCTATACCGGCCCTTGGGGCATTATGCCTCCCCCTACCAAACTTTGTACTCGTCTCCGGAAAGACAAAAAACTGAGAGCTGAAACTCCGTGACTTTGCTTATCATACTGGGGTCTTTTGGAGCCTATTTGCATAATCAACTGGGCAGAGAATCATGGGTAAATCCGAAATTGCGGCCATGTGGGGAACCAGAAAAGTGATATTTTCGTCTTATTTCCACAAAATTCTTGCTTTTCTGCATGGAAAAGTGAACAAAACTATTTTATTTCATATCAGATTATTATTTACTAATTTATCAGGCCGTTTGTACGAGGAAATCAAAAGAATAAAGAAATCGAAAAATCCGACCTGAAAATGGACCAAAAAAAATGCCTTTTTATAATGACAACACAGGTGAGATGGTGTTAGAAATTTGGATTTCTTTCACATTTCTTCTGAGGTTATGGGCAATATTAATGGATATTCATTCATGGGAAATAACAGTCGTCATTTCAGACGTTCAGTTACATATCAGAACGCCTTGGAAAAACACCTTCAAGCTCACAATGGAAACTTCAGGTTTGTTCTAAATGGTTCACGGTACTAGGTGATTGAATCAAGTGTTTAATTCATAGCACGTGCGATATATTACATAACGTAACTGTTCAAGTCGTTTTCCCACTTCACGCTGTAAACCGATGCGTGTCCGCTTTATTTCACAATCTGATTGAAACTGAAAACTGAAAGGACTGACGCCAAGACATTGTGACGTCACATGAACAACGTTACTTTAGCGACGTCCGATTTGATTACAATTTTTTTCAATTATTATTTTATTTCTGATGTCACCTTTCAGCGTTTAGTTCCAGATGTTTAGGCTAGAGGGAAACGGCCAACTAAAAAAAAGCGTTTTTTTAGACCCTAAATTAGGTCCTCGCGGACTTGTGCCCGGTTGAGTCGGCGGTTCATGGTAATCAGTTGCGAACCATTACAGTTTGTTAATCCAGGAAGCGGGAATGTATATTTCCCGCTCAAAAGATTTGATGCAGAAAAACGTAACAGGTCAATAGGAGAAGGTAGAAGGTTAAAGCATATATAAAGACCCCCTACATCCGACCGTCGCCAGCCGATTGAAATGACGAGTGTTATTTCCCGTGAATGAATATCCATTAATATTGCCCATAACCTCACAGGACATGTGAAAGAAATCCAAATTGATATATAACACCACCTCCTCGGTATTGCGAAAATAGCCCCACCGGCTGACCACCGCTGGCATAATTTAGGGTCTAAAAAATGTCTTGAACTTAATTTTGATTCAATCATCTAGTACCGTGAACCATTTAGAACAAACCTGAAGTTTCCACTGTGAGCTTGAAGGTGTTTTTCCAGGGTGTGATGGGAAGAGTACATCTTCAAACAAATTTTGCACTGGACTGGTCCACTATGGGTACGCTGAACATGTCGATGGAGAACATCTTCTCGCACTGATTGCAAAGAATCGTCTTACCACTATGCATCCGGTGGTCCGGTGGGGCTATTTTCGCAACACCGACGAGGTGGTGTTAGCAATTTGGATTTCTTTCACATGTCCTGTGAGGTTATGGGCAATATTAATGGATATTCATTCACGGGAAATAACACTCGTCATTTCAATCGGCTGACGACGGTCGGATGTGGGGGTCTTTATATATGCTTTAACCTTCTACCTTCTCCTATTGACCTGTTACGTTTTTCTGCATCAAACCTTTTGAGCAGGAAATATACATTTCCGCTTCCTGGATTACAAACTGTAATGGTTCGCAACTGACTACCATGAACCGCCAACTCAATCGGGCACAAGTCCGCGAGGACCTAATTTAGGGTCTAAAAAAACGTTTGAACTTAATTTTTTACTTGGCCGTTTCTCTCTAGCGTAAACGTCTGGAACTAAACGCTGAAAGGTGACACCAAAAATAAAATAATAATTGAAAAAAATTGTAATCAAATCGGACGTCGCTAAAGTAACGTTGTTCATGTGACGTCTGCAATGTCTTGGCGTCATTCCTTTCAGTTTCAATCAGATTGTGAAATAAAGCGGACACACATCAGTTTACAGCGTGAAGTGGGAAAACGACTTGAACAGTTACGATATGTAATATATCACACGTGCTATGAATTAAACACTTGATTCAATCACCTAGTACCGTGAACCATTTAAAACAAACCTGAAATTTCCATTGTGAGCTTGAAGGTGTTTTTCCAAGGCGTTCTGATATGTAACTGAACGACTGAAATGACGACTGTTATTTCCCATGAATGAATATCCAGTAATATTGCCCATAACCTCAGAAGAAATGTGAAAGAAATCCAAATTTCTAACACCAGCTCACCTGTGTTGTCATTATAAAAAAAGGACATTTTTTTGTCCATTTTCAGGTCGGATTTTTCGATTTCTTTATTCTTTTGATTTCCTAGTACAAACGGCCTGATAAATTAGTAAATAATAATCTGATATGAAATAAAATAGTTTTGTTCACTTTTTCATGCAGAAAAGCAAGAATTTTGTGGAAATAAGACGAAAATATCACTTTTCTGGTTCCCCACATGGCCGCAATTTCGGATTTACCCATGATTCTCTGCTCAGTCGATTATGCAAATAGGCCCCAAAAGACCCCAGTATGATAAGCAAAGTCACGGAGTTTCAGCTCTCAGTTTTTTGTCTTTCCGGAGATGGAGTGCAAAGTTTGATAGGGGAGGCATAATGCCCCCAGGCCCGGTAGGGTTATCGTTTGTATAATCTTTTAACTTTCTAGGTAGAAAGTGCACTCCCTTGCATATTATATTTCAAATGTATTACCCGGAAGCATGAGTAAGTGCACCCGGAAGACTGAATAATATCACCAAAAGTGCAGATTAATGAAATGTACGTCGAAAAAACGTTCGGTAGCATATAATTCAAGCACCAATGGGTCTACCCTGCTATACAGTGGACGATCCGTCATATAACCGAAGATTGAAGACAAATTGGCGTGGAATTAACTCGCGTGGTTTTGACAAATGTTCGCTTGCACAATTGACTGTCTGTTTTGTGAAGATTATAGAGAAACATCCAGACAACGATACAGGTCGTTCTTAGCCTCTATAGGTTCATAAGAATCTCTATCACCAACTGGTAGCTGTATATCTACTACTTACTTAGACGGTTTGTCTGAATTATCGGAAGATTGACCTCCGTCTGTTAGAATCGGCCATTTTACCCGGAAGATAAAGTTACTCTACCCGCAAGCATGGCAAATTTCGTCAAAATCCCGGAAGTAGGGATAGTTGTTTCTCCTCCGTGATATATGCTTATGATAAACCATAGAGCCTACTGTTTTAGTAGGCTCCATGGATAAACAAAGCGGTGTTCTGATACATGCGTTTCCTGATCTAAAGTCCACCCTGGGTCTTCGACCTAAAAAAGCATGAAATTCATACAGAATCCCAAGAAAACCTAGCTGCTGAATAGCTGTCCATTTATCATCCGTCTTCTAAAGGTGTCAGTCCATTACGATTGAAAACAAATTCCAAGTTACTGATGACCCCCACTCTACACACAGTCTAGTTACACATGACCTCCCCACCACTGTGGAGGCTTGAAGCTTGGAGCTTGACCCCCCCTCCAATTCCACCGCGCCCCCTCCCCCTCTCAGGATAAATTTTGAATGGTCCCTTACTGAAAAATTGTTGAAAACGACGTTACATCCCACTCACTCACTCACTCCCATCAACATAAACAAATGAAACGTAATTCTAATATCTGGAAACACGCCATATAAGTTCAAACAAAAGCTCCGATCAACAAGCACAGTTCAGAATCCCGGTCCTCTGTATATATGAAGGGTAAATGTCCCGAGAAGAGGTGTTAGATTTCACGAAGACTAATTTGTGGCATGTGACCGGAATTTCATAATCTTCGAGGAATAGCTGAATTTGTGTTTTGAAATCGTTTGATTATAGGCTTATATGAAGTTTAGGCTAGCTTTCTTACATGCAGGGGAGTGTAAAATAGGACCGGTACCCGTGGGGTTCCCGGGTATGAAAAGTAGTAGGACCCAAATGTCGTGATATGACTGAAATGTAGTTGAAAGCGACGTTAAATCATATTCACTCACTCACTCTCACATGCAGGGAGACCTGGATCAAATCGCTGTGGCCATTTAATTCCGAAGAAAATGAGCAAAACAGGTTAAAATACTTGTTATCGTCTTAATATCTTGTGAGCAACAGCACTTATTTTATTCTCATATTGTCATTGTTTCGGACTTGAAGTATCCAATGTTATTAAGTCAAAGAATATTGGAATGAATTTTGACCAAAGAATATTGGGTCGACCAGTCTCGTGGGTAAATCACATCCATCCAATATGCTCGGAATATGTTTGACCCAAAAATCGAAATGAATTTCACCCATTCACCCGGAGTGAATTGTATCCAGGCATTTTGACCGAATACTCTTGGGTTGAATTCGAACCATTATTGTTAGGTCGCATGGACCAAATAATCTCGTCAGTGTATAATGTATATCGTCACTTATTGCGATTTATGGGAGGTTGGTCTCCCGATCTAATATTTTTCTGAAAAAGAAATCTGCAATATTATCCATCTATTTAATGTATATAAACCCATCCGGCTCTCCGGACTGATATACAGACACCAGCCGTAATCACTGTATTCTACCAATCGAGTTACTGAATAGAAAATGATGTAAATGAAAGAGTAAAATCCATCGCCGGTTCAGGGGTGGGGGGAACACACGGTGGAGGCAGAAAGGACTCTCTATAGGCGCAAAAGTGACGTTGCCGGTGTGAAGGCTAAGAATGTACCGGCATGTAGAAACTAAGAACGGACACTCTTCTTTATGGTGGAGAAAAATGTCCTAGCTGGGTTAGAAAATAGGAACCGGACCCTCTTAGCCACCGGACATTCTAAGACTTCACAATATCGGTGTTTAGGTCTGAATCTGATATTTGGGGATTTTATGCAAATGAGATCTGGTGATGTCACCAAGCGAACTCAAGATAATGAGTTAAATTTATGCTTAGATTTAGTCCCTTTCAAACTATACTATTGCTTATTAATTGTATTATGCAATCTATTTCAGTCTGTTATAACTAAGGTTTTGTGTTAAAGCGAGACATTTTTTCCCTAGTTCATGCGATGCATCGTGTTTCCCATATATCCTGGTGTTCCATGGATTTCTCACAGCATTTAGCGACGGTGAGAAGCTCTCCACTTCTGGATGGGGCTGAAAACGAAAACCACTTTTGGTGAATTGAATTGTTTATACGAATCTCTAACCAATAAATAAGCATAGTATCAATACACAATATTAATTTTAAGCTTTTTTTTTCTTCTTTTTTTTCAGTAATACATATTTGAAGGAAAGTATATTTCGCGTCCAGAATTTCAAGAGAAGTTTTGGAAGATTTTCAACGGTAAATATTGTTTATCAACTATCGCAGTCGTTGCGTATCTCTCCAATTTCATCGTTGATGGTTTGGTTTCTGCGAGTTCCATTAAATTTAGCTATATTTTTATTTTGCACTTTTGTCTTATTACAAACATCCACACTTGGGTAAAGATCCTGACGTATCTTGTGGTCTTCAGCTGCTGGATTTGAGATAGCAATCACGGAAATTCCGGATTCTGTTGAATAGTTAGGAGGGGACATCGTCACGAGCGCAACAGCTTTCCCTTGTCGTTTTCTCTCCTGGTCCGGTGGATGCGTTAAACTGGTGGAGCGAGAATGTGGTCGTTGGTTCAATAGGTAGTTGTGAACCAAAGTTGTCTTCGAACTTCATGAGAGACAAATTGATGGTAATTTCACCCTTGAAGAGCGATTTAGCACACATACACTACTTCACGGCCCTGTTATTCGATAATCTTGAGCATAGGTCAAATTGCTGTTCTTTATGCCAATGAAAAAAATGTTTCATATGTAATACTTATTTTTATCCCTTGCATTGGTTTATACTCCATGTAAGGGTCATGAGAAAATGCGCACAATAACCAAGTCTGGGGACAACAATGTGTCTATAGACTTGTACCTGTTCAGCTGCACAAAGACTCAGACAATAGCTACCTATATACATGAAGTATCCACCCTTACCTTTTATCTATATGTTATACCTATGTTGATATAGGGATGCGTGAAGGGTTGTATATTTTACCGGGATGTTTGAAATTGAACATCTAGTTGCTATCGTCTAGACCATTCTATCTTCACTTCTGACTGGAGGAGATAGGTCAAAATGCTGTTCTATATGCCAATAAAAAAATAGTTTTGTAGTTAATACTGATTTTTATCCCTCGGACAATTTGCCCGAATGGTATTGTCGTCGTCAGCCTCGTCTGTCTGAGTTATATCACATATGAAGCTGGTGATGAGTCAGCCTACTGAAAATGTCGGACCTTGACCTATTTTATCAGTGTCAAATTCTAGTACTCCCGTTACCTTCTTGGTGATTAGTTAGATCTCCAATTCTCATTACACATGCAAATGGTAATTGACTATAGAAGCCGACAATAACTGATAGCCGAGGGATATTGGGACTCTTGCGATTTTTTGTTTTTGTTTTTTTCTCTGCAAATCAACCTCACCTCATGGGGATAAATCCTCACGGAAACGCGCCACGTCCTTTCAAGGAGGCTCCAAACTAAAGACTCGAGTCTATGTCCTTACGCGGTACTGTCTATATCAGGTTTGACGGACGTCGAAACCACCGTATGACTCTTTTTCAATCCTACCTGGTTCGGGTAACATTTTGGATAAATACAAAGCAAATTTCCCTCATGCATGGATAATCATTTACGTCAATTCTAAAGATTATGGTTCGGTGATATATTTCCTTACGGCGAGAAAATTTATTTCGATGTTTATAAGTTCCCGTTAAACATGTCATATCCTCATGAGGTGGTTGTCTGCCAGAATAGAATTTGTATTGCGTTGAATATGTTGTAGCTATATCGACAGTTATTATCGTATGGTGTTCCATTTCGGTCATTTTTTGCCCTTCCCGTCGCGTTCTTATAATGTTAAGAGATATAGAACGCGACGCGACGTCGCCCTTTTCAAACGCGACGTCGCCCTTCCCGTCGCGCGTCGCTTTAATCAACACGACGCGATGGGCGACGTCGCCCATCCCGTCGCCCTTCCCGTCGCGTTCTTATAATGTTAAGAGATGGAACGCGACGCGACGTCGCTCTGTTTAAACGCGACGTCGCCACGACGTCGCCCTTCCCGTCGCCTTCCGGTATTTTAGGACAAAATCGAGCTGCGCATGCTTAAGGAGCAGCTATTGCGATGTGGGTCGTATGGTGAGGCCGCCATTTCATGAATGAGCTCTGCCACTATCGACGAAGAAAATGTCGGCGTAAATGAATAATGCTTATCCTGCATTATCGTATAGCTTTTAAACGGTGTTAAATATTAGTCCATGCTTGGAATGATACCTGTTATGAAATTATCTCTCGGAAAGTCTGTAACTCGCTGTGTTGTACTGTACACATTATATTTTCGCTTCCAAAAGATATGCGCAACCCCCACATCCGTACACGCGTGGATATGTGTGTGGCTTTTATGTGTGCTTTTATGTGTTTGTGTGTTTTCATTTTTCAGATATCCTTACAGTATACCTCCTTATGTTACTACATTGACCAGGGCGTTGAAAATATCCTTTTATTTACTGCTGTCCAACACTCTATACCGGTACTCAACCTCACGTCCCGAGAGATTGTAGTAGATATTTTAGCTTTCAATTTAGCAGAGAGAGATAGTCCTATAGCTCTCAAAAAGAAGAAAAAAAAAGTTATGATGGAATTGAAGTCATCTTACTGTGAGAATTATGTTCTCTCTATTCTTTCTAAAAATTGATTGAAGAATATTAGTTTTTCTGCACCCTTCGAATTATCCGGCATTTCCACGATCGTACTAGACGTTTGACGACAATTGAACTTCAAATATAAGACGAGTTCTTGGAGTTCGGGTAAGTTGCTCTTGCCGTAGACAAGGGAGGCATGCCCCCCCCCCCCCAATATTTGCAAGACAAACAAATACATATTCCCCACTGCGTGTTTGTCAGAGGGGAAAGTGATCAAGCAAGCAGAGGAAACGAGGCATGTTTAAGCATACAGTTAATAGGGGACTTCCGAATCGCCTTTTACATCTAGTCTACTGGCGCTCGTGTTGTTAAGAGTTGAGAGTGATTCTTGGCCTTATTTTCTACGAAAATCTGTCGTCGATAATTGTATGTATAAAATTCTCTAATCGAACTTGTAAATCAATGAGAAAATCATGTCCGTCTCCGTGCACCAGCGCGGGCAGTTGCGAATCACTTTGGTAAGAAGCGGATCACGCCATCTAGCGGTCGTTACAGCCGCTGAGAATATTATTAGTTATTCAGGTTTTTCCCAGGGTACACCCTGAGGCGTCAGCCGAAAACCATAGGGTGTATGAAAAGTGATGACCCTCCCTGAAACTCATACACCCTGAGGCGTCAGCCGAAGGGTGTATGAGTTTCAGGGAGGGTCATAACTTTTCATACACCCTGGGAAAAACCTGAATAACGAATTTATTATCCCGAAAGCATTTTTCAATTAACATATCGAATTATAGAGTTAAAAAGGCAATTTCTCTGAAACTTTACCACGGAAACTCAGCATATATGTGTCGGTCCATTTACGAAACCGGTCTCCATTTTGACAAAACGTGTTGTCTACGCGAGTAATGTAGACGCGCAACACGGACGCAGAGCTGTGACAGTGTTCAATTTTGACCCTAAATATAACCATTTACGAGGTATGTGTGTCTAAAAGATTGATTGAACGTGATGCAGCAAGACTTCCTTTCATCGAATACGAACGGTTGTGTATAATATTGTGTGTTGATTTCGGGAAATGATCTTTGAAAGCGCACAACACGCCTAGCTACAACATGTAACCTAGTGATGACGTTTATATATTGACCTTATATTGTCACTAGGTTACAAGCCGCTCCATACCACATTTGTCTTTTATTTTCCGTATGGTATAAAGAATCAAGTTACGGCCACATACCTATCATTTCTTGGTAGATGGTATCATTTCGAATAGCGGTGGCACACTGCCCGCAAAATCCGCTGCCGATTTCATCGCATTTCAGCCAGTTTTTCCAGCAGCTCCCGCTTGGATCTGCAATTTGTCTTCCATGTTTCTTTTCGAAATGAACTGCGCATGCGCCAATGCCGTGACCTTTGTAAAACTTTCTCACTGTTTTAGGAGATGTGAGAGATTTTAACGACACACTATTGTAGCCCTTATGTCCCTTGACAAAGGGTTTGTTACAATTAATGCAATTATCCATGCTTAACTTTGACACGTTAAAAATCGTCTGCTACCACGCTTTCCGGTTTTACAAAGGTCACGGCATTGGCGCATGCGCAGTTCATTTCGAAAAGAAACATGGAAGACAAATTGCAGATCAAGCGGGAGCTGCTGGAAAAACTGGCTGAAATGCGATGAAATCGGCAGCGGATTTTGCGGGCAGTGTGTCACCGCTATTCGAAATGATACCATCTACCAAGAAATGATAGGTATGTGGCCGTAACTTGATTCTTTATACCATACGGAAAATAAAAGACAAATGTGGTATGGAGCGGCTTGTAACCTAGTGACAATATAAGGTCAATATATAAACGTCATCACTAGGTTACATGTTGTAGCTAACAACACGCCGAACTTGGTTCGGTAGCGATTATGCATAATTTTCGCGTGGCCAGAAAACGCTTCATGTTCGTTATATTTATATTCTCGACATGCGAGAAGTAGAATACCCCGACTATGATGGTATTCTGGTCAATATTAGGGTATCTCCCGCCAGAAATAGTGGAAAATTTAAGTTGGAAGTCTTGAAGTGGAGATCCGCCATGTCTGCTTTCGCACGTGAACCGTGAATTTTTATCCCCTGGGAGCCCTTCCGCTAGAGGGCCGTTCGGCCACACCGTTCAACATGGTTCAGTATACAGCATTAAGATGATTGGTCACGTGATCGGTCAGACCGGTCGGCCGTTGACATGGAAAGATCCCCGGGGTGTACGAATTTTTACACCCTGGTAAACTGACCAATGGAAATGCTACGATTTAGGCAATCTCACGTTCGGCTATTTCCGTCAGTTTTCGCAGCTAAAGTGAGTTCTGGGGCTAGATTGCGATTTAGGTTGAGGGATAATAAATATATATATTTGTTTGCAAAGCCTGAGTGGTCATCTATCACCAATATCCCAATAGGCGAAAAACGATGTATCACATGCCTAGACTTCGTTGGATTGCCATTACTGAGGCAGAAATTTTTCATAGACAACGACGGCCTGATCTGTCTGACCATGCCATATACGAAAATTATCCTCACTAATTAAATTAATTCTCTCAGGATTTCGATAGTTCGTTATTTGTTCACCGACGACACCATTCATTTAAGATTGAACCTGACGGACCTGGTTCAATACAAACCTGTCGAAAAAATTTCCCCATCTGACCTGATATACTGCATGGAATTCAGATTCAAATTTAAGAAAGTTCCATCGTGTTTCTGACAGCTGAACGAATTCTACTCACATATTCAAGATTACAATATATAAACTCTCTAAATGGACATCGGACATCTATTTAGCATCTATATTTGGACAAAAGAAAATAGAGGAAAGGACACACAGATATATTTTTCCAATTTTAATAATGAAATCTTTAATTTTGAAATCTTTGGTATGTGTGTGGTGGGGTGGGGGAAGGGTGGGATGAGGGGTGAAGACTATCCCGTTCTGTGACTTAAAATTATTCTAAAGCAATAACTTGCCCAAGAGACATTTGTCCGTGTGCAGTCTTCAATGTCACAATTCGTAATCCGGAATTGACATCTCTAATGCCGCATTATGTTACAATGCTGGCGAGTTAAGGGTTATCGCAAATCATTAGATATTGTGTTTGACCATTAATATGATTCAGTCACTGAAACGAATACTGAAATTACCACTTAAAGCCATTTTATTTCTCGTAGATTCAACACTTAAGAAATCACACGCGTTTTTGTCCCAGCGTGATTTTGCCATTGCGTGATACCGGAAGCATTACCATGCCAAATTGACCGAGAAACAAACAACGCAGGTCGGTTGTTCGACATTTATTTGGGTCCACAGAAACAGACGTTCCAATAAAAATAGAAAAGATTTACACAGATGCTTTATTGCAAGAAATATAAGGCGTTCATTAGGAAAGTGATCCGCAAGTCACCGTGATTCGGAACCCACAAAACTACTGTATAAATTCCCTCCAAAATGTACAAAACACGTATTCCCTCCAAAACCACAACCTGGAGGAGTCGCTGAGCTAATTAGTTTGCACAACGTTTTTTGTGTTGACCAAGTTTGAGGTTTAATAACACTGGAAAGAAAATACCCACACATAAAAGCAAGTCAAGACAAAAAAAACAACGTGTGCGTTTTAATGTTGAGTTTTATTCACTGGGAAAGGCCAAGAACGCATCTCCAGTCATCTGGGATCCTGGAGCTTCCGGGGCCTAGGCGGCCCCTGGACCCTCGCCTTATTGTGCTGTCATAGTATAGCTCCCCCCCCCCCCCGCCCCAAATCTGAAAACTTGTCTACGTCCTTGTAACTGCAGGGGTTCTTTCCTCAATTTCAAGAAAAATTCAAATCTCGTCGATATGCACTCTTAAAATAATTCATGGATTTTGTTCCAGGTTTTGTTCAGGCCATTTGACGACAATTGTGTTTCAAGGATGATTTTTTTTTTATATTTTTCTTGAAAATGAGGAAAGAATCTCTGCAGTTAAGAGCAACTTACTCGAACTCCAAGAACTCGTCCTGAATTTTAAGTTCAACCGTCTAGAACGATCGTGGAAATGTCGGACGATTTAAAGAGTGCAGAAGTACTAATATTCTTCAGTCAGTTCTTAGAAAAAGTAGAAAGAACAAAATAACTTCAATTCCATCATAATTTTTTTTTAGAGTTATAGGACAATCTCTCTCCGCTAAATTGAAAGCTTATAGATCTACACTACAATCTGTCGGGACGTGACAGGTTAAGTAACGGTATACAGTGTTGGACAGCAGTAAATAAAAGGATATTTTCAACGGCCTGGTAAATGTGGTCACATAAGGAGGTATACTGTAAGAACAACTGAAAAACACAAACACATAAAAGCACACAGAAAAGCCACAGACACATACACGCGTAAATCCAATGGGAATAAAGAAATTCAAGACGATGTACGGATGTGGGGGTTGCGTATATTTTTGGAAGCGAAGATATAATTTGTACAGTACAACACAGCGAGTTGCAGACTTTCCGAGAGATAACTTCATAACAGGCATCATTCCAAGCATGGACTAATATTTAACACCATTTAAAAGCTATACGATAATGCAGGATAATCATTATTCATTTACGCTAACATTTTCTTCATCGATAGTGGCAGAGATCATTCATGAAATGACGGTCTCGCCATACGATCCACATCGCAATAGCTGCTCCCCAAGCATGCGCAGATCGATTTTGTCCTAAAATACCGGAAGGGCGACGTCGCGTTTAAACAGAGCGACGTCGCGTCGCGTTCTATCTCTTAACATTATAAGAACGCGACGGGATGGGCGACGTCGCGAGCGACGTCGTGGGCGACGTCGCCCATCGCGTCGTGTTGATTAAAGCGACGCGCGACGGGAAGGGCGACGTCGCGTTTAAAAAGGGCGACGTCGCATCGCATTCTATCTTTTAACATTATAAGAACGCGACGGGAAGGGCGACGCGACGCAAAAATGGCCGAAATGGAACACCATATTATCGTGCCAGAAGGTTACCGAACGGCCTTTGGAATATTCCAGATCTACCGTACCCCATTGTGGATTTGGTTTGAATCTCATTGAAATTAGTGTGAACCAGCTATATTTTTTGACAAACCTTCATATTTATAATGTACGGTGATTGACTGTTAAATATGTCCTATTACTTCTCATACTATTCACATTCATGTATTGCTTTCTTTATGTACATTTTTTTTATTAAAGTAATCATCCTTTCTGTGTATTCATTGACAGACTTTGTGTGAATTACCCAGATGTTGGTAGGGATGCGTGAAGGGTTGTATACTTTACCGGGATGTTTGGAATTGAACATCCAGTTGCTATCGTCTAGACCATTCTATCTTTACTCCTGCCTGGGGCGTATGTAAAATGGCATTGGATACGGATGAAACACCCCCCAAAAAAAGATTTTTAAGTTCAAAATTTACTTTTCGTTTAATTGTATTTTTGTAAGCTTTTTTTCTTTTCTTTTCAGGAAGTAATTTTACGCGATAAGACAGATGTTTTATGCAGAGGCTAGGCCTCATATCATGTTCACTTGTTTCCAATTTCTTACAATTATTACCATACAAACAAAACCCTTGAACAAGTAAGCCTACAGAAGGATATAAATTGTCTGGCAACCATACAAAAATAATTTTCATTTATTTATAAAACCGAGAAATATCTATTTAATCGACTATATTAATGGTTGCTATTATTTTATGATATTGATAATGCATCGACTTCAGGAACAACTGAATTTCATATGACAAAATTATACTATAGTAAACGAACATGGACAATTACAGGGATATGGTCCGTGTAACCTTGCACAGTTCGATTTTCGTTTTTGGTTTCTCAAAATCAAAATTTTAAATTAGACCGTCAATTTTTGTTTTTCGTTTTACTTCGCGCAAAAATGAAAATCAAATATTGAAAATTGCCTCGACTTGTCCGTTTTTCATTATTGATTTTAACTTTGATGTAACGAGGTTGAGTGCGCAAGCGCAAGGGTTATGATGTTACTTCCGTTCCGACGTGTATAGTATATAGAAAGCGGAAATCGGGTCGTATTGGCAGGTGTGACGCGTTATACGGAAAACCAGTGATTGAAAGACATAGAAGTTTTACTACACTATACGAGATTCCTGGAGCCAGGCATTCGCACTAGAGTATAATAGGTCAACTGCGCATGCGTAGGATCCAGTAGGCATGCGCACCAGGTATAAAGTATGATACGGAGAGCAACGGGGTTGAGACACATGGGAGTTTCATTAAACGAGAAACTTGGAGCCCTGAATTCCCACTAGGATAGTGTAATGAATACTATAGGGTACCCTAATTATAACCACAAAGGAACTTCCCATTGGGTGTGTGTATGTGTGTAGGTGTATGTGTATGTGTGAAGTTAATGCGTTGAAATGCGATAAAGCTCACACTTAAGTGTTGAAGCGTGTTTGACGCCCGGCGTCAATGCGTTGCAGCGTTTGACTCACACACTTAAAGCCTTGAAGCGTTTTTGACGCTTAGCGTTGACGGGCGTCTGAACGCTCCAACGCTCGAGGTCCCAAAAATAGTGGAAGATGAGTGGACATTCAGCGGTGAAGCATTCAGACGTCCGGCGTCAACCGTGGCGGCTGTGTGTTTCTTCCGCGTCCCATCAGCGCAATGCTTTATTCTTATAAGTATTACACATTTTGTTGGTATCTTTATAAGTAGGCTACTATATTTTGAAATAATAGGTCTAATCAATAGCGGTTGTGTGCACGAATGCTGTTCACTTTATAGCACTCTAAACACCTATTTTTAAAACAGAGAAAATCCCAGACTGTATCCTGATTGGCTAAACTCCCAAATCTAAAAAAAACAATGAGATCCATGGGATGCCACCTGTCCAGACCTGTCTGGTGGACCGGCATTTTCGTGAGCATGCGCAGTCGGCCTACACTACCTGAATGGGAATGTCAGGCTCCAAATATCTCGTTTAGTGTAACTCACATGTCTCTTACGGTCTGCACCTCCTATACGACCCGATTTGCGTTTATTTTTCTACACCTGTACCACCCTACTGAATCGACAAGTGTGATTATAGGTGAATGCACCAGTCCATTTGTCATGCGACCATGAACTGTAGGTTGAATCACTTCACATTGAAGCCGCATAACAGCTGCAATGTTATAATGAGGCAACATATGATTATATATCAGATATGTCGACAGTCCATTGTAGCTACCATTTGTCTTGGCAACAGTCCATTTGGCGAATCATTATATCAGACGATGTGCTCTCTGTGCATCATTCACAAGTGCATGTTGACCTACAATGGACTGTCGATCGGTCCGATGATGATACCATGGACTGTCGTAATATCAGACAGACAGAGAATATACTATTAATGGTTCATATTCCTCTTAAACACACACAAGTGGAAGGAATCGAGAGATGAATGAGTCAGTGATACATGAGGCAGGTAGTAAGTTCCCACGTGTTCATTTTGTGCTCATTTCCTCACACTAAAATTCGATGCTAATACCTACCATGGACTGTCTACCAACACCTAAAAACACCTCTCGCCGCAAAAATGTTTAAAATTTTTGTTAACTTGAAATAGTAATAACCCTACGTTTGGTGACAATACAGTACGATATCTCTCCTTCAAAATATGACCGGACACCAGTAACCATACCTGTCATCGATATGCTGAAAATCGTTCATTTTCGGCTGTGGTCACTGTCGTCTGGTCAGACGCACGCCCACGCTTGATAACGAAAGCACTGAAAAACCTACCAATGACTGTAATTTGACACGTGACCGGCGGTTTTCACCTATAATCATACTTGACGATTCAGTAGGGTGTGTACCGTGAGTGACGTCATATAACCCTTGCGCGTGGGCACTTAGCATTGCTACGTCTAAGTTAAAATAAACAAAATTAAAAAAACGGATAACTCGAGACAATTTACAATATTTGATTTTCATTTTGCGCGAAGTAAAACGAAAATTGAAAATTGACTGTCAAATTTCAAATTTTTGATTTTGAGAAACCGAGAACAAAAAACGAAAATTGAAAATTGACTGTCAAATTTCAATTTTGATTTTGAGAAACCAAACCGAAAATTGAAAATTGACGTTTGAGAGTACTATATTTTGAAATAATAATCATTAGCGGTTGTGTGCACGAATGCTGTTCACTTTATAGCACTCTAAACACCTATTTTTAAAACAGAGAAAATCCCAGACTGTATCCTGATTGGCTAAACTCCCAAATCTAAAAAAACAATGAGATCCATGGGATGCCACCTGTCCAGACCTGTCTGGTGGACCGGCATGTTCGTGAGCATGCGCAGTCGGCCTACACTACCTGAATGGGAATGTCAGGCTCCAAATATCTCGTTTAGTGTAACTTACATGTCTCTTACGGTCTGCACCTCCTATACGACCCGATTTGCGTTTATTTTTCTACACCTGTACCCTGAGTGACGTCATATAACCCTTGCGCGTGGGCACTTAGCATTGATACGTATAAGTTAAAATAAAAAATAACATAAAAAAACGGACAACTCGAGACAATTTACAATATTTGATTTTCATTTTTGCGCGAAGTAAAACGAAAATTGAAAATTGACTGTCAAATTTCAATTTTTGATTTTGAGAAACCGAGAACAAAAAACGAAAATTGAAAATTGACGGTCAAATTTCAATTTTTGATTTTGAGAAACCAAAAACGAAAAACGAAAATGGAAATGTACAAAGTTACACGGAACGGATATGACTCGTCTCAAACCGTTGACCTGTTCAGTCTTCTAATTTGATGAGATACGTCTCGCATATATATGTGGTACATGATTCAGGGGCTGGTGGTTTGTAGTAAAAATGAACGCTTTGCGCCAAAAAATCAGGTTCGGTGATGTCATCACCGGAAGTAACGTAATCACCGAAAGTGCCGAAATCACTGGAAGTGACATGTGCAGGTTCAAGATCATGATCAGGAAGGGATGCAAGGTTAAGATAACTTGTAAAACCGGTTTAGGTTCAATAATTCGACCGATCAGAATTAAGTTTGCGACCGCCACATTGGATGATCATGTTTGATCACAGGATACGTCGGGTATAACTGGTGTCCATTGTTGAGGGAAAATCTATAGATCCTTGTAGTTTATAAAACGTGAAACGCCGTAAACTTTCCACTCCATAAGTATATGTTCTAAGAGCCTGTGAAAATTTGCCCCAACAGAATCGCGTTTGCGATCGTCCTCTTTTAGCACGCGACAGATCAACATATACATAGAGAAGGATTTATCATAAGTAGTATAGTAAGCGCAGATACAGGCCCTTTTTCCAGGGAGGTAACTCTTGGTGCCCTTTTTTCCAGGTTAAAGGTATAGGTGGCTCTGAACAGAAATATCTTGGGATGCTGCTGTGAAAAGGCCTACTTTTGGGGTCTTGCTCAGAGGAGGCCATAAACACAGAGCCTATTCATATTTCATATATCAAAATAATTCTATGTATCTCAGAAATATTTTGAGGCCAAAAGATTTGAGTGTTGAAAAAAAATATTTACTCACTGACCTGTACCCAGCAACAACAACAACACTGACATGTGGGCTCATTTTTCACCAAAATACATCAACTTCAGCTGACGGCTCAGGTATCCACTACGCAAATGAGATGTTTATATTCACCACGACTCTGTCAAGTAACTCCAATAGCTTTATAAAAAGTGGAAATTTGTTGCTTATCGCCAGCTCAATTTTAGTGTAATCTGTCATCTGTCAGAGTTACAAAAATGGCGCTCAGAATATAGCCTCGTTCCGAAGTGCATGATGTCATCACCAATTCACCACTGAATCTCATAATATTTATTTTAATTCATCCATTCTCATTTTCTATCAACATTTAGGCTGAATTTATATCAATATAATCTAAAAAAATGGCATATTCAATTTTAAAATCCGGTTTTGAGGGGAATTCCAGTCCGTGCCCTCTATAAACATTGGGATACTCCCTCGTTTTTTCTACGAAACAGTGATTGCCACCCATAGGGAACTCCCCGTCATCTCCCCAAAGAGACCGAAAGCTACCTCCAACACAGGAGAGTTCCAATCTAGGGGGCGCCACCAGCTCAAGGTCACTATAGTTCCGGCAAAGGGCCCCTGGGCATGTATTCTTCCGCGGTGATGCGGTCTGGTGGTGATGCGGTCGCGGGAAAAAGCTTCCGCGGAGAAAAAGTAGTCCCCAGACTTCAAATACGCTGCATGGTCCGATTGGGTCGAGTGAGGTATCTAAGTGAAGTATTCGTGAAGGGGCATCCAGTCATGGGTGGGTGTATGTAAAATTAGGATTTTTTCCGAAACTATAAAAAGCGGAACACGGACTTTACCCCTAAAATAGGGGAAAACACCTATCAACCCTAGCCAAAAGGACTAATATCGGTCCCCGGGCTTATTGGGACCTGTCTATCAAGTCAATGGGGTGGGTGCATGTAAAATTAGGATTTTTTCCCGAAACTATAGAAAGCGGAACACGGACTTTACCCCTATCAACCCTAGCCAAAAGGGCTAATATCGGTCCCCGGGCTTATCGGGGCCTGCCTATCAAGTCAATGGGGTGGGTGCATGTAAAACTAGGATTTTTTCCGAAACTGTAAAAAGCGGAACACGGACTTTACCCCTACAATAGGGGTCTGTATTATACAATATAAGGGAAAATGCCTGTATGGGGTATGGGGATGGTCAATTTTTTTCGTGGGCTTTGCTATGGCTTGTGACTATGGCTCGTCTCGCCAAGAAAATGACAATGGATGGGTCCCTGAGCGAATCGGTGAAATTTTTTGGAAAAGTCACCGAGGTCTGTATATAGGCTCATACTGGCTATATGGGGGGGAGGGGTGGTCACATTTTTTGTGGGTGTTACTATGGCTTGTGGGGTCTCGTTTTTCTCGTCTCGCCAAGAAAAACACGATGGGTGGGGTCCCGGAGCGAATCGGTGAAATTTTTGGAAAAAGTCACCGAGGTCTGCATATAGTCCATACTGGCTATATGGGGGTATAGGTTCAACCTGGGAAATTCACACACGTTCATTGTGATATGGGTTGTGGGGTCTCGTTTTTCTCGTCTCTCCGAGAAAAACACAATGGGAGGGGTCCCGGAGCGAATCGGTGAAATTTTTGGGAAAAGTACCGGGTAGGCCTGTATAAAGGCCTATAGGCTGGCTATATGGGGGGTATAGGTTCAACCTGGGAAATTCACACACGTTCATTGTGATATGGGTTGTGGTGTCTTGTTTTTCTCGTCTCGTCATTTAGAACACGATGGGAAGGGTACCGGAGCGAAACGGTGAAATTTTTGGAAAAAGCTCACCGAGGCCTGGGTAGGCCCATAGGCTGGCTATGGGGTATAGGTCCAACCTGGGAAATTCACACACGTTCATTGTGATATGGGTTGTTTGGTCTTGTTTTTCACGTCTCGTCATTTAGAACACGATGGGAGGGGTCCCGGAGCTAAGCGGTGAAATTTTTGGGAAAAGTTCATCGAGGCCTGGGTAGGCCCATAGGCCTATACTGCATGGCTATGGAGGTATAGGTCCATACGGGGTGAATGTTTTGGGGTCTAGGTGAGCCCCTTATGATCCTATGGTGTCGTATGAGGTCTTATTTGGAAGCTCTCGTGGAGTTTGTAATGTATCGACTCATGGTTCGTCCGTGTGCAATAGTCTGTGCATGTGTAGTCTGGAAAGCAGGCATGTTGGGGGTGCGTGGCAGTGTGTTTGACCCACCACTAGGGGTCCGTGTTTGTGGTTTGGTGGGTTGTGATGTCACTTCCGGGTTTCACCTCCAAACCCAGAAGAGTTCCAATTTTCCCTTAGACGTCCGGATTTTCAACATCCGGGTTTTTTCCCGGCCCGGCCTGGCCCGGCCCGCCCCGGCCGCAGCGCGCGCGCGCTGGTTTTCCGGAAGTGCGCGGCATGCCCCCCTCAAGACCCTCATACATACCCGAAAAGACACGGACGTTACCGAAAAGACACGGACGTTACCGAAAAGACACGGACGTCACCGAAAAGACACGGACGTCACCAAAAAGACACGAACTTCACCGAAAAGACACGGACGTACCCGAAAAGACACGGACGTACCCGAAAAGACACGAAGGTGAACGACATTGTGGAAAAACCCCACAGACAGGTCAGTACATGTCCTATCATGTTCACAGGTTACGCCCCATTCACGCATAATAAAAGGATTGATCTGTAATCTGTGTTGTTGTTGCTCTCTTTTTTGGACTAACCCATCAGAATAGTACGTATCACGGACTACACCCGACGTCTAGGCGCGCATGTGTGACATGGTCTATAAAACACGTCTCTCTGGGTCTTACACCTTCACTCCTACGGTTTCACAGCCATGACGGACACCCGTCCCTATGCGACTCACATTTTACAGCATGCGACAGTGGTTAATTCACTCACGGGTTACCGAGCAGTGGTTCGGTCCATGTTTTCAGATGGCGACGACAACGAGGGGCGACGCCAGATCCTGAACGAGTTCACAGAAGCGGTCCTCGACAGAGTGCACTCGATGGAGAGGTGTGCCATCACTCACCACTACTGGACTATGACAGCCATCCTTGATGCTCGGGCTATGGACCACGAGCGCTCACGCCGGAATCAGCGACGGCTGGTTGGCCTAGTCATGGTCTGTGCCCTATTGACCCTGGCGCTGTGGCATTGACAGTGGCACCTGACTATAAATACGAGGGTCAGACACAGTGTGCGTCATTCACCGATCGTCATTGGGTCAACCATGTCACCAGTTCTACGAGCCATCCTTCCCCTTACACCCCGGGTGGGGTTACACGTCTATGAAGATAAAGTCACCCTCGTGGAAGACCGTGGAGATGTTTGCTGGTCGCCCGCTGAGACCGTATCGAATACGGTTACGCTACACCGTGACGGTTGGACCAAATTTAAACGGGTGTTGAGCGGCGAGCTCGACGGACACCTCATCCACATAGACAATGCCATCTACGTACACCGTGGACCCTTCTTTCCACGCCTGGGCCGCTACCAAGACCCTACGCGAGGCTTCACCCTAGACCCCGATCTGTGGACAGCCTTCGAGAAAGTGGTGCCTATCGTGGACTAGCTGTTTACACCGGACGAGCGGTCATCAGACGAGTTGGAGTGGGCTCGTGCCCTGAGAGAAGCGGCGGCAGAACCCCAATGAACAAGTGTCTAGCAATGAACCAGACGACGATACCATTGATTACCCGGCTAGACTTTGACCACCCGATCCTTTGATCTCACGGGGTTCTCCCTATAAATACGAGAGACAGTTAAATCTGGTACCATTCACGTACTGACCATGACGGAGCATATAATACTGGCGTATCTCAGCTTGACCCCCGAGGTGTTCCTGCACGTGTATGCGGATAAGGTCGATATCATGGAGAAGGTGGGAGACATCTGTGATGCGGACCCTACACAACCGTGCCCGGCCCACATTCGTCTGTCCCGGGAGGGCTGGACCCAATTCAAACGGGTGTTGTCTGGTGAACTGGACGGCGACCTCATCCACTTGTCACGATGTGTACATCCGACGCGGCCCTTTCTTTGCTCAATTGGCTCGGCTAGATGGGGGTACAGTGCATTTTACCCTTCACCTTGATCTATGGTCTGAATTGGAAGATGCCGTGGTAGATGTGGATCAAGTGTTTATCAAGCGGTCATCAGACGAGTTCGACTGGTCATTTACCATGGACACTGTGGAAGCCAACGAAGAAAATCAGAAAGAAACTCCGGCCCAAGATATACCCGTTATAAATAAACGATAGAGCCAGGATCCATCATCATTTGTCACCATGGAGCGCTGGGGAAGGTGTTGGATAACTTATACTACAGTCCCGACAGTCTGGCGGCCTATAGTGCATTGTCGGCTCTCTATCGAGCGGCCAAACCCCAGGGGATACAACGTGCCCAAGTCCGAGATTGGTTAAGAAAACAAGACACCTATACCTTACATCGATCTGTCCGTCGCCATTTTCTACGGAACCGGGTCATCGTGGGAGGAATAGATGCCCAGTGGCAAGCGGATTTGGTCGATATGAGCGCCTTTGCCAAACACAACGATGGGAATCGGTATATCTTGACGTGCATCGATATCCTATCGAAGTATGCGTGGGTGGTACCCATCCGGACGAAAACGGGGGCGAATCTCATAGCGGCGTTCAAAGACATCTTCCAGACCGGGCGCAAACCTTTGTATTTGCAAACCGACGAAGGCACGGAATTCCTCAACAGACCGTTCCAACAGTTTCTGAAATCCCAGAAGGTATTTTTCTTTCATACGTACAACGAGACCAAGGCTTCCGTGGTGGAAAGGTTCAACAGGACATTCAAAGGCGGCATGTATAAATATTTCACCTATAAGAATACAAGGCGGTACATCGATGTTCTCCCGAAACTTATGAGTGGTTACAATCGAGCCTATCGCCGGAGTATAGAGAGAGCCCCCATTACCGTCACCCAACGCAGTGAAGTCCAAGTCCGGCGTGTCTTGTACCCCAGGCAATCGCAGCGAACGACGAAGGCGGTATACAAGGTCGGGGACCCTGTACGGATCAGTAAAGTCAAGTTCGAGAAAAGTTACTTGCCCAACTGGAGCGATGAGCACTTCCTGATTAAACGGCGCCTACCCCGACAGCAGCGAGTCTATGAACTGGAAGATCTTCAAGGGGAACCGTTGCTAGGGACGTTTTACGAGACGGAATTACAGCCTGTGGTAAAAACACAGCAAGACTACTACACGGTGGAGCAGATTTTGAAAACGGAACGTCGACGTGGCAAACTGTTTCATTTCGTCAAATGGCAAAGCTGGCCCAGCTCCTTCAATTCCTGGGTCGCTGCCAACCAGGTGAAACGACTATAAAGCCAGACACCACTGCCGTCATCCTTCATTCCACGTCCGACCACAGTGCTATGGACAAACAGCAGCTGCCTCTGAACACAGCGTCTCCCAAAACGCGCAAAGCGCAAGTGGGCTTTGTGGTGATAGTGCTAACCCTGCTGAGTGTGTTGTACGTAGGTGTGTTTTACGACGTAGCCTATGTCAGCACGTTACTTAACCAACTGAGAACACCAGCCATCAGTGAAACCGGTCTACAGATAGCACCAGTCAACCCCGTATCGAGCCCAGTCACCACCACACCCCGTGTACAAGCCCCATCGAGCTCCATACCAAGCTCCACACCTACACCAAGTACATCCACTACGTCTGAAAACCCACCGGATTTCATCCCTCACACTGAACAGACAACGACGACCGACGTTGTACCCACCACCATCATCACTCGCAGTGAACAGACAACGACGACCGACGTTGTACCCACCACCACCACTCCAGTTCACTCGTACCAAATTTACAAGAGCGGGTTACCACGACAGCGCATTCAGCTCGAACCATGGACCCTCGGTGGCAGCATCCCTTCACTTGCGTCATCGCAGGACCGACGGGCTCCGTCAAAACGCACTTCGTCAGGAAGCTCCTTCAACACGCCGACAGCATGATCACTCCACCCATTGCCCGAGTCGTGTGGTGTTACGGAGAATGGCAGGCAGCGTATGCAGCAATGCCCCACATCACGTTCGTGGAAGGCCTACCTAACCTGGCCGATTTGGAACCCGACACCTTGGTGGTTCTGGATGATCTCATGGCGGAGACGGATGCGCGGGTCACCCAACTCTTTACCAAAGGCAGCCATCATCGACGGCTCAGCATCATCTACATTGTGCAGAATCTGTTCAGTAAAAACAAAGAACATCGGAGCATCAGCTTAAATGCCCACTACCTGGTGGTCTTCAAAAACCCGAGAGATACCACTCAACTGCTGCACCTGGCGAGACAGATGTATCCCGGCCGCACACCGTTTGCGTTGGAAGCCTTCAAGATGCTGCAACCCCTCAGCACGGGTATATGCTCTTCGACCTCAAGCAAGCCACCCCCGACCACCTTCGACTACGGACCGGCATCTTTCCCGGAGAGACCCACCACGTGTACATGCAAAAATAATGTAAACACATCCACAGTGGCGCCCCAGCTGGGGTGTGTGTGTTTGATGATGGGGATAATAAAAAGAATTAATACCACAGCATGGTTGACTTTGTCTCTGTTCTCTGAAGTAGATAAAAAGAGCAGAGTTGTGGGTTCTAGCATTAGTTGTACATGATGTCTGCGCGAGTACGGAAGCACGCTCCGACGCTCCGTGTATTGAAGACGGCCCCACCCGAGTTGGTCCGAACCATTGTACGCGGTGCGGACCCTGACCTTGAACGCTGTCTGTGCGAGATCGGGTACAACCTGTTAAAAGGCAACGTACCACTGACTCCGGCTCAGAAGACCAAGTTGGTCAAGCATAAGACAGGTCTCCGAACCCTAGTCCAGAAGCGGGTCCCTCAAACACAAAAGAAAAAGGTGTTACAGAAAGGCGGCTTTCTCGGGGCCATCTTAGCACCGTTGGCCGCTTCCGTGTTGGGTCCAGTATTGGGTGGACTTTTCGGCCGACAATGAACCACACGAAAAAAATGGTCCTCGTCGAACCACGATTCCTTCAAAACCTCTAATCGCCCTACCCTGTCCCACCTACGGTGAAGACCATAAACACCCTCGATGGAGAGATGCAACAGATCTTACAGAGACCGGGGTTAAGCGACAGTGAGAAAGTACAACGGTACAATGAGACGCTTCAACGGTACATGACGTTCATGGACCAATACAAAACCCTCTCTACCCCACCACCACCACCACCACTTGACACACCGCCGACCTCAGCACCGCTCCAACAGCCGCCATTACCAGGGGTACCACCCACAGCCCCACAGTGGGTCGAAGATGAAGTGCTGAAGAATGTACCTGCATCGTTCAAGAAACAAGCTGGCCAAGTATTACAACGGATGAAACAGAATCCTAACATGACTTGGAATGATAAAGGCGAACTCCTGGTACAGAATCAGGTAGTCCCCGGGACCCACATGACGGATTTAGTGAATGACCTGATGCGTCAACGCAGGTCGCACACGGATCCTCGAGGATGGGAGGTCTTCGCTCAAGGCTTGAAAGACATGCATGTACCACAGGAATTGGTGGGGAACCCCCACCGCTGGGCCTTTATGCAGCGGACCCAGCAATCGCTGAGTGGCCCACTACCTTCTTGGGAAGCCGAATGGGAACCGGAGTCACCCCCCAAAACACCACCACAACGGGCACCTTCTTTTCAGGCCTTTAAAAAACCATCCTCGATCAGGACATCCCACATCTCCAGAGCCGTGACACGTAGCAAGTCACCGCGACGAACACGACGCCGGACACAACCGCCCAAGGCCTGGAACACCTATTAAAACCAACAGCAGCAGCAGGACAGCTCAGTCGCCATGTTTTACCCTCACCCTACCCAGTAACAGTTCGCTGGATGTGTTTCCTGACAACACCTTGGCCAAGTACGTCACCCAGTTACCGCAACCGTTGCATTTACCTGGACGATGGGAATGTGGCCTCGTGGATATCCAATACCCTTACTCGTGGTACAACGTGCGAGCCAATGAAGTGTGGTACGAGGTGACCTACGAAGGCAAAAACACCCGACTCACCAGTAGAATGTAATAGGAGAGTTCTGGGCCAGAGAAGCCGGGGAAGCCGATGACGTCGTGACGTCATAAATAGGTCGAAGTCGCGCGGTGTTCGTCTATCCATAGTGTCATGACCATAGCCCAAAGGGGTTGTAGGTCAACGTCTGTTCACCGGACCGCGACAATAGCCCGAGGTGTTTGCGGTGTTTTATGTCTGCTCAGCGGGCCGTGTCTATAGCTTTTTTGCGGTGTTCGAGGTTATGGTCTATTTATGGAGCCATACTTATAGCCCGAAAGGCGGTGTTCATCGTCTATATATAGACCTATAACCCGGAGGTGCGGTGTTGTAGTTCAACGTCTGTTCACCGAACCGTGACTAAAGCGTGAGAAGTGTTCGCGGTGTTCCATATCCGTTCAGCGGCCCGTGTCTATAGTTAGCGATGGAGCGTGACTAATGAAAGCAGGCGGCTAATTCGGGACCGAAGTCGCATTGATTCCTATGTTGATAGACGTTGAATGAGGCATGAATGCGTAAATTCCTCAGTTATGCCTCTAGGGCGTCCAAATTTCGTTTCGGAGTTAAAAAAAAATTCGATTTTTTTTTTCTTTTTTTTTTGGGTGATTTTCGTCGAATTTTCTACAAATTACTGATGGCGATATCTCGGGAACTAAGACGGATAGAGACTCGCGGCTTACGGCGTCGTATTCCTCTCGTATAGATGCACGATAAAGGCCCTATACAATTTTATCGCCCGGCGGTAACTTTCGCCGCAATTAGACGATCATCGGTATCACGTCATTCGGTGATTTCTCGCGAAATAAGAGACATACGCGCACGCTGTTTGCGGCGTTGTATTCCTCGTGTAGGGGTCTACCGTAAAGGCCCTATACGAATTTATCGTATCTCCGTAAGTTTCGCCTCTATTCGGCGTCGAAATACGCTCTGTTTACTTACTTAACCGGACTGCGTCCACGCGAAAATTAGGTCGACCGGAAGTGACGTCGATAAAATAGGAAAGTCTTCATAAATGCGGCCATTTGACAGTCATACGTCATTATCACCTCAATATTTCATATATAAGGACGAATAGCCTTAACGTATCATACTGTCGCTACTATTCGAACGCGTCACCGATAGCACGATGGAAGAGGTCCACCGACAAGCAATTCGCGAAAATCGTTTGATTCTCATCAAAAAGATAACATGTGTGTCCGCAATATGTGATTCGCTAAGACGAAATACGATATTAACGATGGAAATGTACGAAGACATTATGGCTGAGAAGACAACGAGTAGTCGAGTGCGGCATTTGTTGAACTTGATACCTAAACGAGGTCCGAAGGCCTTTTATGCGTTTGTGGAAGCTCTACAGGAGACTGGCAACATTACATTAGCCCAACTGCTACAGCCTGAACTTAAGAAGACTCCTATCGTTGATGTTGGATACATCTTCATGACTGGGTTCCATTTGGGATACAATGTCTTCGTCAATGTGGGAACCTCTGAAGGGCACGCCTGCATAGATATTACCGAGAGTATAGATGTAGCCGACTCCGACCCTTTGCCCCATATAAAAACAATACGTTTATCGCGGGAAGGCTGGATGAAGTTGACGGACTATATCGTTACGATCGACGACCTGATAGTGAAACGCGTAGACAATGCCGAACCTTTACCGTTGTCAGAAGATGTGTACTTGAGTTACAGCTTCTACCGAGGACAGGATAAAATTCATGTTCGTCGCTGGAAGACGGATGAGAATAGGCGCAACAAAATTCATCCAACAAAAGACGGACAGACTTTGGACCTGACTATGTGGTCAAATTTGAAAAACTGTGTAGAGGACGTTGAGAAAGCCTTGAACGTTATCCGTTACGCGAGTGAATATATGATAGACGCTGAGACGGGGTCACGACAATGGAGAGTGAACGAGTACCAGTGAAATGATTGTATATATTTTTATGTTCATCGACTCGTAAGAGGACGATACATGCAAAGAATATGAAACCATATACTTGGAAAATCTGTGACTTTGCTTGAAAAAGGAACAATTCGCATGTATACTTCGTGGATAAATAAAAAATGTCAAAGTATATCATTGCCTTGTCTTCTTATGTACTCTTTTATGGGGAGGAGGAGGAGGAGGGGTTGTGTGTGTGTGTGTGTGTGTGTGTGTGTGTGTGTGTGTGTGGTGGTGGTGGAGGAGGAGGAGGAGGAATTATATGACTAGTATAAAATAGAGAAGACAATACGAAGATTACTAAATAATCGCTTTATTCATCATACCACTGCACAAATAATGAGCGAAAACTGCTTATATAAAATACATCTCCATTGTGGGTATCATTTCGACATCTAGCCTTCCATTCAATGTTTATGTACGAATATTTACACTGGGGTCTTTATTCGGAGTCCTCGCTATCACCGTCATCAATCAACTTATCGAATAAGCATTTCCGCATCTTAATCGTCTGTCTGAGTGCTTCCTCGTAGTCTATGTCGTATATCGTTTGCAGACGCCTCGTTGTTTTCAAGATCTCGTTATGAATATAATCGGTTTGTAGCTTTTGCATGTTCACGAGGAGATTGCAGTATTTTTGACGTAAAGTCTTCATCATCGTTGGAGTTTTTGATGAGAATCAAAAGATTTTCGCGAATTGCTTGTCGGTGGACCTCTTCCATCGTGCTATCGGTGATGCGTTCGAATAGTAGCGACAGTATGATACGTTAAGGCTAATCGTACTTATATATGAAATATTGAGGTGATAATGACGTATGACTGTCAAATGGCCGCATTTATGAAGACTTTCCTATTTTATCGACGTTACTTCCGGTCGACCTAATTTTCGCGTGGACGCATTCCATTGCCGGTTAAGTAAGTAACGGAGCGTATTTCGACGCCGAATAGAGGCGAAACTTACGGAGATACGATAAATTCGTATAGAAGCTTTACGGTAGACCCCTACACGAGGAATACAACGCCGCAAACCGTGAGCCCGTATGTCGCTTATTTCCCGAGAAATCGCCGAATCACGTGACACCCATTATCGTCTAATTGCGGCGAAAGATACCGTCGGGCGATAAAATTGTATGGGCCTTTATCGTGCATCTATACGAGAGGAATACGACGCCGTAAGCCGCGAGTCTCTATCCTTCTTAGTTCCCGAGATATCGCCATGGGTAATTTATGGAAAATTCGACGTAAGTCCAAAAAAAACAAACCCCGAAACGACATTTGGACGCCCTAGAGGCATAACTGAGGAATTTACGCATTTCATGCCTCATTCAACGTCTATCAACATAGGAATCAATGCGACTTCGGTCCCGAATTAGCCGCCTGCTTTCATTAGTCACGCTCCATCGCTAACTATAGACACGGGCCGCTGAACGGATATGGAACACCGCGAACACTTCTCACGCTTTAGTCACGGTTCGGTGAACAGACGTTGAACTACAACACCGCACCTCCGGGTTATAGGTCTATATATAGACGATGAACACCGCATCTTCGGGCTATAAGTATAGCTCCATAAATAGACCATAACACCGCAAAAAGCTATAGACACGGTCCGCCGAGCGGACATAAAACACCGCAAACACCTCGGGTTATTGTCACGGTCCGGTGAACAGACGTTGACCTACAACCCCCTTGAGCTATGGTCATGAAACTATGGATAGACGAACACCGCGCGACTTCGACCTATTTATGACGTCACGACGTCATCGGCTTCCCCGGCTTCCCTGGCCCAGAACTCTCCTATTACATTCTACTCTCACCCTCCCCGAAGGCCAGTACGATACCCCCAAGGAGTTCATGCAGGGGCTGACAAGACTGTTGCATTATAAGGCTCTACGGGAGGTCACGAATACTTCAAAACCCATCAAATCCTTTCCCTTCAAGAATCACGTGGACTTCGATTACAACGCACACAACGGCAAGGCACAGATCCTCCTCACCGCCAACGTGAGTGTCGTACTGAGTCCTATCCTACAGCAAATGCTGGGTCTCGCTCACCCGACCTACACGGGTCCATCCGAGGACCATGGCCAGACCCCGATGGATATGAAGTCGGGTATGTACGGACTCTATGTCTACTCGGACGTGGTCGACAACCACATCGTGGGCGATATCAACACACCTCTGTTACGGGTGGTGCCCATTAAAAAGACGTATGGAGATCAAGTCACCCACAGTTTCACTCACATGCTCTACCTACCCGTACGACAAACCGACATCAACACGATCACGGTGGATATAAGAGATGACACGGGACGACCGGTGGCATTCGAACGAGGAAAAGTGGTGCTGACACTTCATTTTCGACAAGCACGTGCTCCCCACTTTGTATAATGAAGGTCCCTTACGAGTGCGATGCACGCAGCTATATGGACTATTATGCCCAACAGGCCGGGGGTGGCCTTCCCGTCTTTAGTGGTGCACGCATGCAACGAGGACATGGGCTGGGGAACATACTCGGGAGCATCGTCAAAACGTTCCTGCCCTTGGTGACGCGTGGGGTGAAAGCGATCGGCAAACAAGCGGTACGCAGTGGACTGCAAGTCGCCGGTGATGTCTTGGGGGTACGGCACCCAAAGAAGCCTTGAAACGGCGGGCCAAAGAAGCGGGAGGCGTCTTGGTGGCCAAAGCACAACGCACCGTAGGGAATAAAAGACCTGCACCACCGAGACCACGCACCAGTCGACGACCGACCCAGCGACGACGCACATCGAAGACCCAGGATATCTTTTCTTAAAACATGTCCTTGATCCACGCAGAGTCCTGTCCCTCCACCAACAGTGAATTTGATTTGTGGACCGTGCCGCCCACACAGACCAGTGCCGAACAAGGATTATGGGTGGAGCATCTCCCGCTCTCCAGCATCAACGAAACAGGGCCCATCGAGTTCACCATCAGTAATGCGGATACGGCCTATGTGGATTTAGCCCATACGTACTTGTATGTGAAAGCCAAGGTCGTCAATGGGGATGGCTCCAGAATCATCCAAGCTGCAACGGTGGGTCCGACGAATCTCTGGCTGCACTCGATGTTTCAACAGGTGGATATTTTTCTCAGCGACAAACTCATCAGTGACTCGACCAACACGTACCCCTATCGAGCCTACATCGAGACACTGTTGTCGCATGGACGAGAGGCTAAAAAATCTCAGCTGACAGCCGCTTTATTCTACCAGGACACAGCCGAGCACATGGACACGGTGGACAATGAAGGATATAACAAACGGAAGGCTTTCACTGCGAACGGCGCCTCGGTGGATCTCATGGGTCGACTACACGCAGACATTTTCATGCAAGATCGGTACCTCTTGAACAAAATCCCCATCAAAATCCGACTGATACGGGCGCCTCCGACCTTCGCTTGATGGCCACTAACGTAGACGGGCATGCAGCTGACTATAAGATTGTCATCCAAGACGCAGTCCTGTATGTCCGAAAAGTGAAACCGAATCCAGCCGTTCAATTGGGATACATGAAAGCCTTGGAAACAAAACCAGCCCAGTACCCTATCCGACGTGTGCAAACCAAAGTGTTCTCTGTGTCTGCTGGAAATATGAGCGCCAACAAAGAAAACCTGTTCCTGGGGGAACTACCCAATCGATTGATCCTGGCCTGTGTGGAAAATACCAGTTTCAGCGGAGCCTACCCAGAGAACCCGTTTGACTTTAAACATTTCGGCATCAATTTTGTGGCCCTGCATGTGGACGGACAACAGGTCCCAGCCACGGCCTTAACACCGAACTTTGGGCGCAGGAATTTCATTCGAGCCTATCAGAGCCTGTTTACAGCCACCGGTCAAATCAACCAGGACGAAGGGAATATGATCAGTCAGGAGAACTACGCGAACGGATACACGTTGTTCTGTTTCGATCTGACCCCCACCTTAGAGAACGACCATCAGCTGGCCCTGGCCAAGCAAGGCAATTTACGGTTGGAAATTCACTTTGCACGAGCCCTCGGGACCACCGTCAATGTGATCTGCTACGCCGAGTTTGACAACATCATTCAAGTGGACAAGGCGCGCAACGTCCTGTGTGACTTCTCCACCTAACATGGATACAGACCAGATAACCACCGTGCTGGAGAATGACCCAGGACACGTATGGTCTTTCAAGGGGTGTTCGCCCGAGATGTGTTCCCATTAGACCGTATGTATCCTGCTGCTTACGTTCTCAACACGGACCCGATGGATCGGCCCGGTGAACATTGGGTGGCCGTGTACTTGACAGAACAGCAGGGCGAAAACTTTGACCCGTACGGCCTGCCACCCCTCCATCCCGATTTAACAGACTTCATGGATCAAGGCACAGAGACGTGGTGTTGGAACAGTCAAACGTTGCAAAGCCTGACCAGTAGCGTGTGCGGACAATATTGCTTGTTTTACCTGTACCATCGATGCCGGGGAAGACCCTTATCTATCATCGTACAGATGTTTGACGAGTACCCCAAGGCCGAGGACCGCGATGTACTCGTATATGACTGGGCCGCCCATCATTTCAATGTACAAGCCCCGTTCTGCGCTTAAGTTCTTTCAATGTTCAAGCCCCCTGTTCTGGGCTTAAGTTCTATCGATTTCAATGTACTGGGCTTCAGTTTTCACGTGGTTGTTCTCACGTTGTTGTTGTTACTGAATAAAAAAATGAGATCTCACCCAAAAAACCCTGTCTTGTGGGTTTTCTATATGAGCATAATGCATGAAGGCTATAACAGACATGTGGGGATTCGGTCAAACTGGCCTTGAACACCGTATTAGCCAATCAGTGGCCTAGGATGGGGCCAAAGGTAACCCATCAATGTCCAGAAAACAATGCAAGAGCACTGCAGTAAAATGGAGAGCCAACGAAATCAGCCCACAGACCAAGTACATGTTTTGGTCCAGGTTAAGAGCGGGCATTCCAACATTTGACGATGAGTTACAAGTTACAAGAGCAACAAGTGGAGTGAAAAAAAAACTATAGAGCTTATAGGTGCGGTAAGACATGACCGAATCCCCACATGTCACCACGAAGACCGAAAAAAAACCTGTCTTGTGTGTTTTCTATATGAGCACAATGCATGAATTACAAGCGTCTAGTCCGTCATTCATAATCCAGCCGTCGTCCATTGGAGAATATCCGCGTCCATAATCCAAAGACCTATTCCATTTTCCATATAACAGTATTAGCACCAAATTCAAAAAGACAATCATAGTATACAAAAACATAGGCTTGTTTCCTGCAAGAGAGAAGGCTATAACAGACATGTGGGGATTCGGTGAAACTGGTTTTGAACACCGTTGAGAAAGTAGCCAATCAGTGGCCAAGGATAATCCGAAATTCACCCGCACACTGCCGGTGATGCCGCGCACTTCCAGAGGACCCGCGCGGCGCGCGCGCGCTGCGGCCGGAGTAACACGCGCGCTGCGGCCGGAGTAACCCGCGCGCTGCGGCCGGGGCGGGCCGGGCCTGGCCGGGAAAAACCCCACAGACAGGTCAGTACATGCATTCCTATCATGTTCCCAGGTCACACCCCATTCACACAGACCCTCATGCATACCCGGATGCAGGCGCAGACGTCAGCGAAATTCTGGCGGGAAAACCCCCACAGACAGGTCGGTACATGTCCTATCATGTTCCCAGGTCACGCCCCATTCACCCAAACCGGAAGTGACGTCATACCCCTAATTTTACATGCACCCATCCATCACGGGATGCCCCTTCACGAATGCTTCACTTTGATACCTCACTCGACTCCATCGGACCATTCGTGGCCCACCTAGACCGCAAAAAATGTCTATTTCCACACCCGTTTCCCACAATTCCCTGTCTGCGCATGCGCAGAATGTGGACAACGGCCGAGACACTACTCCAGGCGGTTGCTCCCTCACATAGGCTTCACATGGATACCTCACTCGACTTCATCGGCCCATTAGTGGCTCGCCTAGGCCCCAGAACGTCTATTTCCATACACTTTCTCTACTGCGCATGCGCAGAATGACGTCTGTTCCACGTCACACCCAGCCCGTTGGAGACTCCCTCACGTCTGCTTTACATTGATACCTCACTCGATCCCATCGGCCCACTAGTGGCCCACCTAAACCCCAACACGTCTATTTCTATACTACGGCCAGACTGCGCATGCGCAGACTATTGACAACGAACGACACACTAGCCCAGGCGGATGCTCCCTCACGACAGCTTCAAAATAAGACCTCATACGACACCATCGGATCATTAGGGCTCACCTAAACCCTAAAACGTCTATGTCCACACCCTTTTCCCAGAATTTCCTGTCTGCGCATGCGCAGAATGTGGACAACGGCCGAGACACTAGTCCAATCGGATGCCCCCTCACCTAGGCTTTACATTGATACCTCACTCAACTCCATCGGCTCATTAGTGGCTCACCTAGATCCCAAAACGTCTATTTTCATACCCTTTGTCTATTGCGCATGCGCAGAATGACGATATTCCGACCCCACATCCACCCAGTGGGATGCCCCCTCACATAGGCTTCACATTGATACCTCATACGACTCCATCGACCCACTAGTGGCCCACCTAGACCCCAACACGTCTATTTCCATAATCACCATATTCCAACCCCACACCCAGCCCATCGGATGCCCCCTCACATAGGCTTCACATTGATACTTCACTCGACTCCATCGGTCCATTAAGGCATTTTCCCTTATATTGTATAATACAGACCCCTATTGTAGGGGTAAAGTCCGTGTTCCGCTTTTTATAGTTTCGGGAAAAAAATCCTAATTTTACATGCACCCACCCCATTGACTTGATAGGCAGGCCCCGATAAGCCCGGGGACCGATATTAGCCCTTTTGGCTAGGGTTGATAGGGGTTTTCCCCTATTTTAGGGGTAAAGTCCGTGTTCCGCTTTTTATAGTTTCGGGAAAAAATCCTAATTTTACATGCACCCACCCCATTGACTTGATAGGCAGGTCCCAATAAGCCCGGGGACCGATATTAGCCCTTTTGGCTAGGGTTGATAGGTGTTTTCCCCTATTTTAGGGGTAAAGTCCGTGTTCCGCTTTTTATAGTTTCGGGAAAAAATCCTAATTTTACATGCACCCACCCATGACTGGATGCCCCTTCACGAATGCTTCACTTTGATACCTCACTCGACCCAATCGGACCATGCAGCGTATTTGAAGTCTGGGGACTACTTTTTCTCCGCGGAAGCTTTTTCCCGCGACCGCATCACCGCGGAAGAACACATGCCCAGGGGCCCTTTGTCGGAACTATAGTGACCTTGAGCTGGTGGCGCCCCCTAGATTGGAACTCTCCTGCGTTGGAGATAGCTTTCGGTCTCTTTGGGGAGATGACGGGGAGTTCCCTATACCTTTAACCTGGAAAAAGGGAACCAAGAGTTACCTCCCTGGAAAAAGGGCCTGTATCTGCGCTTACTATACTACTATCATAGTCATTTCAATCCAATCCTCATGCCGGTACAGACGTAAATAACAATATATTTACGTGTTTACTATTGCAGGGTTCCCAGCTTTTCATGGAAGCAAAATTCCCTGATTTTTCCCTGATTAATTTCCCAAATTCCCTAACAAGTATTCCCTCCATGACAGGTTTGTAGCAATTAGAACACTAAGATACATCGGCAACTTGCAGAAATGCACGCAATGGCATCTCTTCTCCCCTTACAGCCACCCACCTCTCACCATGCATGTATGCAATTACCTATACAAACATTAAGTGTACACTAATAATACAAGAACACGTTAACACACTATAAGATGTTAGACTCTTTCCTGTGCAGTCCAAATATTTTATTTAGACATTGAATACGTACTTTCCATGCTTTCCCATGAGCAGAGAACATGTTTCTGAATTACTGTTTCCAAATCTAAGGTCAGATGATTCAAGTGTCATTAACACTTTCTTCAAGGAATCTTACATTTTAGTTACAGATATGAAAAATAAGCACAACAACTAGCCAGAGGGTGTCTGTGTGTTCAGAATTCATAGTCACGTTACATGCAGCTATGAAAGAATTAGTCCTGAGAAGATTTCAAGCTGTGCTAGATGAGCCATTAAAAGGGTGTTTAGAAGGAAAATGTGCATCCCAGGTGTGCACTAAAAAGCCAACATTGCCAGCCACAGGGTATTTTTCTCAAATTCCCTGAGTTTTTCCTGACTGGAGAATCATTTTCCTTGATTTCCCTGAGTGGCTGGGAACCCTGTATTGAGAAACGAGAATGACAATATGGGGGTTAACTTAATTTTGATCTTGAAAACCACAACGCGCATGCGCGATGCGCGACTTAACTGAATCATATTTAATCTATCTCATGCAAATACATTAGTACAAAGACTATCAAGCACATTAGTAACGTAGGAATGAGGTCATCAAACGGGAAGTAAGCTTATATACTAGATGTTGAACAATTTGTAAGAGAACAAATCTAAACCAGTATGAACATATGAACAATGGGAAACTACTATATTAATATACTAATATATGGGATATATAAACAACATAGCGAAAGGAATGCAAACTTAATATATAGCAAAACAGATATAGAATGAACCGAAGTGACCCGGAATGATCCTGAGATATCTGGAATTATCCGAAGTAAATGGACTTAAATGTATTTTCCTTTATATCAGAGATGAATAGTTTTAAGTCTTTATTCTTAGAACATACGTACAGGGATACACACTAATCATGGTTTGATTTATGTCACATATGTCCATAGTCATTGTCCAATCAATCTAATCTGGGGAGACATTTCAGAAGATGGCACGCACTTGAGGGACTGGGACAAGCATCATTTGGGTTAGAGCATATAGTATTCCCAAACAAATAGGAATGGGTCTGAAGTCGATGGTGATGAAGATTAATATATACCAAATGCTGGGATACTCTAGTGTCATCCATTTACCATGAAAGGTGTTGGCCCTACTGGAAGAGAGAAAACTAAGTGGATAGATTCATTATTACGAGGCCCTGAAGGACATATAGATCCCCTTCCACAGAGATTTTTATTCTGTTAATGTCTGTTTGGAAAGACATGTTCGCTAATCATATACAGAGTGAGTATAGAGATGATATTTTGATTACGACTAGACGAAGATGAACCTGGTGACAGGCAAAGAAGAACTATATTCCAACTATGGAAAGGAGACTACGTCAAAAGCTTTTCCACCATATGATTCTTAGTCATGATATGAAAAATGATTATGTCGATGGTGAAATTTTGAGAACAACCTGTCAACTCCAAAATGAAAAGAATATTGACTATGGAGAAGCTATTAAACGGAACGTTGGACAAAGGAAGGACTATGTCAGATATTGACGATTCAGATATATAAATGAAAAAAAAGTTAAATGTGAATAGAAGTGAATTTTGAACATTCAATATCATTTTATATGTATAAATTACATATGACGAAACATATTGTGTGTCTACAATGATGTGTTGAAATGTAGTGTAACTAGTTATTAATAAAACATCTATTTTACTATATATCTGTTTTCTTTTCTCCATTTTATTTGTATTTCCCATATATTAGTATCAATATAGTTGTTTCCCCTTGTTCCTACGTTCATCATGTTTTAGATGGAGTTCCACTCTGAGAACTTGTTCAATAATGAGTATATAAGCTTCTGCCGGTTTGATGACATTTATATGGTACCGATACTAGTGTGCTTAATTAATTGTCTGTGTCTTAAGATATTTGGATGAGATGGTTTACAACACAAGGGTCTGTAGATTTCCCCGCACCAATGGACACGGGTTATAACCGAGGTATCACGTGATCATACATAATCGACGATTCTTTACAAGTTATACCCACGTCATCAAACATGGCGATCGCATACTTGATTCTGATCGGTCGAATCCTTCAACCTAAACATGCTTTACAACTTCTCATACATCTTGATCCCTCCATGATCATGATTTTGAACCCAATTAGCACCTGCACACTGATTTTGTTACGTCACTTCTTGGTGATTACGTCACTTCCGGTGATAACGCCACTGAACATAATCCTGATCTTGAACTTTTCCGAACCTTTGGCGCAAAGCATTCAGTTTTACACTACTCCGGTTCTAGAAAATGCTTTCACGATGATTGATTGGGAGATGTCTTAATTGACCATGACTGACTAATGGATGTCGAACTGTACGAGTTTATACGAAAAGGGTAATCAAAACAGGGCGCGTACCTTTTTTATATCCTCTGATATGATCAGACGCATAAGCCTGGTATGGTAGTGAGAATGATGTCGTACGCGTCTCCACGTACGTCTTTCCATAACTGCAGTTGACTGTCTTAGCTGTAGCAGTGACATCCTAGGAAAATTTCAACTGGACATTTTTTTCTGAAAAATATCACTGATTCTTGTTGTGTCGAGTGACATGAATGCGGTTGGTGTGTGTCGAACACAGTGGAAACGGCATTGCATAATACAGGAATTTCTTCGGTGTTGTATATATTGCTTGTCGTTGTCGCCAATTGCGTCGCCTCCAATCCAACTGCGAGAGCTAATGGGAGGTATACGTGTGTAAGGACGATGTAATATTGATGGTTAAAATAGGAACAACATCGAAATCAATTCATTTAGTAGAACAATCAAGAAAAGCGAGAGAGGACTAAGTCACATATGCGATACAACCAGTATCTATAGATTGAAGAGATGTAACTAGGACCAAAAACACGCGGATCTGTCATAATGTATGCATCTGTCTGCATACTGATTTTAATAAATCGATGAAAACATTTTTGCATTGACCTAGTTGGCCTAGTTGTTTTGACATGGTCTGTCTGTTTGACTGTGCCGTTATAAGTTGTGTCTGTAACGTATGGGATCCCTTTGTTCCAAATGGGACATATACGGACATATACCAACCCGAATGTAAACACGCGGTACAAACGTTTGAAAGAAATGTTATTTACTTTAAGAAAAAAAAACATGTCATTGGGTTGATGGTTCAGCGATTTACTGCACGTTTCTTTATTTACTTCTACAGGACGAAGCAAAAAATATTATTAATTGCTTCCGCCTTATGCTTTCCATATCAGTGGTGTAGAATGACGACCCAGCTTGAATAACAAGCTGCATTCAAGAAAAAATATGACTAGTTCTTGACAAAGGATGATATAAGGAAACAGAGAAAATTTATCTCTCGACAGAACTCGTGATACACGGAGATAATATGATAAAATATACGGCGAACTTAACGGTTAAGTGTTTGGTAGATCTATTCATAGAGTTACCCAGTGACTCCTCGAGTTTCCTTTGATCGTTTCCATGTATTTCACATACCGCATACGGTGTTATTTGATATACACTGCTGCCCTCTTTTCCCTGGAGATCAGAAGATGCGGAGCCCCACACTCAAGCTCGGGGGATCATTGGATAAAACAGTTATATGATGACACGAGCCAATGTTCGCCAAAAGGTGAGCCTCGGTTATACTATCGCGGCATTTCGTCAAAACTTTACGTCTGAGAGAGCGAGGAACAACAAGCAGCCGTCGTTTAATATCTCCCCGTTCGTTCACCCATCTCTTAACGATTAAGGATCCGATCATCTCTTGTAGGCTGAATGCACCCCAGAGGGTTCTAGTTACGGACCCGTACTGCCTGATGTCCTCCCTGACTGGTCGACAGTCTTTCTTCACTCATTTTATAAAAGGCCGCAAATCCGGGTCTTCATATCAGGGCCGTAGCCAGGATTTACTGAGGGGTGGTTCGCCTTCACTCCAGAAGGGCACATCCGGGGGTTCGCTGTATGGGAAAAAGAGAACATTTAAAAACATTGTTTGTGTTTTTTATTAAAGCAAACCTTCTATTACAAACCGCCCTATTCTCCCTTTGGAGATCTCACTTGCAAAAGAATTAAAAGAGTTAACTCCCCTGATCCTGGGTCACCCAGGCAACGTGTTCCACGCATGCGCCCTCTAATCCCTGATCCTTCATATTTTCCTGCCGTAGTAGTTGGCGTGTTGAATAACGACCAAGGCGTGCGGGGAGGTAGGGTTGGGTGCATCCTTTGTAATAGAAGGTTTGCTTTAATAAAAAACACAAACATTGTTTTTAAATGTTCTCTGTTTTTGCATTAAAGCTTCCCCTTCTATTACAAACCGCCCGACTACCAACAGAGGAGGTTGGGTCGCCGGTCAGTTAAAGTCACATCGCAGACATGCGGAACACGTAACCTGAGTTGAACTCGCTATATATTGTAAAACCACATAATAAACCAAGCCGTTATGACAGGCGATTAGGCATTATGAGGAGATACGCAAGACGACTTAGTGAGGTGGATGGATCCGACTCGTCACTACAGACCGTTTGCCAAAAAGGTGTCTTTCGACTGTAGTACGTCTTGCCGCTCCTATAAGGCCTCTGTCTCTCAGGATGAAGATGCGTCTATCCAGAGTGCTCTTGTCTTGATCTTGTCTCTTCTCCTCCTCTTTTCTTTGTAGTCAGTTATGTGACTACATGTTGATGGATAGGTTCTTGTTAAGGGACCAAGACGTAGCTAAGGCTCGAGTACCGTGTGATGACACCGAGGGCACTAGGGGAAGACTGTCGACCGCAAGTTCATAAGTTCACTGAATGCTCTTCTTTAATCATAATGCTATGATATTCTTTGCGATGTCTGCAGTAGCATTAGGCTTGAAAGATAAAAACAGTAAACGTCTGCTTCCTCGTGACGGTTCTGTACGGTGGTCCGGGAAGAGACGGTTCATTTTCACTAGAAGTTCCGGAATAGGACGTGGAGGAATTATTCACCAGTCGTGCGTCCATTTCCAAGATTTCCTCTCTAGTGCATGAAGTTCCGAGACTCTTCTTGCCAGGGCGAATGACATCAGGAAGGCTGTCTTGTATGTTACTGCCCTTGAAGTTGCCGCCGCTAAAGGTTCAAATGGAGGTCTCAGAAGGGAGCTCAAGACCACGCCCAGATCCCATTTGGATAGTAATTGTCGAGTTTACGTCGGGATTGAAGGGCGAAGGCTCTGAGGAGTGATGAAATGTCCTTGTTCTGTCAAATATCCAGGTTAATGGAGAGGCGAGTACTCTGGATAATGCAAATCGATAACCCTCTATTGTGCTCGGTGAAATGTTTCTCTAAGTAGATGAAGAAGGAAGACCGCAATTATTGGTAGAGAGGCAGAATCGGAATTGTGCTCTCTCTGCACCAACTTCTGAAGTACTTCCACTTCGAACTGATTGGTTGACCTTCTGTTGTCTTCGTCCATAGCTTGTGCAACTTCTGTTGAAAAGCCCTTCGTTCTGAGGGAATACTGGATAATCTGCAAGTGTGTAGATTCATCCATGATGGGTTCTCGTGGAAGACTCCCTGGCGATGCTGACTGAGTAGAGTTCGCCACACGGGTAGTCGACGAGGTGAGTCCGTGATGAGTAGCAGCAGTTGTGGGATTCAAGGCCGTTGAGGCCACCACGGGACTATCATGATGATGATGCACTGGTTCTGCATAATCTTCTTGAGAATTAGCTGAAGTAATGCTACAGGCGGGAATGCGTATGCCAGTAGTCCGTTTCAGTCGAGTGTCAGTGCATCTACGGCAAAGGCCTGAGGAGTCTGTCTATTGTGCCTGATCGCAAACAAGTCCAGTTGTGGTTGACCCCAATCTGTGCCATACTCCGGAAAACCTGAGGGTGCAATATCCATTCGGTTTGTAGTATCTTGTCCGGTCTTGACAAGGCATCTGTGAGGTTGAGATTTCCCGGGATGTGTCGAGCTCGTATGTGGAACTGTGATGCTGCTGTGCTAGTTGTAGCAACTCCCAAGTCTTTAGGAACAGTAGGTGTGATCTTGTGCCACCCTGCTTGACGATATACGATGTTAACGTCATGTTGTCCTTGGTTACCAAGAGTGAAGATTGGGAGATCTGTGGTAACCAAAATTGGACTGCGTGAGTGACGTCTGACATCTCGAGGATGTTGATATGATGTAGGGACTCTTCCTGGGACCACTGGCCGGTTATTTCTCCGTCTCCTCTGTGAGCTCCCCATCCCGTCAGTGAAGCATCCGTGAAGAGATAGCGACCTGAGTGAGGACAAAATGGTACCACTATCATGACATTGTGTCGATGCTGCCATCATCTGAGATAAGGGTGAAGGTATTCCGGGATCGGTATCCTCGGGTTGTCCGATTCCTTGCGTAGGTGAGGTTGAATGTGGAACTGTAGGTGCCGTATATGTAACCGACCCCATGGTGTCAAGTCCTCTGTTTACGTCAGCAATCCCAGAGGAACTTGCCATAGTTGTATGGGCTGGTATGGTGATGATAAGAACAGCTTTACTAGTCCCCGAATTTTGCTCCAGCGAACAATGCCCCAAAGAGAGTCGATGTGGGCTCCTATACATCATCTCAGCTGTGCCAGCTGCAGTTCTGATCTCTCCGGGCGAGGCACGAAGCCGATTGCCGTAGAATGTGCAGCACGAATTCTGCCTGTGATTGGAGAAGGTCCTTGTCTACAGCTCACAGCAGGATGTCGTCTATGTAGATCTCGATGTTTATGCCCCGTAGGTGAAGAGATGAAACGATGGTTGAGTGATGCAGGTGAAACACCAGGGGGCGATGGACATGCCGAAAGGCAGGCCTTGCGACTGGAACCTCCCTCCGGCGATGACGAAACGCAAACAGCGACGATGAGGTGATGAAATGGGAATGTGAAGATATGCGTCTTGCAGGTCGACAGACACTATCCAGGCCTCCAGTTGAAGACGGGACCGCAAGGAAGGAATGGATGGCATCATGAACCCCGGCGGAGGTGCTAGATAACCTATGTTCAGACGTCGAAGATCAATGATCATCCGAAGCTGGCTGGCAACCTTCTTTGGAACGAGGAATACCGGACTGTAGAATCCGGGAGTCTCCTCGTCCGGTGACAGCTTTCGTACGGCTCGTCTCCCCATTAATGCTAGGACCGATGAGATTAGAGTCTGCAGATGTCCTGGTCGAATCGAGATTTCCCTGGGTCGAGGATGAGTGATGAGACGTGGGCACTTGATGAATGTGAACTTGAATCCGTCTCTCAGAGATCCTATGGCCGACCTGTCATAGGTGTCTGCCTCCCAACTTTGCCGGAGCGTCTGCAGGCGTCCCCCGACGGCTGGATGCTCGAAAAACTGCTTCTCTGTGACTGTTCTCCTCTAGAGCCCCTGGAGAAACTCCGACCGGACGTCTTCCTCTGGTTCCTCAGCCTGGCGAATCTCTCTAGTGTAGAGCGTTGTTTGCCAGTACCTCGATAAGGCGGAAAGATCTTTCCTCCTGCACCTCCGGTCGTATCATCTGAAAGGCGTCATTGAATAACGTCTGTGCAGCGAGAGGCTGTAGCAGGAAGATGGTCTTCGCATGCGGTGTTACATTGGCCCTCAATTTCTTCCCAGGTGCGCAGATCTTCTGGCTTGTAGCACTGTGATGAAGGAAAAAGCGGCTGTCTGCATGACATGTGCATTAGCTGAATGCAAGGAATCAAGGAAAAAACCCCAAAGGAAGTCGAGTTCGTTAGTCATAATAGGGACGCAGTCCTTGTTCTGAGGTCTTTCACTCACTTCTTTAACAAGATTCTTCATGCCAGCGATGAAATAATCCGTGTATGATGTAATACGATGTTGATGTAACATCATCTCTTCCACCTGTGGAGACAGTGTTAAAGGTAACTCGATGACTGAAGGTTTGAACGTCAATGAGATAGTCCCGATGTCACCATCCACACGAACAGGCTTGTCCGGGAGTCGTCTGTTGTACAGGATAAGGGCTTGGATACTCCCGGGTGCTTGGGGTAAACAGCAATTGATGAAAACTGTCATCCTTCGAGGGTCGAGTAATATTGGGTTTAGCTTGTAGAAGGCCGTCATCTTAGTCTTGAAAGAGATCGTCTCTTTCTTATCCGGGTCCGGAGATAATGATGCCGATGGACCAACTAAAGGTGAATGGCTGCGAAACCGTTTCGGCGGTGGTGACAAGGAACGATTTCCTTCACTCTCCGAATCAATGGTCTGTATTAGGGGCATCGAAGTGATAGACTGTAATGTCTCAGTTCGTGTCTTTTCTTACGCTTGTATGACAAACTGGAATGGATAACCTCCGAATCCGGCCAAGTCCGCTCCGTCCCGGGGGAGTAGTCCGGATTTTAGGAACACCCACTTGATCTCTTCCCGAACGATGGCTTTCGCTGTCCTGTAGGCGGGAACGTCTCGGCTGCAAGATCAACGACGTGGTGGAGCTGGGTCTCTAGTTACCAAGTCCCGACCTCTCCGACCCGGCAGTAAGGGACTACGTCGACGAAATCTGCGAGGACTACGAGAACGGAGTCAGTACCTGGGGCTGCTCCGAATAAAACCTGTCGGCGTTCCCGGTCTCTGGGTCTATCTGCATCCCGGTCTCGCTCAGCTGTCCGGGTATTAAGCCGTTCTCGATGGGAGTCCAAGTCCGGATGCCGGTTCTTCCCCGATCCAGTTCTTCGGTCGACCGACGATCCGGGAACGGGAGTGACGACTTGAATGGGGGATGACAATCTCTCTCCCTGGAGTGGTGATGGTCCGAACCCCGGGAAGAAGAAATCTACATCCCGATCCGCCGTGTTGAAATGACGAAAGTCCGGGTTTCGGGAACGTTCATCCCGATGATCCGGATTCTTATCTTCTATAACTGTCTGGGTCCCGGTCCAGATTCCGGCTCTTCCCGATCTGTACCCTCGGTTCGTCGACGATCCGGACTACGGGAACGACGACCCGGGTGGAAGGACGATCTTTATCTCTGGAAAGATGATGATCAGAACTCCGGGATGAATGACTTCTATGATCGTTCCGATCTTTCCTAGTCAATTGTCGGGTGTCCGTATTACGGGAATGCTGTTCACGGTAATCCGGGTCCCGGTCCAAAACTCGGCCAGATTTCTCAGAAGGCTAATGTTCGGGATCTCGGCCTTTTATTGTATCGTGGCCGGCCTCTCTGAGCTGGGTCCGGGATCTGGCTTCGGTAGTAATTCCCTCTCCGTCTCGATCGGCGATTCGTGCTTCCGGGTGTGCAGGTCCGGGAGGAAAAAAATATCCAAGTACAGAGGATCCCGGTCGGAAAGCCTGACATGGTCAGTCATCCTCTGCTTGAGGTCCGAATCGGTGGGTGAGTGAGTAGGATTTAACGTCTGTAACTCCCGACATCGACTGGCATGGTCGCCAAATCCAACGACTGGTATTTAAAGTTGAAGCCTGAATTCCCTGTAGGAAACGCTGGGCCGCAACTCGATCGACGTTTACAGATGTAGCTCTTGCCGTAGAATGCATGTAAAAAGACAATAGGATACATAACAGATAATAATCTGGTAAGAACAGATACATATATACGCCAGACATCCTCGTCGCAGTACACAATCACCGCACGGGATTGACTGTGAACAAATTGCGATCAGCAAATATGGCACGACGAGAGTCGATCTGCGAGCGACCTGTAAGTTTGGCAGATAGTACAACTACCAGAAAGTCGCGACGATAGAAAGGCAACATCAGATATAATCTTACCAAACCTCCCTACTCTAATACAAAACTTTTGCTAAGCTAGATTTACAGAAATCAAGCAGAGATACTTCACAACACGTCAGCTTGCTGGCATGCAAAAGGAAAATATGAAGGATCAGGGATTAGAGGGCGCATGCGTGGAACACGTTGCCTGGGTGACCCAGTATCAGGAGAGTTAACTCTTTTAATTCTTTTGCAAGTGAGATCTCCAAAGGGAGAATAGGGCGGTTTGTAATAGAAGGGGAAGCTTTAATGCAAAAACAGGGCAAATAGGGGTTCGCTTCTGTGTTTGAAAAGGGCATTTATATGAGAGAAATATATAAAATATCCGAAAAGGGGGTTCGCCCGAACCCAGAAAACCCCCCTTGGCTACGGGCCTGCATATGGTTGCTTTTTAGTCGCCAATGTTTCCCACCCCTTGCAAATCGCTCCAATTTATTACCTGTATATGGTGGGATTCTGCTGGTGGACTATTAGTCCCCGAGCCCCGCCCTCTGTACATGTCACTCGACAAATATATGTAGGTTTATTGTTTCGGTGGGTCATTTAAGCTGCACGACGTCGGATTTTACAGGTTAGTTTTTCCTATGTTTTCTTGCATTTTTACTTTACTCCATCAGACGTCCATGATGCTCATCCATTACCATCAGATGAGTTGTTTGAGCTGATCTGTCATCACAGCTCCCGGTCCAGCGTATCTAATTCCGCTGAAGCCGGTGCTAAGATCCTTGTGGATACTTCATAGTGTCCACATGAACAGCTGCAATAAAAGCGCAGCTGAGATACTAAGGCTACGTCCGAGATTCCTCCGTATTCTCGGGTCTGAATGTTGGGTGTCGACAAATTCTTTCCTGTAGAGTCATATGGTTGCTTTTTAGCCGCCAGACGTCGTCAAATTTTCCCACGCCTTGCATATCGCTCCAATTCGGCTTGGGCTTCGCCGAAGTCTGCAGTCGGCGATATTATTTCTGTAACACGGACAGCATCTCCGATTTCGGAAGCAGTCCGACCACACTGTTTAAATGGGATCCGATTCATGGCGTCAGCATTTGCATGCTTTCGCCTTGGTCGATGCTGAATATCAAAATCGTAAACTCCGAGAGCCTTTATCCAGTGGGCCAATTGTCCCTCCAGCTCCTTGAATTGTATTAATCTCAAGGACCCATGACCAGTGCGCAACATAAATTTCCATAGTTCCAAAAGTACTTTATAAAGTACACAATGGTTAGAAGTTCCCATCTTAACACATAGTAGGCACGTCCGATTTTGCCAAGAAAACTTTCGTATGTAAGACATGCGTTCGCTCAGTCTCATTCTCTCGGGATTTGTATCAATCCCACCTTGTCACCACGTGACCCAGGTAGAGGACTTGCCGTTTCCCGATGACATATTTTGATGACTTCAGTTCAAGGCCGTGCTGTTTCAATCCCCGGAAGTCTTCCTCCAGCCGTTGGATCATATGCTCGAGGGTACGTCCAAACACAGTTATGTCGTCAAAATAGACTAAACACGTCTCTTAATCGAGGCTAGCCAAAACAGCCTCCATCAATCGTCCGAAGGCTCCTGTACCGCTTATGCCGGTGCTAGGGGCCGTGTGGTCATATCATCCAAGTTGCCACATGAACAGGTACAATAAAAGCGTACCTGAGATACAACACATATCACGAATCGCTAGATTCTTGGTATATGCTTTAGAATAGGTTAACCAGAAGACTATTCTGTGAAGTCATGTGACGCAGTCAGTATATCGGTACCTCTTCCCACTTCCCTTATATGTGTTATAATACAAAATCCGAGTGGCATGGCCTGAACTTGGTATAGGCCCCGGCGGGTGGCAAAGGCGGTTTTTACATCTGCCTTTCCCAGCTACGTCGACCTACCGGTAACCTGACATCAGTTCCAGTATACTGCGCCAGCAGGCACCAGAGAGAAAATCTAGGGAATCATGAAGTTTCGGCGAGGGGTAGGCATCTTTCTTCGTCATTTTGTTAAGGGCCCGGTAATCCCGGTGTGTACCAAATTTGAGAAAGATCTATACAGTATTTTCTGAGAAATCGCGATAACAAAGTTTCATGGTGGCCATATTGGATATTCAAATTGGATCAAAGTACAAATGTTGTACAACTAGATCCAAAGGGAAACCGGTGTACCAAATTTGAGAACGATCCATGAAGCAGTTACCGAAAAATGATGATGACAAGATTTCACTGTCAAATTCAAGATGACCGCCATGGTAGCCATATTTAAAATCATATCGACACGGCATGAACATCTTCTGGTGTACCCATTAGGGGGGGGAACATGCATGCTAACTTTCAGCTTATTCAACCAAGCGGTTTCAGAGAAGAAGATATTTACGAACGACGGACGACGGAAAATCAGGCCATCACATAAGCCCATCGGGCCTTCGGCCCAGATGAGCTAAAAATCGAGATTGTGAAGCTTAAGGTAGCGGGAGACCTAGCCAAAGGCTCAATATACACCTCTTATCTTCTTGCTTAATTACTCGACAAGCTGTTGACCAATTTTATCATATTATATATTTTCTGAAAGCTGTTTTTGTGGAGAAACTGGATATTATTATTATTTCGCAATTTTTTCAAGACTAAATACTCTACACAACTTTGAACAGTAATATTTTCGAAAAGTATACCCAATTTTTCACAGCACATATCTTATACATGCTTGGTGCAAATTTATTGGAATTCAAGGCACATATTATTAGCTATCTGAACTAGTAAACTGTGCCACAATTTTAATAATTTCGTCATAGATGTGATTTTATTCAAGTTTATTTTTTTAAAAATGCTAAAGTTAGTAAAACGCGAATATCTAAAAAACTAAAACGAACTTAGAAAATTTGAAGCAAACTCGACTAGTTCTATATATGCTAAATAAAATTTGAAAATTTCAAGACTTTAGGCCGATAAGTGTGGAAGTTATCAGAGTTGAAAACTCTAGGCCCATACCAAATTCAAAACGGAGAAACCGGCAGAAAACCGAAGTCGAGTACATCTGTGCGACGTTATTCATTTTATAGCCTATACTTCATTCATTTTTCATAGAGTGACAGATAATACTCAGTAACAAATCAGCAAATTTGTCATTTAAATGATTTTTGTGTCCAAGTCATTAAAAAGCTGAAATAAAAACGATTTTTTGCTAAATTTTCCAGTAAGATTCGCCGACGATTGTCATTTTGACACCTCGCGAGTTGTGCACTGCGGGGCGCCACGGGAGCTCTGAGTAAATGTCAAGTACCGTACTTGAATAGACGTCTCGCTGTAAAGAATCAAGCGATTAGTCTTTGTGAATTACCAGATACAATGGAGAGCATTTGTGTACTAGAAATGTCGATTACAGCAAACAAGATCAGACGTGGAAATCCTGACAAGAAAATTCGATTTTTTCATTATGTCTCATGGGCGAACAGAATGAAGGTAATTCTATTTCATTGTGGAATTTATGTTCGTATGCTTCGTCCCTTCAATCCTCCATTTATTTTATATCGCCAGGTGGTCAAAAGATATACGGCAAATATATTTTCGAATACTAAGTATATTTATATATATATTTTTTTGTTTTGCTTCAGGATCACGACATTACCATTCCAAAAGAGTGTTTTGGCTTCAGTTCCCCCCGAGAAGTTCTGGCGTTCATAAGGGCAATTCTTCCTGGCAACGTTGTTGGGGAAATCCGTGATGACGCTTTTGGCATTGGTCTAACAGCGTTTTGTGGAGCGGTATTACAGTGAATATCGGTGAAAACATTAGTGCGAACAACACATATAGATTTTATTGATACATAACACATCTATATTTTGTACTGAATAAAAATATTGATAAGGAAATATTTGTTATTCTTCAATAGATTCGTCTCCTCGAGTTCACAATTTGATGAAAATAGAGTACTAATGTATAACATCTGTACGGAGGTCAAACGGAAACCAATGAGTGGTTTGTTTTGTTTAGCTACATAAAACAAATAAACCCTCACCGTACACAAGTCGCGTCTGTAATTTGATAAATTAGCAAAACAAATTATAACAGTACAATAAGTACAGGAAATGACATAGCGGGTACTGTGTAACCTGTTAATTTGTTTGTGGGAAGATCGGGATTAGAGGCAATTAACCACCGATCAAGGACTGCCTACAATATACATTGTTCAGACACCTGCTGGGGCGATCGCGGATAGGTGTTAATTCTCTGTTTCATTGAGTACTACCTGCAGATTTCATAACTGGCCAACTTTAAACACTCATTTTCACCATAAATAAATAATTTCTCCAAGTTCGCGTTTTCTCTAAATGATAAAGTGAAATCTATAGTTGAATAATATTTAAAAAACGAAAAATCAGTATTTTAAAGCTGGATCACCTCTGGCTAGGTCTCCCGCTACCTTAAGAAGGCAAGAAGAACCATCATCGGACAGTATATCGTATCATGAAATTGGACTGGTGCTATTGCTACGAAACCCTGGCGGGCCACCTCAAGGGGCAGGATGTTTTTTTTCTTGGGGGGGGGGAATTAATTATTCACATTCATCGTAATTTGGGTATGTGTACGAGTATGGCGGTATACAACACTTGCAATTTATACATATTATTGTGGGATATCCGACCGATAACTTTTCCCCTATCCCATCTTTGTTTTCATCACATTATTGGTAATTTAGTACTAAATTTTCTGCTAGAAACACGGGAAATGCTTCAGATTACAAGCGTCTGGTCCGTCATTCATAATTCAGCTGTCGTTCATTAAAGAATATCCGCGTCCATAATCCAAATACCTGTTCCATATCCCATATAACAGCATTAAAACAAATTCAAAAAGACAATCATAGTATACATAAACATAGGCTAGTTTCCTGCAAAATATCAAATCCGTATCATTGATCAGTATTCATTGTAAAGTTGTAATCTAGAGAATGATGTATCTCAGTCACGATTTGATTGTGACTGTTCATATGAGCTCCATGAGGATCTTGAAGTACATGGGTTTATACGGCCCCTATCCCCGGGTTGAACGGAATAAGACAAATTACGAAACGTAACGCCAGAGATCTTGCACGCTACGCTTGTATTTTGCTATCAGCATGCGATATGTACCGCCAAATTTGCGGTATAAGTTTCCGCAACAATGTTTTTTGACGTTGATTAAAATAGTCACATTTAAAACAGAAACTAGCAAATGCTACTAGGCGAGTTATGTATACGCCATATGTGGCCGTTGCTGTGACTCGGTGTCTGTGTTCAATCTGCTCCCTTAACACCTTATTTCTTCTCTTAACCATTGAATATCCGCTGTGCCGAGCCCATAATGCGACGGCCAGGTACTGACCCGACTGATGGTAAGTCCACCCATTTACAATGGCATAATGGCAGAAATGGGCCCAATAGTCTCACCACGGCGTGGTACCGTCGTATGTAGCGGCTTTCACCATCGCTGTTTTCGGCAGTCTACGTTCCTACAAGAATTTTGACGTCTGTAACGGCTGATCCAAAGCCACTGAAAATGGTTCGTCCCCGGCTACTTCTTGGCGGCGTCTCGTCTCGATCCCTTCGCGGCATCTTTGTGACTTGGCGCCCTCCTTCCAGTCACGGTGGACTAGAATAACTGCAGGATCACTATTCGGGTGAGTCATCTCGTCACTGAAACCGCGGTTTTTCAGTGTCGTGGACATATGTTCCACCATGGCGGTCACCGATGTACATAATGCGTCAGTGGCCTTTCGCTGATCTTCTCATCTCAGATCATTGATGGATTACAAGCGTCTAGTCCGTCATCCATAATTCAGCCGTCGTCCATTAGAGAATATCCGCGTCCATAATCCAAAGACCTATTCCATATTCCATATAACAGTATTAGCACCAAATTCAAAAAGACAATCATAGTATACATAAACATAGGCTTGTTTCCTGCAAGAGAGAAGCGGTCAACAGTTTTCAATGATGCCGGCAAGACATCATGATGTTCCAAAAATATCAAATCCGTATCGCTGATCAGTATTCTTATCCATAATTCGTTGTAAAGTCGTCATCTAAAGAATGATGTATCGCAGCCACGCTTTGATTGTGACTGTTCATATGAGTACCATGAGGATCTTGAAAGTAGAATGTAAATTGACAGTTGACGGCCAGGGAAGCGGGGAAGCCGATGACGTAGGTCCCCCCCAAAAAAAAAAAAAAATTAAAAACAAATTAATTAAAAAATTGAAAACAAATTAAAAATGTTTTTTTAAATAAAAAAGATTTTAAAAATTAGGTCGATATAGGAGGATTGTTCGGAGCCAGGGAAGCGGGGAAGCCGATGACGTAGGTCCCAAAACAAAAATTAAAAAAAGATTAATTAAAAAATTAAAAACAAATTAAAAATGTTTTTTTAAATAAAAAAGATTTAAAAAAGTAGGTCGATATAGGAGGATTGTTCGGAGCCAGGGAAGCGGGGAAGCCGATGACGTAGGTCCCAAAAAAAACAAATTAAAAACAATTAAAAACAGGGAAGCGGGGAAGCCGATGGTCGACGTGTTGCGAGGTTGTAGGTCTGTTCAGCGGACCGCGTCGATAGCTCGAGGGGATGCTATTGAAAGCTAATTAGAGAGTTTTTATTCGAGGTCGACCGTATACGGAACAGGATTAGCCCGAGGCGTGGATGGACCACGTCGGCAGTGCTCGCGAGAGTCATCGTTTATTTTATGTCGTATTATGAGAGTCACGTGGGTGAGGCAACGCTCTTATAAATAGGCAGAAAACTCGCATTTCACCACTCACGTTGGGAATACCGATACACACTATGTTTCATCTCTACTATCGAGTGGGTCTGAAAGTATACGCCGAGAACAGCGTGGCATTCGTCTCCATCATCGACTATGCGGACAGCGAACGGGTTGACGGCATCATCGTTCGAACGTCCATATCTTTCAGCCCAAGCGTTGAGATATTCAACATTGGTAAAGGAATCGAGACTGGAATCATCCATGTTGTTCGCTGAAATATTGTGGAAATAATGACGCATGAGATGCGACTATGATCGCATTGTTTCGAAATATCCAAAGGTGTAAGATTCAAAATCCGTCGAAATCATACCGTGATGTCACTATGACGTCAACATGGCCCTTAAACGATGCGCTTCTTTCTTGTGTATCTAAAGCAGTGCGTTTCAACTCTCTAACCCCTCCCGTTTCCGAGATATAGAGACTTTCCCATATTATCGACGTCGCTTCCGGTTGACCTATATTCCGCTCAAAATGGTTGCCATCGTATTCGGAATATCCTCCTCAATCTTTCGACCGATTTTGGTCGTCCTGGTATACGAAAAATTTATAACCCTGTCAGGTTGATACAGACCCGGTAAACTCGATTCATACGTTCTCATTTTATACATGAAACGCTATAGACTTCGGTATCGTTATAACGCTGTGAGGTCTCCATCCCATTCTACCTACACAAAAGCTCGTCACATACACGCCCGTTGAAAAAGTACAAAATTTAAAAAAAAAAAATGAAAATTAAAAAAAAAAGCTCTAGACACATATTTTAAAAATTTACCTATATCGACAGCGCGATATCAATATGTGGATAATTGAATGCCTGTTCTGACACTTTTATCCGTAGGAAGCGAGTTAGGTCTGTTTAACCATAGGAAGAAACGAGCCAACATGAATAATGGCTAGTCACCGAATGTTGACCCGTTATATCAGTCCATCGCGGATGTAGATAACATATAGTTTCTGATGTGGAAATAAAATCTTTACGAGCACCATTAATTTTGATGGAATCTTATGTTCATTTCTTTCACAGTTCAGCGTTCTACATAGTTAACTTAGGGCATAATATATGAAATGGTACATCTCCGCCATGTTTGGAATGTAATATAAATCGCTTGGTGTGAATCTCTATGTGTGAGGAGTCGAGTGCATAAAATATAGTGGAATAGGCTTACCGTATGATACGTCTTCGTCCGATGGAGACTTCCGCCGATGGATTTCACTGTGCATACGCTTGGAAAGGAGTTTTGTCTCTGAGGGAAGCTAGTGTCCGCTAGATATGATGCACGATGCGACGCTCGTGTGTATTTATACCCGTCAGAATGAGAGACCTGGTTTTTAAATGTTACAAAATAGATGCGAACTCAGCTCTCGGAACAGTTTTTTTCTTATTTTTCAAAGGATGTATAGCTCTCTCATTCGCTGATGTCTAAACCAATGGTAATTGCTAACGGTTTGACCCCCTTTTTCTAACTATAGAATACGAGTATATTCGTAGTTTGATTGATTACCAGATGTGTAAGATGAGACGTCCAGTGGTGCGGAACGTAATGACCGTGTTCTTTTTTTGGACTTTGCCGATTTTCGTCGATTTTTCTACAAATTACCGATGGCGATATCTCGGGAACTAAGACGGATAGAGACTCGCGGCTTACGGCGTCGTATTCCTCTCGTATAGATGCACGATGAAGACCCTATACAATTTTATCGTCCGGCGGTAACTTTCGCCGCAATTAGACGATAATCGGTATCACGTGATTCGGCGATTTCTCGCGAAATAAGCGACATACGCGCACGCTGTTTGCGGCGTTGTATTCCTCGTGTAGGGATCTACCGTAAAGCTCCTATATGAATTGATCGTATCTCCGTAAGTTTCGCCTCTATTCGGCGTCGAAATACGCTCCGTTACTTACTTAACCGGCAATGGAATGCGTCCACGCGAAAATTAGGTCGACCGGAAGTAACGTCGATAAAATAGGAAAGTCTTCATAAATGCGGCCATTTGACAGTCATACGTCATTATCACCTCAATATTTCATATATAAGGACGATTAGCCTTAACGTATCATACTGTCGCTACTATTCGAACGCGTCACCGATAGCACGATGGAAGAGGTCCACCGACAAGCAATTCGCGAAAATCTTTTGATTCTCATCAAAAAGATAACATGTGTGTCAGCAATATGTGATTCGCTAAGACGAAATACGATATTAACGATGGAAATGTACGAAGACATTATGGCTGAGAAGACAACGAGTAGTCGAGTGCGGCATTTGTTGAACTTGATACCTAAACGAGGTCCGAAGGCCTTTTATGCGTTTGTGGAAGCTCTACAGGAGACTGGCAACATTACATTAGCCCAGCTGCTACAGCCTGAACTTAAGAAGACTTCTATCGTTGATGTTGGATACATCTTCATAACTGGGTTCCATTTGGGGTACAATGTCTTCGTCAATGTGGGAACCTCTAAAGGGCACGCCTGCATAGATATTACCGAGAGTATAGATGTAGCCGACTCCGACCCTTTGCCCCATATAAAAACAATACGTTTATCGCGCGAGGGTTGGATGAAGTTGATGGACTATATCGTTACGATCGACGACCTGATAGTGAAACGCGTAGACAATGCCGAACCTTTACCGTTGTCAGAAGATGTGTACTTGAGTTACAGCTTCTGCCGAGGACAGGATAAAATTCATGTTCGTCGCTGGAAGACGGATGAGAATAGGCGCAACAAAATTCATCCAACAAAAGACGGACAGACTTTGAACCTGACTATGTGGGCAAATTTGAAAAACAGTGTAGAGGACGTTGAGAAAGCCTTGAACGTTATCCGCTACGCGAGTGAATATATGATAGACGCTGAGACGGGGTCACGACAATGGAGAGTGAACGAGTACCAGTGAAATGATTGTATATATTTTTATGTAAGAGGACGATACATGCAAAGAACATGAAACCATATACTTGGAAAATCTGTGACATTGCTTGAAAAAGGAACAATTCGCATTTATACTTCGTGGATAAATAAAAAATGTCAAAGTATATCATTGCCTTGTCTTTTTATGTACTCTTTTATGGGGAGGAGGAGGAGGAGGAGGGTTTGTGTGTGTGTGTGTGTGTGTGTGTGTGTGTGAGGAGGAGGAGGAATTATATGACTAGTATAAAATAGAGACAAGACAATACGAAGATTACTAAATAATCGCTTTATTCATCATAGCACTGTACAAATAATGAGCGAAAACTGCTTATATAAAATACATCTCCATTGTGGGTATCATTTCGACATCTAGCCTTCCATTCAATGTTTATGTACGAATATTTCCACTGGGGTCTTTAATCGGAGTCCTCGCTATCACCGTCATCAATCAACTTATCGAATAAGCATTTCCGCATCTTAATCGTCTGTCTGAGTGCTTCCTCGTAGTCTATGTCGTATATCGTTTGCAGACGCCTCGTTGTTTTCAAGATCTCGTTATGAATATAATCGGTTTGTAGCTTTTGCATGTTCACGAGGAGATTGCAGTATTTTTGACGTAAAGTCTTCATCATCGTTGGAGTATAATCCTCCATAGCATTTGCACCAGACTCATCCTCGTCGTAACCTTGGCTTGTATATCGCTGTTTTCTCTCGTCAATGTCAACCCTACAATCTCTCGCAATAGGTTTACCGAACATGTTTTTCCACACGTTATATTTAACCCGTTTCCGCAAGTGGGTAGGTAGATCTATTTCTCCAGAATGGTTGAGTTCGTCATCTGAACGGTATTTTCTCTTTCGTCGTTCCATTTCATTCCCGCTTCTATGGATCATGTGCGTCTGCTGGGACTCGTCATCATTTTCATTCCGTTTGAACCACGGTGGATCCGTCTTCGTATATAATCCCTCTCCCACTTGTTCATTCCTCTTAGCGGACCATGTCGGATCTTCCTCTTTCACGAGTTCCTCATCGCCTGATATGACATTGGTAGACAGTCTGTCATTTTCCGCTGTATGGGGTTTTAAATCGATGAACAGATATCCGTACGGACGAGATGTGACTTCGCGAAATTTTGCCATGAAATGTGTCGTATCCCGAAGAAAGATCCGTCTCCCGAACGTGCTAATTTGCTGTCTATCAATAGGATTATTGAATAGAACGAAATACTGGCAGTTCAGCGTGATATCTCGAGATGTCTTGCCTTGAGGGAAGAGATTCTGAGTCAGATAAATTACGGACAAATTTCTGTGATGCGACCCTTTGGTGAATAGGTCGGCAACTTTTTCTTCGCGCTTTACCTCACCCATCAAATCGTCCAGAACAATAACGTTGGTTTGGCCGGGGTCCAAGTAATACTCTTCGCCTATGTCATGGGGTATGCCGGGGAGAAAGTTTACATTTTTCAGACTTGTAGATTCATAGGCTGACTGCCATTGATTGTAACACCATACGATGCATGTTGGAGAGGGATGTGTATTAGCAGATTGCAAAAATTTCATCACCCATGATGTCTTTCCACAACCAGTCGGGCCGCTGACGATCATAGTAAATGGATGTTGTGATGCTCTTGAAAGAGCCATAGATGAAGTCTCGAGAGTACGTTTATACGGATGTTCTGCTTTTATCGGTTGAGTCTCCTGTTGGTGTATAAGTTGATGTCTCATCAGGTTATCTGGACGCGAGAATGTTTTCTGACACACCGTACACTTGTTTGTCATGTTGACGCTTCTCTGCCAAAACGTAGATTAATTCTAATATCACTTCTCCCTATACTTTATACTATACGGTATATGCTCTTCCTCCTTTCCTCCTCCTCCTCCTCCTCCTCCTCCTCCTCCTCTTTTTCTTCCTCCTCCTCCTCCTCCTCTCCTCCTCCTCCTGCTCCTCCTCCTGCTCCTCCCCCTCCTCCTCTTTCCGCGTTCCCTTTACTGGCGCTTGCACGCTTACTTTGTGACGCTGTCTACAGAGTTCTGCTTTAGCCTGCTCTACAACTCGCTGTGCCGGTGAAATTAGTTCAACTGTCATTTCTCTTGTACGTAATTTGTTAGTCGAGTTCACCGCACTGTTGCCTTGTGCAATATTAAGAGAGTTTGGAGGTGAATGCACTCTCTGTTCCCCAATCACACACATTTCCTCCTTTAGGTGAGCCCTACTCTGGTCTCGATAAAATTTTATCCACATATCTACATAGTCAAGATTGTCTTCTGCCGACATGATGCGTTCAACGGTTTCTAAAGGAATGCAAAAATTTCTCTCATAGAGTTATGATATAGGTATAACAACATAGAATGTCGTGAAGAGGTGTTTGCCGAGGTATGGCGGACACACAGTTTATACAACGGTTTAGTCTTTCTTCTAATGTTCACATTGTTCGAGTTTTCACCAGTGAAGTAATCCCGCCCCCATAGGATTGCACGTGTCACAATGCAACTGTTCCATTTGGTTGCGGTGTAAAATGTCGCACATAGAGACGTCGTCCGCTTCATCGTATGAATATCCACCATTATCATTCACCAAATTCTCGCTCGGTAGATCACTCGCGGCAGATCCAACTGGTTTAGGTGGGAGAATTGGTCCTGTGATAGACTTGTTGAATTCGTTGCTGACGGGACACTGTTCTATTTCAATCACGTTGGTCTCAATGATAGGAATGAGTTTTTTCAACATATCCCAGCCTTGCGTGTTCAGCGTGTGTCCGTTCCGACCTGGTTTCAACTCGCTGGGTGGTGATTTTAGGAACCACTCTCTTATGTGGACGAACCATTCCCCTTCGTATGCTGCAGTGCTAATATATATATATTATCTTGCAGCTTGAATGGAGTTTCAACCGTCTCTTTAGCCTGAATCATTCTATCCACTCTAGGCAGGAATTGTTTGAATGGAAACCACCCATCTCTCGTCAGTCGTATGGCAACACCATAAGGTTTTATAATCTGCCCATTATGTCGTATACGTTGAAATGTTGCTTGAGGAGAATTTCCTTCGCCCCTCACTTGAACGTATAGATTACTCATTAGTCCATACATATTGGCTTTTACAGGTGCGACAGTCGTAGAATAAAGTGAGAAGCGCATGAGAAGTCTTTATATACGCATTGGTCATTTTATCAGTTGACCATGTGACGGTCGACCTAATTTTCGCGTGGACGCATTCCATGTCCGGTTAAGTAAGTAAACGGAGCGTATTTCGACGCCGAAAAGAGGCGAAACTTACGGAGATACGATAAATTCGTATAGGAGCTTTACGGTAGACCCCTACACGAGGAATACAACGCCGCATACAGCGTGCGCGTATGTCGCTTATTTCGAGAGAAATCGTCGAATCACGTGATACCGATTATCGTCTAATTGCGGCGAAAGTTACCGCCGGGCGATAAAATTGTATAGGGTCTTTATCGTGCATCTATACGAGAGGAATACGACGCCGTAAGCCGCGAGTCTCTATCCGTCTTAGTTCCCGAGATATCGCCATCGGTAATTTGTAGAAAATTCGACGAAAATCGGCGCCGGGCGATAAAATTGTATAGGGTCTTTATCGTGCATCTATACGAGAGGTATACGACGCCGTAAGCCGCGAGTCTCTATCCGTCTTAGTTCCCGAGATATCGCCATCGGTAATTTGTAGAAAATTCGACGAAAATCGGCAAAGTCCAAAAAAAGAACACGGTCATTACGTTCCGCACCACTGGACGTCTCATCTTACACATCTGGTAATCAATCAAACTACGAATATACTCGTATTCTATAGTTAGAAAAAAGGGGGTCAAACCGTTAGCAATTACCATTGGTTTAGACATTAGCGAATGAGAGAGCTATACATCCTTTGAAAAATAAGAAAAAACTGTTCCGAGAGCTGAGTTCGCATCTATTTTGTAACATTTAAAAACCAGGTCTCTCATTCTGACGGGTATAAATACACACGAGCGTCGCATCGTGCATCATATCTAGCGGACACTAGCTTCCCTCAGAGACAAAACTCCTTTCCAAGCGTATGCACAGTGAAATCCATCGGCGGAAGTCTCCATCGGACGAAGACGTATCATACGGTAAGCCTATTCCACTATATTTTATGCACTCGACTCCTCACACATAGAGATTCACACCAAGCGATTTATATTACATTCCAAACATGGCGGAGATGTACCATTTCATATATTATGCCCTAAGTTAACTATGTAGAACGCTGAACTGTGAAAGAAATGAACATAAGATTCCATCAAAATTAATGGTGCTCGTAAAGATTTTATTTCCACATCAGAAACTACATCCGCGATGGACTGATATAACGGGTCAACATTCGGTGACTAGCCATTATTCATGTTGGCTCGTTTCTTCCTACGGTTAAACAGACCTAACTCGCTTCCTACGGATAAAAGTGTCAGAACAGGCATTCAATTATCCACATATTGATATCGCGCTGTCGATATAGGTAAATTTTTAAAATATGTGTCTAGAGCTTTTTTTTTTTAATTTTCATTTTTTTTTTTAAATTTTGTACTTTTTCAACGGGCGTGTATGTGACGAGCTTTTGTGTAGGTAGAATGGGATGGAGACCTCACAGCGTTATAACGATACCGAAGTCTATAGCGTTTCATGTATAAAATGAGAACGTATGAATCGAGTTTACCGGGTCTGTATCAACCTGACAGGGTTATAAATTTTTCGTATCCCAGGACGACCAAAATCGGTCGAAAGATTGAGGAGGATATTCCGAATACGATGGCAACCATTTTGAGCGGAATATAGGTCAACCGGAAGCGACGTCGATAATATGGGAAAGTCTCTATATCTCGGAAACGGGAGGGGTTAGAGAGTTGAAACGCACTGCTTTAGATACACAAGAAAAGCTGTCGTTTAGATAATATGTAATTTAAACAGTTTGAATCTTACCCCAACATGGATATTTCGAAACAATGCGATCATAGTCGCATCTCATGCGTCATTATTTCCACAATATTTCAGCGAACAACATGGATGATTCCAGTCTCGATTCCTTTACCAATGTTGAATATCTCAACGCTTGGGCTGAAAGATATGGACGTTCGAACGATGATGCCGTCAACCCATTCGCTGTCCGCATAGTCGATGATGGAGACGAATGCCACGCTGTTCTCGGCGTATACTTTCAGACCCACTCGATAGTAGAGATGAAACATAGTGTGTATCGGTATTTCCAACGTGAGTGGTGAAATGCGAGTTTTCTGCCTATTTATAAGAGCGTCCCCTCACCCACGTGACTCTCATAATACGACATTAATAAACGATGACTCTCGCGAGCACCGCCGACGTGGTCCATCCACGCCTCGGGCTAATCCTGTTTCGTATACGGTCGACCTCGAATAAAAACTCTCTAATTAGTTTTCAATAGCATCCCCTCGAGCTATCGACGCGGTCCGCTGAACAGACCTACAACCTCGCAACACGTCGACCATCGGCTTCCCCGCTTCCCTGTTTTTAATTGTTTTTAATTTGTTTGTTTTTTTCTTTTTTGGACCTACGTCATCGGCTTCCCCGCTTCCCTGGCTCCGAACAATCCTCCTATATCGACCTACTTTTTTAAATCTTTTTTATTTAAAAAAACATTTTTAATTTGTTTTTAATTTTTTAATTAATTTGTTTTTAATTTTTTAATTAATTTGTTTTTAATTTTTTTTTTTTTTTGGGACCTACGTCATCGGCTTCCCCGCTTCCCTGGCCGTCAACTGTCAATTTACATTCTACTCTTGAAGTACATGGGTTCATACGGTCCCTAGCCCCGGGTTAAGCGGAATTAGACACAAGTTACGAAACGTAGCGCCATAGATCTCGCCTTTTACGGGGTATCGCTGCCTAGTCTCCTGATCATCAACGACTACTCTCACGAACGGTCGTGCTGACAGTTGCCTGCCAAATTCAAGAGTGGACACGTTCGGGATGTTATCTGGCCCCCACATCACCGTTAGGAACCTACGTTCCGCCAATCCGTCTCTCTACGTTGTCTCGGGGCTGGCGTTAGGGGAAAGTTTTGAAGCTAGGAAAGTTTCGTCGTGTAATTCACTCTGGTAAGCGAGCCGCACGCGATTTTATTCACGTTAGCCCCACATTTGGCAACACTTCCTAGAAGTGGTTAAGATGGCGACCCAATTTTCCTGGAATTAGCAATCGCCTCGGCTGATCGATTTATGTCTTCTCTCCGGAATTGCGCGGTGCTGATCAACTCAAGATTATGGAAGCATCATCTCACACAAACTGCAACTTTCAACTGGCTCAGGCAACCCATTGGCAGGCCATTCCTAAAGCGAAAGGATTGCAGTCACGTGACCAAGCTGTTCCACGTTCGTATTTAAAGGGTATCCTCAATACCCGTTCGACAATGTATGTAGATCTCGAAAGCGAGGTTCGTTACACCCTTAACAAGAGCCAAACTTGGCTTCAATATACACCGTCTGTATATACATCGTCTCTCCTTTTGTATCCCTTAACACCAAAAACTAAAATTTATAGTTAATTTTTTAATTTTTAAGCTAAAACTTACCTTACTGACATATGCAAACGTGTGCAAACGTGAGCTAACAAGTAAAATCTAAAAATTGCACAGTTCAGTACCGGCCCAATGCGCATACGTCAATCCCATGATGCAACTCGTTCTCCATTTCTTACGACACGTCGTAAAGACCCACGCGGGGAGGTCGGGTGGGTGCATTACTCTGTCAGTAAGGTAAGTTTTAGCTTAAAAATGTAAAAATTAACTATATTTTTTTTAGATATTTTGCGCTGAAAACTGACCTTATACTGACATATTGCGTAGAATGCCACAGCTCGGATGGCGGGAGAACAAAGCGACCATGAAACTAAAACACACGCATCGGGACGGATACCAGCATGGGGCTCCAGGCTGACCATAAAGCTTAAACATAAGCATGTACTTCCTAAAAGACCCGTTAGTAACAGTGTAGTATCACGTAATCGTATACACTGGTAATAGGTTAAGCCCTATATCTCCCAGAGCTAATCGGCGCTGGCGTAATGGAAGTCATATACACGTCCCCCGCCCACCTTTTTTTGTAAAAGTGTTTTTTTGTGGGAACGTGATTCTTACCAATAAAAACACTCAGGCCTCTAGTGTCTGTGTGTCGCCCCGGCCCCTGTGATCCACTGAGCTGTCACTAGGGGTCCCAATGAGTAGAGATCATCATTTATGAGTGTCATATCCCTCAGATAATATGATGCGAAGGTTGTATGTGATATCCAGTAACATGCCCTAATTATCTCAGTTACTGACCTATTGGTCCATAAGGGACAGGAAGCCGCAAGCGCCCTGATTTCGTGAGCGAAGACATTATACAACGCAGTCTGCACCGGTGACACTTCATGGTAGGCTAATCAAATAGTTTTGGAGAGCCAAGATGAAATAGTATTCTTTGATATTTCCTGTTGGCTCCGGGGACAAAATGGAATAAATAATCGCCTTCGACCAGCACGTGGTACCTTAGTGCGATTAATATATACCGTAAGAGCTCGAACGGGACACATCAGATTATCCGCTTCGAGACCTGAGGACAAGAAATCCGCTAAAGCGGGAACCTTAAATTCCCTAGAAGTACCGTGGTACAGGGATTGGTTCTTAGCCACGAATTCCGGTATAGTGGACAGTATTACATAAGACCACCTAGAATCGTGCCTAACTTCTCTAACGTCCAGAGCATGCAACTCAGACACTCTCGCCGCTGACACCAATGCCAATAAAAACACAGTTTTATAGGACAAAATCTTCAAATCGACGGTAGCTATAGGTTCAAACGGAGGTTCAGAAAATCTCCGAAGAACTAACGCCAAATTCCATTTTGGAAGCTTCGGAACAACAGCTTGTCCATCAATCCTAAACGACCTAACTAGAGACGTTAAATTAGGATCAGAAGCTGGATTAATACCCGTAGAGAGTGTAATAATCCTAGACAAAGCAACTCTGTAACCATCTACAGTTGATGGGGTCAGGCCCTTATCATTAAACAGATATAACAGGAAGTCTGCTATCTGCTGAACCGAGGCATTACTGGCATCAATGTTTCTTCCAAAACACCACTCTTGGAAGATCTGCCACTTTCCTTGATAACATGCGGAAGTGGAGCTTCGAGTGGAAGCAGCCATTCTCTGCGTAGCTCTCCAAGAAAATCCTGCCTCAGAGAGTTTATTCCCGAGCACTTGCACACGTGCAAGCGGAATGTCTGAGGTTGATGGCGGAAAATGGCTGACTTCGGTTGACGAAGTAGCTTTTTCCATTGCGGAAAACGTCTTGGAACGTCGACCACTATGTCTAGGAGGTCGGGAAACCACGTGCCAGCTGGCCAACAGGGGACTACTAGAAACACTATGCAGCAGTGCTGTCGTATCTTTTGTGGTACTAGAGGCAGGATTGCCGGAGGCGCAAACGCATATGCTATCAGCCCCGTCCAATCCTGCGACAGCGCATCCACTGCCACTGCTTTTGTGTCCAGTACTGGAGATATGTACAGAGGAAGTAGATGGTTGAGGCGAATGGCGAACAGGTCTATCTGCGGAGTTTCCCCGATCACAGAGATCTGGCGCAGAATGTGCGGGTGAAGTTGCCACTCCGTCGGTAAAATCCGATGTATTCTGGACAATTCGTCTGCTAAAAGATTCAGATTACAAGCGTCTAGTGCGTCATTCATAATTCAGCCGTCGTCCATTAGAGAATATCCGCGTCCATAATCCAAAGACCTATTCCATATTCCATATAACAGTATTAGCACCAAATTCAAAAAGACAATCATAGTATACATAAACCTAGGCTTGTTTCCTGCAAGAGAGAAGCGGTCAACAGTTTTCAATGATGCCGGCAAGACATCATGATGTTCCAAAAACATCAAATCCGTATCGCTGATCAGTATTCTTAAACCATAATATTCGTTGCAAAGTCGTCATCCAAAGAATGATGTATCTCAGTCACGCTTTGATTGTGCCTGTTCATATGAGTATCATGAGGATCTTGAAGTACATGGGTTCATACGGCCCCTAGCCCCGGGTTACGAAACGTAACGCCATAGATCTTGCACGCTACGCTCGTATTTTGCTATCAGCATGCGATATGTATCGCCACATTTGAGAAACTTTGAGTGGAGGCGCTTGGTGGTGTAGCCCTGTTTTATAAGTTTCTGCAACAATGTTTCGTGACGTTGATTAAAATCGTCACATTTAACACAGGATCTAGCAAATGCTACTAGGCGGGATATGTATACGCCATATGCAGGTCCCACTGGAATATTACTGTCCAGAAAGGGATAGTTTACGATGTCGAAATTGTAATCATCTCTTTTGTCATACAGTCGACGAGAGAGAAGGCCCGCCTCATTTTTATAGAGATATAGGTCTAAATACGATGTGCCTGTAGGATTATCTGTAGTTTCCTTCAAATTCAGTGAAGGTGGATATATATCCTTTACTGCGTCATTTATATAGCGATTATCCACAGCGAGAAGATCGTCTATATAACGTTTGGTGAATGAGAAGGAACGGGCTTTGAATGGATCGGTTTTTGAAAGCGCCTGCATATAGTCATATTCATAAGAGAACAGATATAGGTCAGCCAATAGGGGTGCACAATTAGTACCTGGTATGTGTCTGGCACGAAGGACCACATCGTGTGTCCAGCACCAGTGGAAGAGAGACTCTGCTTGACTCAAAAGGTTGGTCGACCGAGTTCCCCCCATCTTGTTTATGTATGCCACTACAGTTGTATTGTCTGTGGCTACCAGTACCGACTGACCTCTGAGATCGTTTATCAATGTGAGAACAGCACGATTGACGGCAATGAACTCCAGTACATTGATGTGTAACGATCTGTCCTCTGCAGTCCAAAAGCCGGGTATCGACTTGGACCCGAGGTGGGCCCCCCAACCTTGCATCGATGCATCCATGAACAACTGACGAGTTGAAATAAACGGAAGCAGTGTTACTCCAGGCATCACATTGAGAGGGTCTAGCCACCATGATAGGTGACGTCTGACTTCCTCTGTGACAGGAATCATGGAATTCCTGCGCCTGTCTATCCAATGATTGTTCAGATATAGCATCAATGGATGTAACTGTAATCGGTCTCGAGGTGTGACATCCTGAGTGGATGTCAGCAGACCGATTACTGATGCAAATTGAAGGGCTGTTCGGCAAGAATGTCTGAGGAACAATGGTATCTCTTGACATATCTTACGCCAGCGAACTTCCGGTGGCCGCGCAATAGCCACATTGGTGTCGTAAGCCACGCCTAGGAAGCATCGCTGTTGAGACGGCGTTAACTCCGATTTGTCCAAGTGTGGGAGATAACCCAGTGACTGGAGTAGGAGCAATACAAACTTTGTATCGCAACGGAGCTGTTCCCTGCACAAATTCCTGATAAGGGAGTCGTCGAGGTAAAAATGGTATTTTATGGCTCGATTGTGCAGGTATGCCGCCACTGGCTGAAACACCCTGGTAAAAACCCAGGAGGAACTGGCCAAACCGAAAGGAAGGACCTGGAACTGGTAACAGCGAGCGCCGACCATAAATCTCAGGTACTTCCGGTAATTCGGATGGATCGGAATATGCAGAAAGGCATGCATTAGATCCAGTGATGTTAACCATTCCCCTTGGACCAGGGCGGTCTTGATGGACCGGAAGGATTTCATGCGAAAGTGAGGAGGTTTCGACAGTCCTTGTTCAGCCTGTGCAGATTGATGATCATGCGCATTTCCGGTGTATCCTTTTTCGGCACAAGAAACACCGGAGAATAGAACCCGGGGACCGGTCGTTGACCGGAAGTTCTATTATTGCTGGCTTCTGGATGAGTTTGTCCACAGATGCCTGTGTTTCCAGAAGATGTTCCGTTCGTACAGGTATACGAGACGGACGTGGAGCGACAGTCAAGGGAGGAACCACTAGGAATTCTACTGGGCAGCCATACCCAAGGGTATTGACTACCCATGGATCCATCCCCAGTTGTAGCTAATTCCGCCAAAACCTCTGTAGTCATCCCTCTACTGGGAGACTGGGTTCTGGCGGGACCGGAAGTTGTGGCAATTCGAGGTCCCGCCATGTCAACAGGTTGACATGGCCCGAATCGTCACCGGCTAGACTGCTGCTTCTTGCCAGAGCGCTTTCCTTTACCTTTACCGGAAGTGCTCTGACCTTGCTGTTGAGTATTCTGTCCAATGGCCTTTTGCTTCCCCGTAGGACGGAAGCGGAAGCAGACGATTTGGTCAGTTTGGTAGGGGGACCGGAAGTGTCGTTAGACATTCTCTTAGTCCCCGAACCACCCGCTCTAGGAACAATAGGAGGCTTAGCCTTGTCTACTTGTTCTCTAAAAGACGGGATAATCCCATCAAACAACAGCGCAGATGCAGGCGATTGTTCCCTTATAGTACGCAGTACTACGTCAGGAGCATAGTTCACAATGGACGTCTCATGTGAACTAACAACGCCGCATTGAATGCAGACAGCGCTAATGCGTCCGCAGTAGCTTTAGATGCTACATTCTGTAGGCCCGCCAGTAATTGCAGAGCAGATTTACTACTGGCTGCTAATCGGGAATGCGTTTCTTCCGTCTTCATGGGGGACTCGCTAGCGGGAACTTCCAGTTCAACAGTGACATCAGTACAAATGTCCGTCTCGTCTCGGATAGAGCCCAGTACTTTGATAGACTTCTTCTTCCTATTTTCTGTAAATAAATCAGAAGGCGAGGTATCCGTGCTAGGCACAAGCTTTTTATTAATTAAAGATCGTAAGGGGCCCGACCAGGGACTGCCAACCGGCGCAGGCTTCTTCGTCGTCTCATTTTCAGTCAAACGAGAAGACGGAGTTACAGATGTCTCAACTCCCAAACCCGGGGTGAGGGAACCCACGCCCGACCCAGTCACAACTTCGAAACAATCATCGGGCCAATGTTGACACTCTTGGCATCTATGGTTATTATCGCAAACAATATGACCGCGACAGGCAAGGCAAGTAGAATGCAGGTCGGCCATTGACTTTGGTTTTCCATAGACACCACAGAACATTGAGGCCATAATTATCGTAAATAACAGCAAATAATACTTCCCAAAAGATATAATGATGGCTGTAGTCTTGCTGACGATCCAGATACGTCTTTGTAACGTAAATCCTTCGATTTTTCTCGAGAGCTTTGTTTACAGACGTCTTCACAATGGCGGGCCAAAGTAAAAAAGTGGAGAACGAGTTGCATCATGGGATTGACGCATGCGCATTGAGCCGGAACTGAACTGTGCTATTTTTAGATTTTATTTGTTAGCTCACGTTTGCACACGAACGCAATATGTCAGTAAGGTCAGTTTTCAGCGCAGAAAATGTAAACGTTTGGGGTCGCAGTAATCTTAACCTTTGACCATAACCTAAATGTTAGTACTTGACACATCGTCCCCTTACTGTACCTACGGACACAAAAAAAAATAACGATTTTCAACAATCTCCTGATTTCGGGATCAGAGTAATCCTCCCCTCCTAAATTATATACTGAGATAAAAAATAAATCAATTTTTGAGTCATTTCCTGATTTTGACTCCTTAAAGTATTTACGGACGCAAAAATTCACGATTTTTAACGATTTCCTGATTTTGGGGTCACAGTGACCTTGACTTTGGACCTTTACCTCAATTTTGGTATGCGACACATCGTCTCCCCCTAATGTATCAACTGACACAAACACTGGCAATTTTTAATGAATTCCTGATTTTGGGGTCAGTGACATTGACCTCAGTATTGGTACGTGACACATCATCTACCTCTAATCTATCATTCTACATCTTTTCCCCAATATGAATCCACTCACAAAAACTTAACGGTTTTCAATGATTTCTAGATTTTTAGGTCACAGTGACCGTTGATCTCGATCTCAATTTTTGGTATGCAACACATCCGCTCCATATGTATGTAACCATGTATCACACAAAACTGCAACGGTGGATAGAAAACTGTCGACGATATACAACACATGTAAGGGAAGTGGGAAGAGGTGCCGACATACTGACAAAGCCACACGACTTCACAGTATAGTCTTCTGGTTAACCTATTCTAAAGCACATACCAACGATTCGTGACATGTGTTGTATCTCAGGTACGCTTTTATTGTACCTGTTCGGTGGCCCTCCGCAGTTTCGTAGTAATGGCCCCTCTCTAATTTCATAATACGATAGACTGCCCTTGTTCTGCTACATCATAATTCTTCTTGTCTTCTTAATAGCTTATATCTATAATACCATCCTATTCAGCATTATCAACGCTGCAAACGAGTACGTACAAATCGAGTGCTGGCTTCGTCTACACGCTGATCGGGATCATGGAGTAAATTTTGCCCTGCCTCAGTTATGCCCCTTGGGTGTGCCTAAAAATCGGGACTCATTTACGGGAAGAAAATCTGACAAAAAACGGTTAGGTTGACACCCCCTTTTTTTTGCCTTTTTTAAGTTGAGACCGGACCAGGGAACGTGAGTAAGAAGTTTAATTGAAATCGCTCTTACAGATTTTTCTGGAAATTGAGCCGAATTTGACCATTTTTCGACATTTTTAAGGGGTTTTCTAGGAAAATGAAGCAAGCATGGAGGAGAATGTTCGAGTTAAATTTTTCTATAACATAGCAGTGTTATATCTTAAAATAATAGTTTCATCATGCTCTTTCAGAAAATATATACATATAAGTGATTTGGGTTGAAGGTTTTGCGACAACTGGTGGCCGAAAAACGGACCCATAGTCTATTCCATGCCGAATAAAAGAATCTCCGGAGTGCACCCTTTATGTGGCAACTTGGATGACATGATCACACGACCCCTAGCCTGGACATGAACGTTCCAATAATTCCTGGCCTCGACCTTCATTTTGTATGCAACACATCGATCGTCTGCCCCTTATTCACTCACAAAAAATTGGAACTGTAGATATAAAACTGTCCCAGATATTGACTGGACACGATCGCATGGACGGAAATCGCCATCATATAATTTGTCCGTATTAGGAGTAGACGTATAAAAAGGTGAATGAAGTGTTATATATCAGTTTCTTACAAAGACATAAATTTCCCTCTGACCTAGAGCTGGTGTATGCGATATATTTTGCAAGTTTTACTTGCGGGTGGGTGACATTGGCGTGAGAAAAAAATAGAGTTGCAGCTGGCAACATGCATTTTCAGGCGCCCCAAATGAATACCCTAATCATAAAAAGGCCAGTTAATGAACATTAAACATTTATAAACAATGTTACTATTTATAACCAAACCAAACCTGCTTTGATTTATGCCTTAATCTCTGCCAGAGATATACAATACAAACGTTAAACGAAAGTTTAAACCAAAAGTTAACTCCCCTGGGGAGTTATCCCCCAGAGGAGTAGTCTCCCCTTAGGGGAGCTCTCCCCTGGGGAGTCATCCCCCAGAGGAGGAGTCTCCCCTCAGGGGAGCTCTCCCTCAGCTCAGCCAGGATATATAAGCCAGCTCCCAGCATACTCTTCCTCTTTTCTCATTGTTATAAACCGAGACCTGTGGTGTGCAAGGCCGCGGAGTGAGGGGAAGGATGGGAGGGCCATTACATCAAAGCAGGTTTGGTTTGGTTATAAATAGTAACATTGTTTATAAATGTTTAATATTTATGGCCCAAACCTACACCTGCTTTGATTTATGCCTCACTACCAACATATGGAGGTGGGAACCTCGGCCTTAATGTATTTGCAATAGCAGGCTGAATATCCGCTGAAATAATCACAAACAAGACAATCACAATCAACAAGAAAACCCTGGTCAGCACTCTGAAAGGTAATCAAGGATATAAGAAGTGGTTACTTAGCTTGATGCATGTCTCCATGCATGCAGCTGTGGTCTTGGATGTGGAGCACAGTGTTACCCTCCGTAAAGGAACTCAGGCCGTACGCCAAGATGAGCACTTGGAAGGCAGCATGTATTGATTGGGATCTTTATACGCCAATATATCATACAAGGTGTCATATCTGTGATGTGGAGTGGTACGCAATATTACCGCCAACGGAGCTAAGGTATCAGGACACCCGAGTTCGGAGGTAAGGCAAGGACGGAGTGGTAGTATAGCCAACTCCCCATACAAGTCGTCCACCTTTACTATTCGCAGCGCTAGTCCACATTCCGCTTTAGGTCCAACTCTGTGTACTTTAATCCCTGATGCTGGACTGTTGAGAGTTGACAGCGGAATCTTTGAGTCTCCTCTTTGTCTTTGTCAACTTCCATTCAGATCTTTGTGCGTTGAACTTGTGAGTTGACTGCAAGGGGACTCAGCTGCGATATAGAAGGCCATAGCTATAACCTGAAATGACACAAACAGATCTGCAGTAAAGACAAACACTAAAATCATAATTGTGTCAAATCTTAAAATATAACTTGAGAGATGGCCCAACTGACCTATTTCTTCTCTTAGGTGACCTAAAAAGAGCACAGATATGAAATTAATTCTCAATCAAAAAGAACCCTGGATGGTGAAGCAGCGGTTACTTATGGAGAATAGAAGTTACTTATCATTTTAAATGACTTCATCCATGTATCTGTGATTGTGGTAGGGGTGCACAGACTTACCACCATAGTAACCAAGGAACCTGAGTGTCAGAGTACGGAGGTTAAACAAGAATGAGATGGGAAGAAACCTACATCGTCAAACAAGGTGACTAACTGATACCCCTGTCAGTCCACATTCCGCCTTATATCCAACTCTGTGTACTTTAATCCTTGATGCAGATTGGACTGTTGAGAGTTGACAGCGGAATCTCTGAGTCTACTCTGTGTCTTTGTCAACTATCTGTACTTTACTGCTGCTGACACTGGTGACCTGAAAATAAACATTATTAATACTCACAAAAGTGTCAGTTCTTGTACGTTGAAACTGTGAGTTGACCGCCAGGAGACTCAGCTGAAATGATCTAGAAGAACATAGCTTAATCTGAAATGACACAATCAAATCTGCAGTAAGGTCAAAGCTTAAAACTCACCATTGTGTCAGGTTTCTTGATTGATGACTAGAGAGTCGCTGACTGGCAAGTTGAGCTATTACTTCTTTCTGGCGATCATGTAGTGTGTGGACTAACGATATGACTGAGAGAGATGATACAGCAAGCCGGAGACTTGCTGCGATGATGACAATTTTGCCCCCCCCCCCTTTTTGAACGTTACCTGACCACGTGCTGGGCAGCCACTAGTGGCCCAAGCATGGTCACACTATCTGATTGGACTGACATATCTCTCAGATAGAAATTGGTAAACGTGGAATTGCTGTTCAGGCACAAGACTGGACAATGTCATGGAGGGACAAGTTCTTCCATAAGGGCCATGACGAAGCGATGGCGCGGATTTCATGAGAAGAAGCAGTCGATAGAAGCGGGGGAGCGTCAATGGCCAATTGATAAGACCACTTAATGGTTTTCTTAACAACGAAGCGATGATAATCTTAGTAATGTCACGTACCGCCGAAGGACGAAGGGACAAGAATAACAGACGACGCGAGCCCCGACCGGGATCGGTACGAGTGAGATAGTGACGTATGGCTCGAACAGGGCATAACATAAGGTCGTCTTCGAGGCCATGAACGAAGTCTGATAACGCAGGGATGGAGTACAGACGTTGCGCACACGAACCTAAGCGAACACTCATTTTGGCGATGAACTCCGGAATAGGTCGGAACGATACGCGCGACCAATCCGCCGACCAGGTCATAGAAGATCTTTCAAGAGCATGAAGTTCAGACACTCTAGACGCCAAAGCAAAAGCCGCGAGAAAAACTGACTTGTAGGTCACAGCTTTAAGAGACGCGGACTGTAAGGGTTCAAATGGCGAATGAATCCGAGCACACAGAACCACACCAATATCCCATTTCGGTAACAGCTGGCGAGTACGACGAGACTGTAGCGCGAAAGCCCGAATGAGCGCAGAGATATTGTCATCAGATTAATGTCGATGCCGGCAGAAAGATGTAAAACCCTAGCCAAAGCAGAACGATATCCTTCAATGGTGCTGATTTGAAACTTCTTGTCGCGATGGAGGTGAAGAAGGAAGTCAGCTACTACGGCAACAGAGACAGAGTCGGGATTAGCATCGCGTTCTCGGCACCAGAAGACGAAATAGGCCCATTTCGTTTGATAGCAGCGAAGAAGAAGACCAATGAAAAAGATCGTCTTTTTTTTTTTTTCGATGTGAAGTCTGGCATCGAACCTAGACTATCGGCCGGAAAATGAACACCCCACAAGACGATGTGGTGGGACTACCACCAAACAGAAGTGGAAGTAGAGACGTCAATACCAGCACTAATGGATTGAGGGAAAACATCTGTAATAAGACCGAAGGCACTGCAGTGACCGAAGTAGAATGCGACCATAATAATTAAGGTCCTGCGTAGGAATGACAAGTTGATGACCAAACAACCAAAAAGCCCACGTCTAAAACTAGTCCAACGGTCTATACGGGACGAAGCACTTGAAGAAGAGAGACGAAACACTGTCCCCAAAGTAACGACGAACCCACAGTAATACCCCCATAATACGACCACGGGAAGTGCAACAAAAACTGGCCTATATCTGACCATAATCTTGACGGTATCAGCTACAAAGTGTCACACTCTGTAACCATATGGCTTACTTCAATTTGAAAGAAGAATGAGACTGTCACTTTTTCTCTGCTTGAACAACCGAGAACAAAACAGCCGTATTATGCGAGACTTGTAATGAGATTTGAAACGCATCAAGGACAAACCACAGATTTAAATCGTAAAGGAGATAAACGACGAAGTAAATTCCTATTGTGAGAATCCGCCGGCGAAAGCCAATAGACAAAGGAGTCGGAAAGCTAACATGCGGTGAGGTCGAAATCTCTTGTCCGTCGGAGACAATAGAACGTCGCGGCAGCTGTGACCTGGCCTTTGTTTGCTTGAACAAAGAAACCGGTTTCCCACGGCCTCTCGACAAAGCAATACCGTGGAAGCTAAGCTATCCAGAACACCTAGTTATCATGTCGTACAACCGTACCGCTAGGTGGTAAAACTCCCCCAGAAGAAGTTGGTTTTGATTTATGGGACAAACCTAAACAGGACCAGTCAGACCTTGATTAATTTTGATGTCCCCAACTAATGACAATTTCCAAAAATACGTCTATCGACTTCCGATAGATCGGGTTCTCTGAAGCCTGTAGTAAATAGAATCTACAGGCCTGCATAATTTTTCCAAGTAACTTTAACCCAAGACACACATTCAGCACCCGTGTTATTTCGATAGTAAAATTTCCTTACCAGCGAAACAGCGTGTGAGGGCGTCAAAGCGAGAAGAAGGAGTTGGTTTTGATTTATGGGACAAACCTAAAACGGGACCACTGCGACACGCGAATGGCGTGCTTGAGAAACGGCGTAGTGATTTTCCCAAAAACTTACCAATCAGTTAAATTTATCTGTACATATACGCTCCCGAAAGAGCCGGGTAAAACCTCTAAAGATAAATCTGAAAACTGTAGTCGAAACTGGAAAAATTCAGTGGAGTCCGAAACAAACAGCCGTATTATGCGAGACTTGTAATGAGATTTGAACGCATCTAGGAGGTGAACACATTCATTGTTCCCAGCGTTAATCGAGAACGTTACTCCATGGTAGTAACAACCCCGACAATCAACACAAAGAAACTTCCACGTGAAGTAGGAGGATCTTCAATAAAATTTAAAATTCCCCGAAGAGAGCAAATACATATTGATGTCTCTCGCCGGAAGATGAACAATAAGGTCACAAATCTCACAAATTAACTTGACCAACCAAAACAATGTTCAATCTAGACTCGACCCCTTATTAAAGGTCCAAACTGGACATAAAAACTCAAATGGAATAGATATAAATTATCATCCGGTTTTTTAAACAGACAAGTCCAGCTTAGTCTCCGTGGCGCAATCGGTCAGCGCGCCCGGTTGTCTTTACTTAAAAAGATAAGATGAAATCAATGCAGTAGACCAAAGGATGTTTTGGACGAGGCTATCGAGGAGAAACAAACATTGCCAAGGCAGTCTGTGGATCTTCTTACCAGGCTGTAACCGGTAAACATACACGGAACTTACAAAGAACAAGAAGACCGCCTGATGGAACAGACCTATGCTGTCCCAGGCCCATGATTGAGAAACTTCAGGCCTGATCCCGCCCGACCACTGACAGGGTAATGATCAATAAATACCCCACGTGCTGTCGAACGAGAGCAATTCTAAGATTTCTCGGAGAATAATCCCCAAGCTAATAATAATAAATTCTCAGAACAAAGAAATAAAATTACAGCTCAACCCAATTTGAATTGTAAAACTAATTCAAAATAGCGATGGGAAAATTTGGTTGTGAAAATGAATACATCACAATGCAATAATTACCAACAGAAAAATGTGTTTCAAAGAATAGCACAATTTCTTAATAAACATCTCGTGATCTCTTTTGTTGTTCAACACAGCCTTGATTACACAAAGAGAGTAATAAGATAGCTCATTAATATGTAACAAAGAGCCCTAGTGTATAGCTTTTGGCTTGTAATGACGAAGACAAACGCAACAACAACAACACGTAAAGTCAAAGACAGAGAAAAAACTCTGCAAGTTCTCTCTTGATGACAATGATATCAAATAAACAGAATAGCACTTGATAAAACAAGAGACTAAATTCTGGTAGGAGCAACGAACAGCATGCATAGAAGAAAAACTCCCACAAATGGAAAAAGTCGGACACACAAGAACAACAATCAACAACGAAAATTGACGGACTGCAACTCTCTGCAGAACCTGTAATTCCCCGACGTTATAATACGTTGAAGCATTTCTATTCCGTGAAGACAAATCTTTGTTCAATTTCGTACGGTTCATAACAAATAACCTCCTGAATGAACTGTCTGGAACGAGAAAGATAACGGTGTTGTAAAGATGGTGTTCTTTAAATCTTCCGTCCGACACCGTAAGCATTCGGCCATGCAGCTGAAAGAGCAAGCAAGAAATACGGGACGTGTCAATACACGACGAAAGTGGAGGTTGTAAATCCGTAATGCGAACATTCAAAGCCGAGTACAACCGCCCTTCCATAGAATGAGAGGCTGTTTTCTTTTAGACAAAACAGCAGGGGAAGATTAAAGACGTAAAAGCCAAAAACAGAACGATTTTATCACTATTGTAAAATCAGCTGTACCAATTGACCGTGAACTGACCACGCGGTAAGTTCTTTGTCCGTTGGGGACAATAGAAAGCCCCAGCGACCGGCCCGGCCTTTGTTTGCTGAACAAAGAAACAGGTTTCTCAAGGCCTACAGACAATGCTATGCCAAAGTAGGCCAGACTATACAGTACCATCTCGCTAAGTTCCTGTACGACGGTCCTCTAGTATATTACCAGAGACAGAAGGAGTCGGACTTTTTAGAATTACGGGGTAAATCTAACACGGGACCACCCAGATCTTGATTAATTTTAATGTCCTCAACTAATGCAATTTCCAACACCCGTCTAACGACTTCCGATAGATCAGGATCCTGAAGTAAATAGGACCTACGGGCTTGTGCATAATTTTTCCAAGCATCATTATCCCAAGACACACATTCATTACACGTGTAATTTCGATAGCAAATTTTGTCTTACAAACGAAACAACGCGTGCGGGCATCTAAGCGTGTCGAAACTCGCCCACACGAACGGCACGAATTTGAACGAATGGGAACAGAATACTCAGACATTATTCAAGAAAGAAATTGTTTCAAAACAACAAGACTTGAAACAACAACAACTCTTTGAACAACAACAACTGGTCTTTGAACAACAACAACTAGCACTGTATTGCAAACTCCCTGATGTGCACCACTGCAGGTACAAACGAGAAAAGAGGAAGAGTATGCTGGGAGCTGGCTTATATATCCTGGCTGAGCTGAGGGAGAGCTCCCCTGAGGGGAGACTACTCCTCTGGGGGATGACTCCCCAGGGGAGAGCTCCCCTAAGGGGAGACTACTCCTCTGGGGGATTTGGTTTAAACTTTCGTTTAACGTTTGTATTGTATATCTCTGGCAGAGATTAAGGCATAAATCAAAGCAGGTGTAGGTTTGGGCCATAAATTGGCGGGTTACGTTGGGGTTACGTCGGTAGACTTAGCCGATTGGCTGACGAAGTCACGTGGTATTGATTTCTGGAAATTCCCTCTTGCAGTTGCCGAAAGTAGGTTGAAAATGGATACGCACGATCTCAGGGTCAGTCTTACCGCGTATAGATGACCCAGATACAGGTTGTCACTTGGCGTCACTTTAACGATGTCATAGCGATCAAATTATTCGCGTCTCCCGGGGGTATCCAACTGTGGAAGTTACGTCTCTGTAGCTTCTCACATTCCAACAACATTGCGACTTCTCCAAAACCCGTCTAATTCATATGACGTCCCCATGGAAAGCAATTCGTCTCTCTCTCTCTCTCTCTCTCTAGGGTATCCAACGGTGTGAGCGTAACTTCTCTGGCCTCTCCTGTTCTACAAATTTTGCGGGGGAAAAATGACCTTATTTTTTTCTGTCAAAAACAAATTATCTAGGCCTAACGTATACAATTACAGATTCTACCTATTTGCCTCGTATATTTCACTCAGGATTTTTGAAGAAAAAAAAATACATTAGCCTTCTTACCTCACTAAAATCATTCTTGTAAGTCGAAGAGCATAATCACAAGAAGGTCGAACACTGCCTGAAATTTGCCGCGAACGTGAAACACAAAAATGCCAGTCGCTTTTCAAACTTTCTTCGGTTATCGCAGTTTTATATTTAGACGACTTCATTATCTTTTGACACGTCCTGGGACTACAACATTCATATTTAGGCGAAAGCCGATCTATTTTGGTATGTAAGATGTCTGTGTGAGCACAACAGCAGCTCCACAGCTCCAAAGTGCACCAGAACCCCACTTTTACATTACTATGTATGAAAAGATTTTCCCTGCTGATCAAACAATTCAGACCGTGGACAGACGGGCAGATTCCCTCACTGCTGTCTTAACCCAAGAGATTAGGCAATGGTTTGAGGATGTGCTTTGCAGTGTAATAAAACGATGGGCTTTTTATTGGTCGTATCATTATGTCACATGGTTTGAGAGGTGTGGCATGATGCTCACGTTTAATGCTCTCTAGAGGAGCGAGAATTACTCTAAGACATATTGAATGACGAAGAATCGAAGCACTAATTTCAGAGTCATGTCTTCTTTTATTTACAGATGAACGAAGACCCCATATTTACGTGAAGAACAAATCTCGGGAATAATAATTAAGACATTAATTTGATATCGATAAAATTGACATATCACTCACAACATTCACTCAACAATACACAGAGGTTGTGCCTCTTTAAATAAATGCTCCCTTCTGCAAAAGTAACGTCAACACATGCACAATTATCTGTATACTAATACACATATCCGTTAGACGGCATCCTATTGGACAATCTTATTGCAATGGATCTAAAGTACAGCTTTTCCCATTGGTTATTTTTGTATTTGACTTTGAATGCCTGCACCAATGATTCTGATTCGCTTCATTCATTTTGAGCAGTATCCACCGAGGCAAATCTTATTTTCAGATGATGTATTTACTGTGATGCCCATCGCATATTTTATGCAAAAGATATTGGTTGACCAATTGATGTTAACAGAGGTGGTTTTATACTGAGGGGGTAAAAGCCAATGAAAACCATTGCTGCAGCTCTTCAATTTAACTAGTCATCAGTAGTTGACCTATATGGTGTATTCTATAATTTACCAGATTTTGGTGCATTTTGAGCAAAAACAAGAACAATAAAGAAACTGCTTTCAAGATTTCTGAGTAAAAATTCCAGGTGACAAGCAAAAGGCCTGATGAACCATTAATGAATGTCACACGAGTATTTCTTATAAATGTCGCCAATCTCAAACAATGACAATGATGATACTAGCTTCAGTAAGAATACTCAATCAATGGAAGGACTTTCACAATACTATGGTGCCAATCAATGGCCCTGGTTTTCATTTACTTTTTAGCAATTTCACACCCTTCTAATCTGGCTAACCAATGAGTATCCAAGGCAAGTACTTCCACTCGCTCTACGGTGAAAGTTCGGTGCTGGTTGCTGATTTTTGTGAAACAGGCCAACATTATTTGAAATACACTTGTTCAACTTGTTCAAATACATTGCAATATATTATATGTACATGGCGCCATCTCTGAAAACCCACAATTCCAATTTCTATGCTCAGAAACGACAGGGGGAGAAGTTGAAAACAATTCTTAAAATCCGACAACTACACAATTATTTAACGAATCAATAACTAATAATACTAACGATCACAGCAGTATATATAGTAGTTTTAACCAAGAAAATGAATTGTGTTGAAATAATTTGATAGCTATGTATTTTTACCACAGTATGTGTGTATTTTTACCACAGTATGTGGTACATATATAGGCATTCGTTACGATATATAACACTTAACTTTATTATTCTATAATTCTTTAAAGATTTAACATTACATTATCATGGTATCTTTCACAAAGATTACAAAACATATTCGGATCATTATTGATCTAGATTTCATACATGTATATTAATTCTTGAAAACGATTTTTTGCAGAAATTACAAATGAATTTTTGCTGATGTCCACATGCATGCAAATGAGGCTGATATTAATCTTCAACTTGTATTAATAATGTTCCGCAAACCGACAAAGTTTACTTTCTGAATACTAAGTACATGTACTGTAGTTAGGAGTAGTTCACCAAATATAGAAGGTGGTAAAATTGTACTTCGTGGTTCAATTACAGAATATACATGTACTACAAGAGTAGTTCATGGTAGTTCATGGAGTACAGAAGATGGTAAAAGTGTAGACTGTAGTTGAAGTACAGAATAAAGTAAAAGAGTATTTCACCAATTACAGAAGATTGTAAAAGTGTACATTTTAGTTCAGGTACAGAATCGACATGTGTTACAATAGTTCACGAAGTACAGATGATGGTAAAATATAACAGTAGTTCACCAATAACAGAAAATAGTAAAATTGTACATTTTAGTTCAAGTACAGAATAAAGTGAAAGAGCATTTCACCAAGTACAGAAGATGGTAAAATTGTACTTTGTAGTTTCAGTGCAGGACATAGTACAAGAGTAGCTCTCTAAGTACAGAAGATGGTAAAATTGTACTTTGTAGTTCCAGTACAGGACATAGTACAAGAGTAGCTCTCTAAGTTCAGAAGATGGTAAAATTGTACTTCGTATTTAAGTACAGAATGTAGTTCACTAAGTACAGAAGATGGTAAAAAAGTACATTGTAGTTTAAAGTACAGACTATAGTACAAGAGTCGTTCACCAAGTACAGAAGATAGTAAAATAGTACAATTTAGTTTAACTGCATACTATACTACAAGAGTTCATTAGGTAGTGAAACTGTCAATAGTTCATTAACAGGGTCACTTGCATACACAGTAATAACTAGCAGCAAAAGAAGCACTTGGTCACAATAGTAAGTCCGTACAAATTACGCTAACAATAATATATTAAATATTTATCATTTATGGTACAATGTAGAGAGAAAAAAATTACACATGGTAGCTGTAAAATCTTCAGAACTGACAACTAAAGAAGCACAAAAGCGACAATTTCATCTGGCTCATTAGTAACTTCAGGGCTATTATCTGTGTCATGTCCATCCATCCATCCATCTATCTATCTGTGGATAAGGGAGAAGTTTGCTTTCCATAAACTTACATACATATTGTGTATGTGTCAAACCACATTAGATTTGCTAGCATTGTAATCTAAGAAGAAAGTTGCTTTCTCCCTTAAATGTACGAAATTAGAAACTGAACAATTTTCGTCTTTGATTAATTCGATCAACACTATTATTAACTTTTTTATAACTTAACTCTGAATATGTACAAAGTTTTCAACAAGCTATTCAGATCTATTGCACGGATAAAGGTTTCAATATATATTTTATCTCGATCACACTTTAAACGCAACAAAAGCATATAAGCCTCTATCTACAAAAGATATGTAGCACATATAGACTGAGTTTAAAATATTTAACTATAATATTTGCAATGTACATGTATGATCTTGGACTATTCTACGATTTAATATGCGAAAATTACAGAGAAAATATGCAAATACATTCACACACACAGTATCCTTCGACATTTTGAATACTATAGAGCAAAATTACTTCGAAGACCACTGTAGATCCAAAAATTGGTACAATGGACTACTCTCCGATGACCACCAAACAAGAACATCTCTCCGTGCCATCTGCTCGTCACAATTCACGACGTCACATAATTTGCATCTTAAAAACGAATACATGTACACAATTCTGTTTATTTGAAATGCAGATACCAGGGAAATTTTGTTACATTTACGAGGAATTCACAATAAACAAGTCAGAGAGAACTACCTCTCTAAAATGGAGGTAAAAAAGGTCGTTTTTAGTTAATAACTTACATTATATTCATCACAACACTCCAAAATCTACAGGCGACCTAGCTTATTGTTACATATCGTAACAGTGACTTTCCAATGAAAGTATGCATAGCCTAAATTTTTAGTAGCGAATAAGCGTTATTGTGCAAATTAGATGGATGACAATGTTGTTGTTGTTTTTTCAATACCATCTGATGCAGATATGTATGTCGCCATGGTGACCATCGCCTTTGGCGTATGGATGTCTCTTAGTTTACGTTATTCTTGAATTTTATTCGATTAAAAACAACCTATTTTACCTTCATTTTAGACAGGTCATTCTCTCCTGGTAAATGCATTTAGGGAGACTCGGTGAGTTATGTTTATATATATATGTCGGTCCCACACAAATCAACCACACCATGATACATGTAATATGAACAAGTATTGTCCGAATGAATTTAAAACCCACGAAGAGCTTTGTGGCAAGTTTTAGTCATTCATCACCGGAAATTCACCGGTTCCAAGCAAGGCTTCGACTCCAAGCAAAAAAAAATACAAGAAATGCCAGAGTTGATGATTGATAGCTTCATTCATAATCAAAAGATCATGGGAGTTGAGAAAAATGAAAAATCGATATTTAAAAAAAAATTGTCTCCGTTAGTTAAGGTCTTTCCAAATCTGCATGATAAATGTGCATCTATGCTACATGCAAGCTTACCTATAAATGCAAGCCAACGAACAATATATACAAAAAATACAAACTTAAATATATTCCAGACATAGCCAACTACATGTATGTACCAGAACAATACAGGGATAAGGTCATTGTTTATCATGGTAAAAATTACATGTATGCTATAACAATTTTCTCATTGTGTGGTATCTTATTTTTTTTATTTATTTTTTTATGGTTATTATTCCCGGGGCTCTCGTTTTAGATTTGTTAAAAAAATTGAGGAAAATTTGTAGCACATTTCATAAAGAAAACAATAATACAGTATGTGTACATGTATGGAATAGAAATGGGTAACATGTTGAATGACGACATTATTTAGTCACACATGAATATTTATATTATTATATAAGTACACATAGGTATCAAACTCTTTGACAATACATCTCGATCACTCAACACCATGGAAACAATAACTTGAAATTGTCCATCAAGTATTAACTAAGAGCTAGATGGTCCAGACAAGAAATTAATGACTGATGGGATAAAGGGCCATAACTCTGTGCAAAATCAATGAAACATATAAAAAAGAAACTCACAGTGCACATCGGCAAGGCACTACGCAGCTTCTGAGAAAGTTTCGAAGTTGTCCAGGTAGTTACCGAGATATATGGTCCGAACAAGAAATTATTGACTGACGGGATAAAGGGACATAACTCCAAAGTTATCATACAAGTTTGCAGTGAAGGTTTTATAGATACATGTAATCAGAATAAAACGAAGAGAAATGTTCAGCGTAACCAATCTCCTTTCTCTCTGTATCTTGTTCAGGGAGAATGGACCTTCCTGTATGGACTAAAACCACTCGGTCTTCAAGTTCAAACTGCTACAAACAAGGGAGAGAATTGTGATTCAGAAAGCGTCTGAGAGAAGCTGTCTTTGCTGGAGTTTTTGAATATTCTTGTGATTAAAGTTTAAAGAGTACATTGAGCATGTGTAATATTCTACACCATTCTGGGGCAGCACTTAGGATGGATCAACAGCTCTAACTTGTTGATTTATCACGTCCAGAACAGTAAGAATGTTTTCAATGTCAAACGAATGACGACCGGCAGTGGCACTCAGTCATTGGCTAGTGTTCAGGCTCTCGAGAATATGCAACAGCGCATTTGACAGACCGGGAATGGCTACAGGAAGTACAGACTTTGCACTCTGCAGCAAATGTCAACAGCACTTCTGGTTGGCTGGAGAGAGATACTCTGCAGCCGATGTCAACAGCACTTCTGGTTGGCTGTCACAGCACTTTTGAATGACCACACTGGCAAGTATAAATTTACAAGACTTGCAAAAGGCATCAAAGTTACCAGACCCCTGGAGAAATATTCAGGAACATTTGCGGAAGATCTGCACAAGACTGGCTTAAATAACCAGACCTATGCAGTTGGTTCCCCTTTGACTAAGAGTTGTGGGCCTTGAGTGCTGGACTTCACTCCATTCTCGGGAACCATGAGGATGCGCTGGCCGGGGCCAATTTAAGACATGTCCTCCAAATGCTTCGTTAGGTTGAGAGGCTGACCGTCTGGCCTGAGGAAGACAGAAATATGGAAAATTGACACAACTATCATGCAATCTTTCTTTTATATTATCTTATTTATTGGAATTTGACATGAATGTCAGGGCTACTGCACAGGTCTGTGATTATTGGCAAAGTTTGAAAATAATAAACTGGATATTTTGCTGATAGTATTGTGGCACTTAATCATTCTACGTGTAATTTACACAATGTCATGTTAGAGTTGGATAGAACATGGGGTGACAAAAAAAATAATAATACGTATTAACATCAGAGATATTTCATCAAACTTATGTAAATTGAAGACCCAGCGTACTATGAGACGGACAACATTGAACTTGAAGGACAGATTAGAATACAGGCAGATTACAGACAGTTCATATTAGATACAACAATGAAGACATAATCAACGAAAAATGTCCTGAAAATATAGCTGATCAAATTCAAAATAGCCCAATGCTTAAATTTGGCCCACATGAAGAGAGAATTTGAAACAATGAAATCACCGTCGGCCCTATATATTTTTAGGACATTTTTTTATTTTTATCTGTACATCTTGTCATGTTACACACAGGGAGATTGAAGGGGGTCATCCATTACATGTATTATGTAATGCTTAATGACAACCCCTTTATAAATTTATTGAAAATTAGAGTGAGAAGCATTCTGCTCCAATGTGAACACCCAGACACCCAACCCCTACAGCATTACATAATCTTTGGACAGACACCGTGAAGGTTAGGGAGTGAAAGTAGAAAATCCACAATACGTACTGTATGCTTACCTATGATGACCTGGCATGGGGCCATTATACATCTGAGACAAGTGTTGCATGCCTGATAATGGCTGCCCATAGGGGGCCTGGGGTATCACAGTCATCCCAGGCACGGCGGGGTAGCGTAGGCCATAGTAAGGTGGATACACAGGCATCTGTCGTGTGTAGATCGGGCTGGGTGCGTACATGGTATGGGGAGGTTGGGTGGACATTACTGAGGTAGTGGCAGGGCCGAGAGTCACCGTCGGACCGGGCGCAAGTTTCACAGAATCCCGCTGTCCACCATTTTTGTCTGTGACACTGCCGTTTCCATTGCCAATTTTCATAAGGTTGTCCATGCTGTCGATTTTCTTCAGCAGTTTATCCTTAAGGTTTGACATCGTAGTGGCATGGACATGATTTCTGATGTTCTTCTCCTCAGCTTCCCGTAACTGTTTGCTGCCATTGTGAGTGGAGCCAACCATCATGCCGTTGAAGCTAGCAACGGGCTTGGGATTGCTAGTTGCCATGACAACCTGGGGCTCTGTGGTGAGCTGAACGGGACGAGACTGGGGCAGTGTCATCTGAGGTCCCATGGCATTGGGTATGACCATCGGGAAAGTTGGAATCATTGCGGGAGGTGGGGCGTTAAGATGAGCCATGAGTTGAGGGTGAGCTTGGGCTGCCGACGGCTTCGAGACTTTCTCCAGTTCGGGCGGGGAACCTGCTCGAGGGGACCGGCTGCCAGTGCTCATTGGATGCCCAGAGGATTCACTGGGACTCGCTCGCTGCTCTTTCTCGACATGTGCGCTGCTCGGTGGCGACTGAGGCGAAGTCTTTCGGAACTTGTCAAACTTCTTGTGAACAACACTCGTGCTGGGACTACTGAAATCACTGATGAGAATTCTTGTGTCAGAATTTGAGGTAGACTGACCCCTCTCTTCTCCAGCGGCTACATCATGAAAAGGTGGGGAGACGTTCTCAATGCCTCTGCTACCTTCTTGAGCCATCCAGGAGAGCTTAGGCATGTCAGCTTGAGGGGACTGGGACTTCTCCATTGGGCAAACCTTCGGCAGGGCTGGAGGTGACATCGACAGGCCTTGAGGACTTGGCGACAGTTGTTTTGTTGGGACTGGTGCAATGAGAGATGCTGAGTGCTCTGCACGTTGGAACTACAAATGAAAACGCAGAAATATTCTTTTAGTCTTAGAAAACAAAAATCTGTTTTCAATTCACAAATAAAATGTATATGTAACAGTGTAATACATCATATGATGAAACAATCCTATTTTATATTTTTTATCATTCACTGTCTTTTACACAGGCAATTTTGAGTGACCCTCACTGTTCAGCTTGTGACAGCATGGAACTGTGTGGAACTGCATGGTTCCGCAAAATGGTTCCGCAAAAAAGGGACTCCGCACAGTGGCAATCAGTTGGCAAATGTACAGTACTGAACCATTAAACCTCACCAATCAGTTACTGAAAAGCACCAATCAAGTGATTTCCCCATCCATTCTTAAAAGTTATGATAGTTACAAGGCAGTAATGATCGGCACAGTAACTGACCAGTACCAACAAGTTCAGTACTGTTCGGCAGTTTCTGTGGGAAACCGTGCAGTAATTGATTACACGCCATCCAATAACCATCTGCACAAGTCCAGATAATCCCTAAATCCTCGCAGAGGGTTTACCAGGACCTTTTCGGTGATTCGGGTGAGTTCTCAAGTCGTTGAATCTATTACACAGTCTTGTACATTTCATAGCCAGCGGTTGTTTTGAATTAGCGCGTTGGTATCTGAAGCCTGCGGTTTTCCCTTTGACATCCGATGTCGATTTCAGCCGAACTTCAAAGGTAATCTGGCTGGCGATGAAATTCAAACCAGTCAAAACTTAAACCTCATTGCGGATTGGCCTGATGAGCTGCTTCAGCGCACTTACTGATTGGTTCGGTTTAGTGAAAAACCCTCGAGCTAATTATATCCAGAACTGCTATCGGTAACTAACCAAGACAGTGTATCGATCGTATAACCTATCGATTGATACACTGGCTCACCAGGATGTCCAATAACTGACGAGTTTGAAGATGGAAAATACACAGTTTCGTGCAGTGGCACGTTCACTGCAATTATCATTCAAGGATATGCATATTAATTACATTGAATAGAGTACAAAGGTAAGAGAGAAGGTATGTCAGTATTACAGTACAGTGAAACCTGTGTATACCGACATCTGGCTAAACCAACCAACCTCTGAATACTGACATTATCTTGGGTCCCACCACTTAAATTCAAGTATTTTGAACCTTGATAAACCAGAACCATGTAAAAACCGACACAGGGCATGGTCCATATACACAGGTTCACTGTAGTTTTTCAAAACCAAAGGTTTGAGGTGATAATGCTGTGAATGCCAAATTACATGTATTTAGTTTGGTTTTTACCTTAGATAAATCCTCTTTGGACAGACGTTTTCCAAGTCCTCTATAAAACAGGTCAGGATTCTGTAAGAGATGGGCACCACGATCCATTAACAAGGCCTTCTCATGACGATGTATTCCATAAGAAGCACCGACGCTGCCGCGGCGGGTGTCTGCACTGTACGCTGGCTGGACGCCATCCAATGAGATCCTATCGCTATCCACTGGCAGAGCAGTTGGGTGTAGGTTACGGGCGGCTCGGCCCTCACTGTTGATATGAAAACTGTAGCACCGTCGGCGGATCTCCGAGTAGTCCTTCTCGGCCATTGATCCGGAGCGTGAGCGGGGGTTGGGTGATCCGGGCGAGTAACGGTCTTTCCCAGGAACTGGGCTTGTTCTTGAGCTACACGCGCTCGAATCAGGAGTGCTACCCAGGGGCAAGAAGTCTCGGCTACTGACCAGATTATAATGGTCATCAGGGACGGGGCTGCTGCAGGCACTACTGGCGACCGAAGGTGGGTTGTAGTCATCGTTTATTGCTGCCCGTTTTTCCAACTTATGGCTCAGTTTGTTCACCATTTTCGATATATATTCCTTGTCTAATGTGTAACGCCTCCTGTTGCCTTCATCTATCACATGCAATGACCGGCTGGGTCGGGACATTGTCTCACGATCCAGCGTGTGGCAGCGCTGCCTTGGCTGATCCGGGAGGTAACCGTAGAAACCGCTGACTTCCTCCCGATAAAATGTCCCATAGGGCGTTTGAAGAACAAGCTTCTGGTGGTTGTTGCCTTCCATGTTCATTCTCTGAGGCACAACTGGAACAGTTGCTCCGCCCATATCCAAATCCGCATTGGGCCTCTCCATTGGATGGCCTGGTATTGCGATGTGATTGGACGGTGGGGAACCATAGCTGAGCAGCATCTCATTCCTACAGTTAGAAAATTCATTTTTTTTCATACAAGATAAAAAAACTATCTTTGTGTAGCGCGGATTCTAGTGTTGAGGACTGGTTGTGTCCTATGCGGGATTCAAACCAGTGACTAACAATTAAATTGAAGATCGGAAGTTAAATTATTTTCATTTGTATTATTCGTAAAATGCGGTAGCTTTGATAGGCCAGAAATTGTTGGTTTCACTGCATGGCAGAGACATTAAAATATATGTACCATATAAGTTTTGAAATCTGCACACTAAAATCTTACCCAGAGCTTTCTGTCTCCATGGGAACTTGCTCCTGTTTAATCTGGAACAAGTCATCAGTTCGTCCACTTTCCTTCGATTGAGGTCCTGTAAAAAACAATAAACTTGAAATTAATAAGCAAAATACAAAGAAAGCGACACCATGTAACATGGGATATTATTCCCAGAATCCAATACACAATCTTAACCAGGGAAGCAGTTATTAGAAGTTGAAATAATTAAATTGTGAAATGTCAAATAAAATTGTAGAATTTATCAGTACAAGGGAAGCTACTCTATCACATAAAAAAAATTGTCTCCCCTGACTACTTTATGCAGAGGTGATTCTCCAACACTCAAAAATTGCAAAACATCATCCCCATGAAACTTTCTCAAAACTAACATACACAATAAATTTTCTTCCATGAAAATTGAAGAAAAAATCCAGAATTTGAATACATTTTTCTCGGACAAGATGAACTTACCGATGAGTTTTTCTGAATGTAAAGTGTTGAGGGTGCGGAGATCAGTAGTTTTCATGAGGAGTTTGGCAAACAACGTAGAGTCACCCATATGTATGGAGTTTATCATGTTCTGTAAGGCCTGAGTCAGTTTGTTCTGGATTCGCTCCACCTGATCAGTGTTGCGTAGCCCAGGGCGATCTGGAAAAATAAACAAAAATTGGGACTGAGGAAGACAGTTAATTTTGAATTATTGCTTTTGACTATTTTTCTTCATTGAAAAACTTTTGATAAAAATTCTTATACGAACATTCAGGTAACACAAAATTTATTCTCATCAATTGCAATGAAATAATTTCGTAACGGAAGGTTTAGTCCTGTTGGGGTTCATATACTTCCATTCAATGAAAATTTCAGGAGCTCTCCAGGAGTTTTTCAAGCTCCTATGTGTCATTTTCCAGGAGTATTCCAGCACTATATAACACAATTGTTGACACGAATATTAACATGGTGTTGATAGGATTGTTTTTGACTATTTTTCTTCATTGGAAAACTTTTGACAAAAATTCTTATTCGAATATTCAGGTAACACAAAATTTATTCTCATCAATTGCAATGCAATAATTTCCAATCAATGAAAATTTCAGTTCTCCAGGAATTTTTCAAGCTCCTATGTGTCATTTTCCAGGAGTTTTCTAGCTCCTACGTGTCATTTTTCAGCACTTATGTAGCACAATTGTTGACACGATTATTAACATGCTGTTGATAGGAAAGAGATTTCCAGGAGATTCCAGGACAAAACCTAATTTTTAAGCACTTTCCAGGATGGATTTCAAATTCCAGGAGTTTACAGTAGGTGTATGTACCCTGTCCCGTTTTAATTCTATATGTATTTAAGTGGATTGTATGTATCATGTCATTTTCAACGGGTAAATCATATAAAAGTGAAAAAAATAAGGAAAGTTGACTTTTGTATATTTTATTTGATGTCATATTATATTTCTTCCAACATTCTCATTTATTCACAGTTACTCAGTGAGTTCGTAATTTAAAGTTTCATTAAATTCTCACCTGGAGCGAGTAGGATAATTGAAGAGAATAATGCTAGTTCTTCTTCTGTTAAATTGAGCTTACTAAACCGGTCAGCAAAATCAAACATGGAGTCCAGTAGAAATCCTGCGCTTCCAGTTATCTGTTACACATAAAACAAACAGAGATAATCAAATACTTAACATGAGTAAATCCATAAATTCATTCTTATGATACATGTACATTCAAAAGAGAAATTGGCATTAAGTACATCTATGGGATGACAGATAGGTCACACAGTTTGTCAACTGTTAAAAACATAGAGAAATCTGAGATAAATAGGGAATAAATTTTGAATAAATTTGGCATAAAATTCTGGGATCTATTGAGCAGAGAATTTCTGTTACAAACATCTTACACTGATATCTCCTTTTCACTGTACGCCAAAGAGATATTAGAATATCCCATACAAAGAAATGAAATTCAAATACATGTATCTCATTAGTAACATTTCCTATTACATGATTTTCACCCAGACTTACCGAAGACTGATGTCGTTTGAACAATTTTCCATTTGTAAATAACATGGTGTTAGTCACAGGGTCAAATAGGCTGACAAAACGTAGCAATAACACTTCAAATGTCCCTGCCTGCAAATGAAAAAGGGTAAAATGAGACATTTTGATCACATACGTTACAATATTTGAAAGAAAATCAACAATCATATGTGATATCTGCAGTCTTGATGGTTAATCAGGAATGTAGCAAAGTCTAATTAAACACGGAATTTACTGTATGAATACATGGAAGTGAGAACTCGTCCTAATGTACCTTATTTCCAAAGTAAACGTGGCAAAGCTATGGGAGATTACTCGGGATATGGGGCAAATGAAGAGTTAGCTCCCCTTGCGTTATGAAGAGTAGTTCCCCTTAGATTATGACAAGTGGTTGGGCTCTGCAATCCAGTAAATATATATTGTTCAATGCATCGAGCTTCAATTTCCATGCAAGGTTTAATATTATCACACCTGGTGTGTAAGGCAGAGGTGAAAGTGAAGAAATTAAATTGGTGGGAGGGTAATAACTAGAGGAATTCGAGGTGGGAGGCAGAGTGAGGAATGAGACATCAGACAGAGTAACAGATTGGGGCCTGTGATGATCCAGGAAAGATTTGAGATATATCGTATCTCATGTGTGGGGAGGAGGTAGTTGTAAAGATATTGGGTTGCTGGGTAGGGGAATAACTGTAGAGGAATGTGAAGTGTGAGGTAGCCAGGGAAAGGAACGAGATGACAAGACAGAGATATGTAAGAAATATTTGGCATTCATAATACCAAGTGTGTGTGTGGGTGGGGGGAGGTGGGGGGAAGATGGTATAAGTGAAAAAATTTGGTTGATGGGTGGAAGAACATGAGGAGAAAGGCAGGTTGATGGACTCGAGCTTCAGACAGAAATTAGATGGGGTGGAGGATGGGGGGGGGGGTGGGGAGGGGATACTTTTGCATTGTAAGAGTGATTCTCTATTTTTACCTTGAGTAAAGTGACCTGATCATCTTGGCTGAGCAACTGAAAACCTGGAATGGCCTTGGCGAAGTCCACAACACACTTTATTGCTGGCGTAAAGTATTCGGAGAAGTCTTCCCATCTTTGTTTATTGTCATTTGCATCTGTGTCCGCATTCACATTCAGTGGGCATGCCTGACAGGAAAATGTCACAATATAGTTATAAATTTTCATGGTTTTTATCTGAATATAAGCTGTATACACCGCTTACATATAAATAAAGGAGTACCGAAGATCGACATTCCCATGATAAACAAGTTGTGTAAATGACTGACCTATTAATCCATTTATTGAGCCTGAACCTACATGACTTTTTATCCTGTTGTATCCTTCATCGCCATAGGAACCTTCCATGACTTTAGATTACACTCTGGATATAACAATGAGGACAAATTTGGATGCACCCAAATAAAAAATTAAAAAATATTTTTTTTTCTTTTTCTTTTTCTTAAATATCAATGTTCATGGAGATTTCTCATCAATTAAGTGAGTCAAAGCATACCTACAGGCCTGTAGCCAAGGGCGGGTTTCTGGGTTCAGGCGAACCACCCTTTCGGAAATATTATATATTTTTCTCATATAAATGCCCTTTTCAAACTCAAGTGAACCCCCTATTTGCCCCTTTTCCCATACAGTGAACCCCCCTGATGTGCCCCTCAGTAAATCCTGGCTACGGCCCGGACCTATTTTGCCAGAACTCGGGTACTTTGAATATTTTCAATAATTTGGGCGCGTTTCTCGGCTTAACCTTTTTTTCACCATGTCGAATAGAGGATGTACCCAAATTGGGGTAATCTAAAGGCCTACCTTCACAGGGTATGATGAAAACTATAATTGAAGGTTCCCAAAAGCAGAAACAGCCCCAATATGTAGAGAATAACCATTTTACAAATGAAATAAACGAACAGACACACAGACCCAAAATATACACAATGCACATCTACATTTGGCCATTCATAACAATTTGTATGTTTCAAGTTATAAGTTCCATCAAGAGGTAGGTTGATGGGGAATATTTTTTCCTGAATTTTTCAGCCATATACCTGCACTACTGAGCTTTCAAAAGGATTTTTTTTTGCATTTTGATTGTACCCAGTTCTACTGTATGTACTGTGTTGTGCATTCATGTAACAACTTGGAAAAGTTAATTGTTAAGGATTGGAAAGGGTCATAGAAATCGGTTTACAATGTCAAGTCACTCCAGGTAAATGTTACAAAACATGAATTATGATATCCAAGACACAGTGATGTATTATGCAAGTTTGGTCTTCTATTGCCTGAAGGCCAGATTTACACAAGCCACACAGACAAAATGTCTCAGTAAACATGTCTAAGAACTCAAAACAAAGTGAAACAATAAATATACATGTATGTAACCACTTTCAGTCTATGTTTAGTACAAAATAACAGGTTGTCCTTGGAAACCACAAAAAAAACATTTGTCATATGAAACTGTCATTAACCTTTCCAGCTAGGCTGGTGATGTCCATGTCAAAATGACCTGTGGACGCGTACTTCCCTGGTTGCCATGGCAACATGAGTAGGTTACTGCTCAAGGTTCGTGTTCTGACAGGACAGTTGTACTTAACGTTATAAGAAGCCATACAACTGGAATTATTCAAGTATCGTGTCAATCTTGTTACATGAAAATACTGCGTGTGTATATCATATGAGAGAATGGGTTTAGTTTTTGTCCGGTTACAACAAAATATCAGACTTGTATCTCAAACGGAATGATATCCCCTGACTTTTAAAGGAGATTTGATGCATCGAAACAAACTGATGCTTCCCAAAGGAATTCTGCACAAGAGTATATTTGAGTACAATAGGGATATGCCTCTTTAGCCACGAGTGATAAGAAATGATGTCATACTCAATTGAACATTATGCTGAAATTAGCAGCGAGCCATTTTCTTACGTTGGATTATTTATTCACAGATTTTTATCTTTCGTTTGCAAATATTCAACTTAGGGAAAGTAAAATCTTCCAAGTTGCCAGTTTTGAAGTACTTTGAAAACCACTGCAAGTCCATTTCTGATATAACCTTGGCAAGACATCATGTGGACAATGCCATTTCCTGCCATGTTAAATATTCAATATTGACCAGTTGCAATATTGAACAGTGAGTGAGTCAGTGAGTAGGAGCTTCGCTTTCAACAACTTGTCAGTCATATCGTGATGAGCAGGTCACATTAACCTGATATCAATCAACCAGTCCTTGATCTATCCTCTTACTGCTGAGCACCAAGCGAGAAAGATAAAAGTTCCATTTTTTTTTAGTCTTTGGTATGACGAACAGTCATTACATGTATATACATCTAATCATAAGTGGCACCCAATGACTTAATTTATGCCCCTAGGGCACAAACTGACTCTCATACACCATGTGTCACCAATAATGCCACCGGGGCATTTTGATGTGTGAGCCAATGAAACAAGAAAAGAGAGCGACACTTACCATATGAGCAGGACATGTCATGAAGTCATTCCTCTGGAATGCGTCTTGTCTTAACCGCTGAACTCGCTCCTGAGTAAACTCGTTTGTCAATTTGTGTGAATTTATCACCGTCTGAACAAGGTCACTTTCATTTTCCAGAATTTCTGCGAGGGCGGAGGTGACAGATTGCGAGTTAACTTTCTGCATCTGTTCCATAATACGGGCCTTCTCCTTCTTTGGGACCCGCCCAAACCGCACAGCTGTCAACGAAAAGATGGAACATGTCACTAATTATCACTGCATTTTCATTACAATTTTGCAAATCTCTCTATCGGAAAGTCTGGGTAGATATTGGTGAGAGGTATATTTTTTCAAAATATTTTTTTAAGAAAAGGTCAAATTTACTCCAAGATACATTGTTAATAATGACCACTACACTACTTTATTAAATTTAATGAAAACATCTTTGAAATTTTGTCTTGAAATTAACCAGTCACAGGCCCATCATATAAAATCAGTATTCACCCACTTGAACCCCATAACAAAAGAAAATGGGAATAATCTATTATAGACAATCTTTGTAAACTATGGATTTCAATATCAACAGACCTTCATTTTTTATTAACTGAAATTATTCAATTATAAATTATTATAATTTACAGAAATAAATTAACCTATTACTTACCATCTCTGGACATTCCAACTGATATGCATTTTTTCAATCTGTGAAGATAAAAGTTTTTAACATCTTGAAACTGATACATATTTCTGATAATGTACTCTGATGAAATTAATCTCCGTATTTGAAATTTCACATTACTGGAGGAAAAAAACATGAAGCTGCGCTATCGAAACCCCTCGGCTCTGAACCCCAGCTATTATAATGTAAGGGTGTCTCTACCAATTGATTGGCTTGTGGGAAGAAATATTTACCCCTGGTATTGTAAGTGTACTTTCTTTGAAAAGTTTTCCTCCCCTTAAATTAATTTGTTTCTGGAATAAATACATACACTATAGATATACGTTTGTCATATCTTGGTAAACACAACTAAAATTGCTGAAATGGAAATCATTAGAAGGGAGCCAAATTTGGAGAAACATTTAAGCGGTGGGAATATAAAATACATGTATACTAAATGGCACATGTATGTCATTTTCATAACAGATTTGCAAGCATTCTTCGCATTGTCTAAGAGAATAAATCAATAAATCAGTCATCCAATCAATAAATAAATGTGATAGTATACTAACATGATATAGAAATAATATGCAAACTTAACATAGGAATTAATGGATTTTGTTAGACAAGGGGCATAACTCTGCAAAATACTTTCTGACACGACTCATTTTCGATAGGCATCTAGTGTCATTTTCAAACCAGATTTGCAGGCATTCTTCGCATTGTGTAAGAGAATTAATCAATAAATCAGTCATCCAATCAATAAATAAATGTGATAGTATACAAACATGATATAGAAATTATATGCAAACTTAACATAGGAATTAGTGGATTTTATTAGACAAGGGGCATAACTCTGCAAAATACTTTCTGACACGACTCATTTTCGATAGGCATCTAGTTCAGGTCAAGAGAAACAACTGTATCACATTAGGATGTTGTATATGGAACGGTTCTGAAATTATCACAATAACAAATCATAAATGGATTTTTATTTGTAAAAAGGGGCATAACTCTGCAAAATATTGTCCGAGATGACTCATTTTCGATAGGCTTCTGATTTACGTGAAGATAAATAGATGTAACAAGTTTGGTTGCCATGCATGAAACGGTTCTGTAGATATCGCGGTAACGGACGTACGGACGGACGGACAGCCGTACATGATGACGACAATACCCCTAGGCCAAAGTTGGCCGAGGGGTAAAAACAAGTGTGGCACGGCTTGGGACCAGAACATAATCTCACTTATGATTGAGTTGACACTTTGTGAATCTGAGATGGTACCACCAGACTAATGGTGCCACGCCCCACGAGTAGTGCGGAGACAGAATGGGCCAACACAGAGGAAGATCTTCAGATGGAAGGTTCAAATAAACATTTGAACAAGAAACTAACATGCATAGCTGCATGTTTACAGTATAGACCAGAGAAAACTTTACTTGAAAAATAATTCAACTAAACAGAGGCAATACATACAGTGGTTTAGGCATAGAAACGTGACCAATACAAAATATGGACACATACATGTACTCCAAATCGGTAAATAATTCTCATTTTTGTGAAAGTGCATTGGTCAGGAAATTAAATCGACTCAATGGATAAATATGACATGTGCACTGTGTAAAATCTCCAGTCCTCGCGTGATTCTTACAATCAGTGACGTGACGACAGAAAACAGGATGGGACGGCAAAATTTTCTGATGCATGTTTAGATATGTGGATTGCATTAAACATTCTGCAGTTTGAGTCTTCTTTTCCCCTGCATACATCGAGTCACATCAAAAGTGCATTGGCGTCCTTGAATAGTTGCGTCAGCACGAACACACAGTTGAATTTCAACCTTGGTTTTCTAACATCAGGATCGCATCCAAGGTCAAGTTATTTCTGGGCTGTACTGTTAATAAGACCTTGTACGACAAACCCTCTAATAATTCAATCACAGGAAGTGAAATTTCTCACCATCAAATCAGGGAGTGGTCAAATTTATTAGAACAGGAAGTTGACAACATGGTCCAAATCATGAAGACAATCCATTGTTTCTTCAGTATTTCAATGATTTTAGAGCGTTACAGATCCAATATTTTAGAATGACCCATTGAATCCTGTCCAAAAATTGGGGGTGATTGAATTTTAATAGGGCGTTTGAATAATTAGAGGACTGACCCTAGTAATATATAAGAGGTGTGGAATCAGAAATATTTACCTGCAATATTGGCATCTGTTCCTATTCACTCGCATTATATTACATTGTTGGTTCTTTAGACACGGCCGATATTGGATTTTCTGCTGTATACTCCGGCGGAAAAACCCCTGAAATTGAAGTTTAAAAATATAAAACGTGCCAAAGCAGGATAATTTATCTACCATCGCCATACAGCTGAAATATTGCTGAATGTGAGATTAAACCATAATTCTGTCTTTCAAATAATTTATCTAATCATTTATCATGGTCCGCGACATATAATGTGCTTGTCATTGTATGACACATCTATCAATACATTGCCAGGTCACAATGGCTCACTGTGAAAATATAGGAGCAAATTTGCCAAAATATAGGAGAAATATAGGAAATAAGAGAATGTAAAACAGTTCACTACTAAATTGCCAAATTGACTCATTTCAGAGCATTGGTCAAAATTTTCATGAGAAAAAGTCAAAATATAGCAAATATAGGAGGTTTTGATAGGATTGACTCAAAAATATAGGAAATATAGGAGGCACTTGCAGGCCTGCATTGCTTTGTTTGGTAGTGAAATTGATCTCTTGTTACATGTACATTGTATTACATATACATGTCAGATTTTGTTCCTCATCAATCAAATCTGTACTTTGCTTTTACTGTAATAAATATATTTCCAAACTGTTTTCAGGGTCAAATAATATTTATGGAATCAAGACCACTTCAACCACGTGTACAAAATATTATCACTTTATGATTAAATGCCTAATAACGAAGTCTCCGAACAGTCAATGTAAGAGTAATTTGCCCCTGTCCACTGGTGTATACTCGAGTCAGAGGACAAAATATGTGAAGATGAAATGAAAATGGGGAAATAAATTGAGCAAATTAATGGCAACTCCAAGAACTTCAAAATTAGGCGAAGTGGCATGACAGACCACAATTGTCCATGTAATACGTTACCATTGTAGCGCCAGATGACGTCATTACACGAAGCGTAATGTCCTTTGTTGATACTATGATGCTCATTGCTGTCTTCAAATCTGATAGTTGATCACTCTCGCTGTCTATCACTCTCATAAATTTTTCTCCGGAAGAGCTCTTCATCACTGTCCTCAAAACTGCGTGAGTGAATATGATTTATCGTCACTTTCAACTATATTTCGATCATATCACGACGTTTGGGTCCTATTCCTTCTCACACCCGAGAACCCCACGGGTGCCTCAGTTAGTTGCCTCTCACGACGAGCTGTCCGAGGTGCTGAGGTCTATTATTACCATGACCTGGGGTGTGCAAGACGACATCCCAGGTCAACCCCGAGAGCCCCACAGGGCCTGCCAATGCAATGGAGAGCAGACCCTCAACCCTCACGCATTTGGCGTCGGTCTCACGCTCTCACGCAGCTATATCAAAATCTCACGCATCTTGGCATTTTCATGAAATTATTTCTAAAATAACCACTAATGCTTCAAAATTGCTCCTATTTGCAGAAATAGGAGTCAGTAATTTCAAAATTTTCCTAGAGTATCCATTTATAGCCTCCGTGAAGGGTGAAATGTATAATGGTAGGCTGTTATATGAAACAAAAATGTGAAAAAAAATATGAAATGATGCCTAGAAATTCTCAATTTGGGGGGGGGTTGTATCCCCGGGGAGGATATACTCAAATCTCACGCCTTGGCAAAAGTATAACTTGAGAGGTCTGGGCGAGTGATATGGGGGAGAGTGATAACTTCCACATCACTCTCGCAAAACAAATCCAGGAGAGTGATCAACAACTCTCGCCGATTTCACAAACATGAGAGACTGTCATGTGACGTATATGCAAATTAACGATCTTACCTTACAGCCCTCGCATGCATGTACTCCATAGTGGAAACCACTGGCCTTATCTCCGCACACCCTGCACAGGACCGTCTCACCGTCAAATTCTGCAAAACACCAAATAACGAAACAATTAAAATTTGGAATAATACATACATGTACCATAAAAGGTTCACAAGAAAACCTAACATCCAAAGCTGCCAATAAGGCAACACAGGTAGGTGACAAATACAATGTATCAAGGTCCAGTTTTAATCTCTAGTAACCGTTATAACCCAAATCGTGTCTAAACTGACCAACTGAGCAATCAGAAACAGTCGGATTAGAGAGGATTTAATGTTTACTTACAGAAGTAACTTTTTTCAAAAAATTTCAAAATTTCAAAAACATGTAGCTCTATGTAGCACATTAATATATGTACAAATACTTCTATACTGCTACAAGAAAAATCCAGAGTACCGGTACCTATTATTCGACGAGTTGTGGAAAATCCATCGTAGGAGTAAAATTCAATTAGATTAGGAGCGCTAGTTCGAACATGATATTCCGGTATCGTCATAAGATACGACTCTAGGTGATTTCCCCTCCAAGCCATGATAGTATTAGAGGTCGTAAATAAGATACTCTCCCAAAACTTTTACAACAATTTTGCACCTCTTAGAAAATAAACTTGTTAAAAGCTCTTCGAGTGGGAGAAGTCCCCAGTTACTCGTCACTCCAGTCACAAATGAAAAGTGTGGGGAAAGGAATTGTAGTGAAGCATTATAAAGCTTCAATAACTTCAATATATCATTGTTTGTTTGAGTTTTTGTCAATGGCTTGGACTGCGGGAACGCGATAATGAGAGCTCACCCCTGGCTTAATTACCCACATTAGACACAAAAACAAAGGGTGCGGAATGACTGACGCGACCGGGAAAATGGTGGGTAATGGCAGACTCGCCTTTTAATGAACTAATAGCCAAGACAAATAGTTCCCAAGAAATCGTTCATAGATCACTGATGTGACATTGGACATCTCATTTGCAGGCTTGAATGCGGAAGCATGGCGACACCCGAAACCAGCGAACGAGTCCGTTTACTAGATTTGTGTTAGAGATGCTCATCAGCTCGGCCGCCAAGTGAGCAATGTGAAAAATGTCCGTCAGGGGGAACAGCCTTATTAAAGTCGGAACGCCGCCAGAATCTCGGGGTACAAATTGATAGCCCCATTGACTGCGATAAAAAAAAGTTAGTTAGTTAAGCGAGACATTAAACAGATTTCAATGTGAACCATAGACGTCTTACTGTCAATTAGGAAGAGCCTGTCGCGATTATTTCTCAGGAACTTGTGATGAAATTGTTACTGAAACTGAAAACCATGCCACCATGTTTGACTGCACCATTATTCTGATAACTTCAGCTAAATAATGATCTCATCCAAGTCGTCCAGCCAGTCAAGTTTGGAGAGAGGTCCTTCAAAACTGAAGGCACACCCTGAATATTTACTGAAGTTTGAAAAGAATTTGTTTAAATTTACATGTACATGTAATATATTGAATTGAAATTTTATTTTGAATTCCCCTTCAATTTATATATATATATATATATTTCTCTTTCTTGAAAAAAATGTATTACATGTACTTTTATCCAAATTAATTTAATGTTGTTTTAACACCTGACTCACAGACTTCAATCAGCAAAGGGAGCATGTATGTATCTGCATACAACAGAAATGGAAAATGCATCCAGCATATAAATAATTGAATAAAAAGTTCGATGCTCAACATTTCAAGAGCAGATGGCCAAATGTCTTAAGCTGTCACATCCTGAGCCCACTGCTTCATTTAGTAAGGGACGATGCTGATTGGCTAAAAGCTAAGTGCACAAAAGCTGCATGCTGGGTTTTTAATGTCAATGCAATCAGAGGATACTGTATCTGATATTAGGAGATGATGCCATGAGAACGTTACTGTTCATGAATTATCAGAATTACTACATGTGTTCATGTACGTATATGTATGTCAAACTTTGATTATTCATTGCTTCGTCATTTCCTCTCATCTCATAGTCGTTAAGACAAATTAGTGGCAGACATTTGGCATCATTAATTACGAAACATGGATTTATGATTATGAGAACATGTTATTTAGTACATGTGATTTGCATTCATAACCCGAGCTCAAAAACACTGAATGAAATATATGCCACTGATTTACAGTCTTGACCCATTTCTCTTAATTACATGTACACGTGTAGCTTAATCTTAATAAATAAAATTAGTCAGAGCTAATTAATGAATAATCATCCCTAGAACAAGAGCACTTCGAAGAAATATGCCATCAATTATATGACATACCCTGTTGTATCGTATATTTCAATAAATTATCCTTCTCTTCAACGTTAACATCATTATGATGATATAGTGTACACGTACATAATTCATAAGTAATGAAGATATATGACATGTACAAAGGTTCAAATATCACACACAATTTCACTGTCTCAAGATTTAATAAGTTTGAGATGAACGAATATTTACAGAGATTTCATTAATTCTATTTGACCCCAAAAAAAAGAGAACAGAAGAAAAACAGCTCTTAAAATGTGGTCAATGCAGGTGGATTTCATGCCAGACCCATTTACCTAGACGTCACACCTACATGTACAAGATCCCACCCTCGTGAGCCCCAAATGTATCTACAGGACCCATTATTAGAAAAGTATGCCAACCACCCAGAAATCGACCAATCATATTGGTTTTCCTGATGCATGGGTCTACCCTATATGTGTGTCACCAGATCATTATGACAATCTCCTGGGGTAAAGTCAGGAAAGGTGCTCTTAAATGTTCTGGGCTAACATGGGACAAACATACAAACTAAGTGCATATTGTCTGGCAAACATGTATCTACCAGTCCTGTACACCCATAAATAAGGCTCATTAAACGTAATGGCTCGCTTATCATCACCTGCGCACCAGGAAAGGAGGGGGAGGTGGATTTTATTTTTATATTATTTCTATTTCTAGCTAGGAAATGTGCATTGAAACAAGCTGACAGATTAACTTTTAATTTTGTTTGCAGAATAGTAAATATATTCTCGACTGTTCTATAATTATTTTTTGAAACATGAAGAGCCGTAGCAGGATGAGTTAGCTCTCTAATCTCTGGTGAATTGTAGGAGATGGGACATCCCTGCTAGTCATCACAAGTGGCGAAAACGTGATCCGAATTTGGGGTTCCTATAGACATCCTCAAATGATAGTAATGAGAAAACAGACAGACAGACTGATAGACGTACATGACAATACCAAAGCCAATTCTCCCAGTCCCCCATGACCAGATGTGTGTCTGGTTATAAGATCAGTGAGCCGAAGTCCCAGGGTTCTTGAGATATGGTGGTAACAATCAACTGGTGACAAACTTGTCATAATTTGACCTGGCGACCCACAGAAAAAAGGTCAATCTCACTGATATTCAATAGGCTTCTGCTCTGTGACCATATGCATGTGTGATGTAATTTGGGTGTGTCCTGGTAAATAGTCATTCTTGAGATATAGGGCTAACAAGAAAACGGAGATACGGACAGACGCACATGAAGCTGAAAATATCCCAAGGTCAATTTTGGCTGAGGATATATTAGCTTGATTGTAATGGAGTTCGAAAATGCTGGGACAATTTCCTGCGCATGCAGAAGTTACATCGGGTTTTTTTATTTTATTTTTTATTTTTTTTATTTACCCGAAAGTCATTTTTCAAGCCCGTACAATCACTGTCACCCATCTTGAGCAATTGTTGAATGACGAAGAAAGAATTTCAAGTCAAGAATTCCAAGTTTAGACTACATGTACATCAGAACATGATTTCTCCACTTGTTGCCTATACCTTCGATCATCATAGAGCCAATTTTTATTGGTTCCCTTTATAAACGTAGTTGATGTAGACATGTTGATCAAAGCTGGCTGGCATTTTCGGCCGTATGACTCAGTCCCCTCAATTAACCATAGCAATCAATCAGCAATGCTGAGGCCATTGCCATAATTTAGCAAAAGTAACTTTGCCTCAGAAGTTTTTAACATTAAATGGGGAATATGCAAGGTCACACGAATATTTGCTGCAGCAGGAATTCTAATTGTTGGGGTGGTCACCACATAGATGGGTTGAAGTTACATATGTCTGGTCAATGTCCCAGATCCTACATTGTAGCTCATTTACCCCTGTACATGGAGACCTGCATCTTCATTTTATCCAGCCAATTTCTACGTTCCCACTTCGAACCTGCCTTGATTTATCTGACCCCTTTCAGCGTTCAAAATCCGAGGTGTAAATTTCACCAGCTAACGACAGAAGAACCAATCAGAACGTACACATCGGTTGCGAGTGAAATCACATAGAGTGACGTCATCCTCTATTAGTGGCGTCCTTCCTCCTAATATGGTGCCCACTAAATAGGTCAGCCAATCAATAACGCTCTTGTGCCACCCATTTCGAATTTCAAATGTTTTCGAGGTCAGTGACGTCGTGTCTTTTTATAAGTTATTTGAACATTGAAGGGGTCCAGATATATCAAGGGAAGTTCGAAGTGGGAACGTAGAAAATGAAATTGGCTGGATAAAATGAAGATGGTTCTCAAATTATTGTATAAATGTCCTCGCTCAGGTGCACCTAACCCCTGCACCCCTAGCTCCTCCAGCTCCTCCAAAGCTATGCGCCCAAAGTAGACTAGGTCAGATCACATGCTATTAAAAAATATTGTATAAGTGAACTATAAGTAGCTGCAGTGAGCCCTACATACATAACACCCCTCAGCCAGTCTTTGTGTTATGGGGCCTACATACATTGTAATTTCAGCATATATTCATTCCAGTCATGTACAATCAAACTGGGGCAAATTCAACACTCAACTGGTTTTTGGGACTTTACATACATGTACAGCAAGGAAGGGAAATAAATTGGCATTCAACGCCACTGAAAAATGGCAGAATCACATCAAGAATTTTATCGCATGAAAAACATCTCCGAACATTATATGGAGACTACTGAAAAGCAATATTTACATGTATATGAATAAAGGTGCCTATAATTTTTTTTCAAGATTTCTTATTTCTTGCAGCGTATCATCCAGCTCAAACAGCATACATCTAGACCTACTGGGAAAAGTCATTTTCATGACCGCTAAGCTGACCTGCCAAGTTTCACGGAACTTCCATGACCTCCAGGAAAATCTTTTTCAAAAATAACACACATGTAAGTTAAATCGGAGTCTCATGGAATTAAACATTTGCGTACACTTCGCCATCCATAAGATGGTTTGCGAATCGTGTGTCTCCATTATCGCGGAGCGATATCCGGTGTTTTACCGGATTCTGTTCGGCCTTCATCCGGCGGAGAACAGACTCGAAAACTCTGATAAATTACAGGTTTTCATACATACCCCGGAAACAGATATTGACTGGGCTTACAAAATATATAGGTATGAATAACTTTCGTATCATCCAAGAGGTGTGGTAGGTCTGTAATTTTGAACAAGTAGATCATCACATGACTCGAAAATGGCGGGTTACGTTGAGGTTACGTCGGTAGACTTTAGCTGATTGACTGACGAAGTCACGTGGTATTGATTTCTGGAAATTCCCTCCAGCAGTTGCCGAAAGTAGTCTGAAATGGATACACACGATCCCAGGGTCAGTCTTACCGCGTATAGATGGCCCAGATGGTTACAGGTTGGGAATTAAATCCAGATATTCAACACAGAGTAAAAGGAGGTGTCAAAAAATACAGGAGAAAATCTCACAGAATTCCAATATCAGAATTTAACAGCTCAGAGAATTTTCATAAATTTCTTACATGTATTAATTTAAAGCACATTATTGAATTTTCCTCCAGTAACATTTTGCATGAAGGACTTGTGTGGAGGGAGTATTAAAACAGTGTGTGTACCAACACAGCATTTACAAAATAGCAACCTGTCTTCAGGTCCTCATCAAAATGACTGTTCTTCGCAACATTACACCATGTGTCCACAACCAAGTGTCATGTTGCATTTATACACTAACAACATGAATTTCCTGGTATCTGTGCATAAATGTATATAATTTTCCTGGTATTTGAAAATGAATACTGAAAACTGTCTTTAAGTCTGCATCCAAATGATCCTGTTGACTGCAACATTACACCTTGTCAATAACCAAGTGTCAAGTTTACAACCGCATATTTCCTGGTAATTGCTAGCTAGTCTAGTATGACCAATGACCCATTAATTATGTTCAGGCCTGAGCTCTCAATATCTGTGTATAATTGACTTGAAAATTAATATTTGGTTATTGAATGTAGATGGTCATAGTTATACAATTATACAAAATTTTATTTCAATGCGACTACATCTGTTGTCATCGAAACCATCTCAATTTGAAATAAGATGGGAATAGATAGTAGATAGATAGTAAGTTTTCCATAATTAAAAATAACCTGGGGGCCCTCATTTTTTAACTTACTTTTATAATATATTTCAGTTTTTTAACTGATAATTTATATTAAAAGTTTCAGAAAAATGTCATGTTGAAAAGAGAGGTGTCATCTCCAACTTTATAAATGTATCTGGTACAGTTACATATTCAATACCCCCCCCCCCCCCACTCCTGTCCCCTTCTCCAAATTCAGCATTCCCTTTTTCTGCTACTCAACTTTCACCAACTGAAAATGTAGAGTAAGATCTAATGATTGAATTAGAAGAAATGCATTTTGTCACCCCAAAATATTGGGAGATCAAATTTATTACAAAGGCAAACAGGACTATGTTCATGTACATTCTCTCCTTGGGGGTGGGAGGGGGAAGGGGGGGGGGGAGGTTTTCAAAAACTTGCGACAAATTCTGGGGACGGTTGAATGTTAGGGTGATTGAATGTCAATAGGGTGATTGAAATATCTACAGCATTTAACATGTTACGTACATGTACCGATAAAAATAGTGTACCATGATCCTTTATCTGATGGACTAAATCTGCATTTATACATTGTACAGTACATCCAAAACCTCAGGTTTACGGCCAATTGCCATAGCAACACGTTTACAATTTTCGCTACATCACCTGCAATTTGTATCAGTCCCATACTCATTGATGACAGGTCAGTGGGAGCACCTCTGTACAAAGGAGCAGCCTAAAACAATGGGATGGTACATGTAACTTTGTCCAATAAGCCTGTCTCATTCGGGTAACACTGGATCTGGCATAATCTGGAAATTCACAGATTTAGATGAACTTGGTCTTGAATTCTATCTCCCAGATCTGTCCACCAGGAAACACCACAGTATATGATATAGCATCCAAACTTTTCTGGGGTACACACTGACTTTACTCTATATGTGTTAAACAAGCTGGGGGTCTGTAGTTTCTGTCAGTGTGGTACGCAAATACAAAGTGGGAGGGTCAATAAGGTGAATTCTGAACACTTACAAAATCTGTTATTGTGACAACTAACTTTATTTGAAATTTTGGATCACAGCCAAGTGTATGATTTGAACTTTTGGAGCTTACAAAATTTGTCTCGCATGTTCGAGTTCAAATACATGTATGGCTTATGATTTTGTATCCATGCGTAAAAATACTCCTGTAAAAATGTTTTAAACACTTAAAGTTAGTGTCCACCCATCTGGAACCCCATCCACCTACATACTGCACAGACTAAAAGGGTAACAGCATGTTATTCCAAAAGGTAATACCTCTTGACCTAAAATTGTATGACCCCTACCTCAGGCTCTGGCCTGGAACATGCATAAACATGCATTCCCATTGCTTCAGAGATAACATTGAGACATGTCATACATGTTCAGGGTACAAATGTAACAGTAAAAGGAAGAGGCTCACTAAGCACCCCTCTATATTTCTTAATTCCCATTTCTAAACTTAATGAGTTTTATGAATTGTAAGACATACTTAAGACATGGTAATGTAATTGAATGTTAAACAATGTTGCACAAGGAGCTACATCATTTGTTTTATTTCATTGCGGGCTAATCAATTCCCACTCATCTAGAGCCCCACCCAATGGTGGTGTCAGCTGTCAGATAGGTCTGCATGTACATAACAATATCAAATGTCCATACCCCATACCAGGTTAACCTGTCAATTCACAGGTCATAGTCACACAACAGTAGTCAACATGCCCTGGTCACCCAAAGTTACCTCCCTTCCATGTCTTCTTTGCTGAATTTCAAATGCCTTGGGGTCAATGCACCTCTGCAATTCAGTCACACCTACCTAATTGATTATTCACATCTATAGAAATAAACTGTTATGTAACAACTATTGACCTATTCACCTCTGTGTTGACCAACCCAGTCAGTGATTGCTACTATAAACAGTCAGGCTTCAGCCGAAATCAGTAAACATGTTTGTTTCAAAAACATAGATGCATGCATGACCTACAATGTGAATTCTGGGGTTGGTCACACCCTTTTATTATTACTGCATTATAAATATCACCTATCACAATTATTAATAACATAATAATGATGGCAGATTCCAAATATATGCTATACAACATTTTATTAGTCCAAGCACAAACATGTATTGTAACCTGAAAATATCATATTGTATTCTGAAGTTCTATAACATTTTTTTTTTTTTTTACTTATTTTTACGGGCATTTCATATTCAAATCCCACATTACATTTTTTAATACCTGTTTGGTGAAAATCTGCAGTAATTACTAGTTTCCAAAACCCCACATATAAAACTGTAATTAACTTAACCAAGTTTCCATCATCAAATATGAAATACAAAACATGATAAAAAAGTTGAATGTTATATTTCATAATAGTGCAAATTCTTTTCTTTTTTTTCTTCTTTCTTCCTTTCTTGTCGAGGCTTAAATTCCTGCTAGTAAATTTGACAATTTTTTCATTATTTAAACCTTCTGTTTTCGGAAAGCGTGGTCACAAGTTCAATGATATGCCATGAAGTTATCCTGTGCCCCTCCTTTCAAAACATTTTTTAAAAAGTTGAATGCTATATTTATTTATATTGCAATTTATTCATTTTAATTTTTTTGTCGAGGCTTAAATTTTTCAGATAATAATCTTCCTCGCAAGTAAAAATGACAATTTATTTTATTTAATCCCTCTTGTTTTCGGAAAGTGTGATTACAAGTTCAATGTTGTATAAATGTAATTTGTGCCATTAAGTTATCCTGTGCATGCCCCTCCTTAAAACCAGAATGATCCACCCACATATACATGTATTTACTATGGTACCTAGGGGGTAAATAATGATGAGCTAACAATATTCTACATCTACCTATATGTGCATGTTTATGGCATACAATGTACCTACAGAACCCTATAAATACATTAACTCTTGACCTTCTACTAGTCTACATGACCAGTAATAATGTACAACATACATGTCACAGGTAGGCTGGTACCGTAAATGTTCCAAAAATATGCAGTCCAAATAAAAATTCCCGAGCATTAGCGGCAGCCCACAAAATTCGGAAAACTCGCCTCGGCAAAAATAATGTCATATTAAAATAATTCCTGTTTAATATCATGTTGAATATTGCTGAGGTGAACTCATTATGCCACGGCATTTAACCTCGGCAATTGCTGATTGCTGTGGTGAATTGAGAGGGCTGTAGTGGTTAATGCAGTTATTAAGATGCAGATACCCTGGGGGAGAAATGCACACTGCACACATATGCAATGAATTTAATGTTATGGCCAATTTTATTGAAACATACCAGGACAGATAGTAGTACCTGTACTTACTATGTACACAAACTAATCTAAATAAATTTAAATCAGTTTACTCAGTCAATTCAATATTGATTGAATACATGTCTACATACAAGTCTTATCAATCATAATTCAAGGGGCATGAGCTATTCTCATGTATTTACAAATCGTGACTCGGTGAACTATGACAATGTGACCAGGTTATTTTATCTATGGATTTATAGTTGTTATATATTTGAAACTGTCAGCGCAGCTCAAGACTGGTTGTTTCCATTGTACATGTATATCCATACAGTAAATACGTGTAGATATCTGCCGGCATCCAGTTCAAATAAACAGCCATGATCATTGACCTTCTCCATGTCAATGCAAGGCAACCTCATCTTCATTTTATCAAGCCAATTTCTACGTTCCCACTTCGAAACTGCCTTGATTTATCTGGTCAGCTTCAGTGTTCAAAATACGAGGTGTAAATTTCACCTACGAACGATCAACGAATCAATTAGAACCTATATATCTACACACCGATTTTGTGTAGAGTGACATCATCCTCAAGTGGCGGCGTCGTCCTCCTAATATGGTGATTGCGTTGGCCCAGTTTATAGGTCAGCCAATCAATAACGGTCTTCTATGATACAGTTCGAAATTCAAATGGTTTCGAGGTCACTGACGTCTCGTGTCTATTTATGAGTTCTCTGAACATTGAAGGGGGCCAGATATATCAACCTTGGGAAATTCGAAATGTGCATGGACGTAGAAATTAGCTTGATAGAATGAAGATGGGCAACCTCAACTGATAACTAATCAGGCTGCTGAAGTTATCAACCAATAGAATGCACTGTTTGGATTCAATCCATATTGGCAGCGAAATGAGATATTGAACGATACCTATGCTACTGTATGGATACATGTACATGTGCTGTGAAATATACACATGTATTGGTTGGTTTCATGAATAATGCAGTTTTGTAGAAACATCAGTGCATCATGGGATATCTTCCAGTTTTAAAATATTTGATTGGTCAATTCGAATTTTTAAATGGAAATCAAGAGTTTTCATTGGCTTGTGAAGGATATTGGAAGAAAATCCAGCCAATTACAGATTTTCTCTAAAGGTTGAAATGGGTTGTGTACATGAAAGCTATAGCTAATACATTGTACATGTACATGTACATACCACCTTATATGCATCTCTCCTTCATAATGTTATCAAATTATTCTACATGTATGTATTTGTTGGACTGTCTGTCTGCAAATCTGTCCAATTCCAAACAGCTTCTTTTTTTTTTTTACATGTTTTGAGTCTCATTTTAGCACACAAAAAAATATTACATTGTTGTTGCCAGTCAATCTTGACAAGTGAATAAATATCCCATCTTGAATGATCCTGGTTTATCTCTATCACCATGATCACCTGCGAACTCCAAACAGTGCATGTCAGCTGAACGACTATCCTCTGGCCTACAAGCTCTGCCTGCAATGGAAATTATCGTTAACACGCTCTCAGTGTAGAAATTACTCCGCCAATACAAACCTTTTTCTATCACTTTAATAACCTCAATATTCATTAACAAAATATCTCCGAAAATCTGTTCATCAATGACCTACACAGGTTTCACTGATAGTGAGTTTATGTTATTGATTTTTGTTTGTGTTTTGCATAAATATAGTCCATGCGTATGGAACTGCCGTAGTGTGTGATACACCGAATAGCTGTCATATATTCTTCGAAACGGTGCTAGTGCATTCGATTGTGTTCAGGGGTGTTGGACCCCTGTTATGAGGATGTATCGCCTGTTGTGCCAATATCGCCGTAACCTTATAACCCATTAGATTCCATCTTTCATATTCATTTAGAAAACTGAGACCCTCTTGTCCAACTGAGGAAGCCGGGAGAAATCGGAAGGCATTCCAATTTTGTCCTACTCAGCCGAAAAATTGATGAGGATCATCTTGAATGTATTGCGAATCCTTTCGATGAATTTCATGTGCGGATGCCTAATGGAAGCTATCCCTAAATGAAGCAACCAATGGATGTGACCCCTAATAGAAATGACCCCACTTCTAAATTGATGTGACCCCTGATGGATGCCAAACCAAATTCTTCCCAACAAAGAGTTGATACAAATGTAGGTCTGCAAGTCACAATGCATCAGAAAAATTCTAGTCATTCTTTCATGCAAGCATCATGAGACAACAGAGAACAGTAGTCTGTCTGGTTACAACAAAGTCTGGATGGGAGGCTTTTCAGTAAAGAGACCTCAGTTGTCAATTGTAGGAGGGAATGCAGTTCCAACTGCACATGTATGCACTCAATTAGGAAACACATTGCTGAATACTTCACAAAAGAAAACATAATAATTGCAAAAGTATAAGTACAATGTACATGTAAGCTACAAGAGTTTTTTCTATTACTCCCTGGACCCAATGACCCCTGAAACTTGTTTTTTTCAATTCCCTGAGACAGGTCATAGGTCACAGCTCCCTGCTTGTGATGTAGGTCAACACATGTGACTGACCCCTGTCCAGTCCAGTGTTTCCAGATTCATTAATAAATCCAAAGGTAAGCTAAAGAGTGAGGATCCATGGGGGTGGGTACAAATTTTGACATGAGAGTTGCTTGGAGTGGGTATACAATTCACATCCCCTGGGCAATTAGCAATCAAAATTCTTCCTTTACCATCACCGGTATGCCAGGAACGTCAGACAGATGAGTATTTTCATTTTATATTACATGTAGTTTGGTACATGCTGTGGAACAAGGTGTTTGATATAGGCATAACAGGGTGCAAAATAGCCCTTTGCCCGGTTGCCCAGGGCAATCTAAATTTCCTTTGGGCAACCAAATTCTGCCCGAATTGCAATGCAATTGGATGTGATGGTTGCCCGTGCTTGCCGATGGGGAACTAGAATTTGTTTGTCTATTTCATACCCTGCCTAGTAATGTTCATGAGCGTCGCCAGGATTTCTTGAGATGGGCTCTATTCCTATATGCTAACTTATTGGAATTACAACACATATAACTTTATAAGGGAAGTGGGAAGAGGTGCCGACATACTGACAGAGCCACATGACTTCACAGTATAGCCTCACTCAGTAGTGTGCTGTCCAATATAGGGAAATAACATACATTTTCGTTCACATCCAACGACCCATTTGAGAGGGAGTCGTTCACACCCAATGACCCCTCTAAGGAAGCCATTGTTGTTAATTAAGATTTACAGAATATACAAACTGAGGGGAATCATGTCATTTTTTCCACTGTGTAACCAGTGTAAACTTGCCAAGAATGATGAGGAAAATGAATCTGTGACATTTTAGCACATGACAGCATGCAACATTTCGGCAAGCGACATTTCGGCATGCGACATTTCGGCCTATTCGTCATGTGAGGAAAACACAATAGGTGGCTACATGTAGGGAACCTTGTTAAACCTGGAAAAGCTACCCAAGCTGTATTGCACATGGTGTTCCCGGTTTGAAGATCCTTACATGACAAACTTCCCGACATTTCGGCATGCGACATTTCGGTTAAAGCAACATTTTGACATGTGACATTTCGGCACAAAGTGGAGGATACAACAATTTTGACACAAGAAATGTTGACAAGGTTTTTTTCCCCCACATCTGCAGTTAGGTTGAAAAGACAAGTTATTATTACTCAAAATATTAAATTATGAGCCTTGTACATAATGCATATACATTTAATGTACACAAATATGTGGAAAATTTATGGAGTTTTTGTTGAAGTTCGTTTAAGGAAGATTTGTTGGTATAAAGTTACTTTTATATTGTAGATATTTTAGAAATTCCCCATCAATTAGACTTTAAAAAGAAATGTACATGTGCCAAAATGTCGCCTGCCGAAATGTTCTGACACCAAGAAAAATATCAGTGCCGCCCACACCTTCTCCACAAAAGCTTAGTTCTCAATGACAAGCACCTGGCCTTGGTATTTGGAAACTGTACCCAAGCCACCTCTCCTTCCAGGCAGTGGGGCTCAAGTTTGAATGCACATGTCAACAACATAGAGGAAACAGAATAGATTTGGCAAGCTTCAATATTTGTTTGCTCCCTTTTGTTAAATGAGTGAAGGTTTTTGCTCAATCCACGTGTCATCGAGGTACACTTTTCCCTCCCGTGACCTGCAACTGTACGGGGGAAAAAAGGTTGACCCAAGAATACACGCCGCAATTACATTAAATGCCCACTGCCTGCATTATACAGGTATTAGGTATTATTCAAATTTTGTTTCTAACAATGCATACATGTACATGTATTACATTCAAAAGTACACATTACTAAACCGTATCGGGTATTTTTTACAAGAATCCTCCGAGTTGTGCCTGGAAAATTTTACCCTTCAATTGTACATGAAAATAACCTAAATACACACATGAATTTTAATTAATAGGAAATCATCATCAAGATGGCAATTTTATGAATTAAACAAGCATCATCACAATACATAATCACAATCATAAATGTTCAATTTTTATTATTATTCAAGTTTTATCAATATACATGTACATCCTTGTGCAGATTTTGTCACTAAAGCTGCATACCCAAAGGAAACCTTGAAGGGATTCAGTGGCACAGGTAAATTGACCCACCAGAACATGTCATATTGAACCAATCAATACTACTCTTGGCAATAATGTTATTGGGTGCACTGATCAATAATCATACAGGGGGTAAGAAACCTCCCTGTCTAACGCTCAATGTCCTACATGTAGATCTTCAACAGTGCATGAATGCATTGACAATAACTTATCACGGCCATGTACAATCGCCATGGTGATTTATCAGTGATGTCTGCATGATGCTACAGGCAGGAGGTTGAAAATTACCCTGTACATGTAATAATGCATGTTTTGTTGAATTCAATTAATCTCAATATGACTTCACTCAATTTTCAAAAAAATACACTAACATTTTCTATGATTGCAATGGTATAACCTTTAAATTAATAGGATATTAATGGAAAAATGAAAATGAATACATGTAATTCTTTAATTTCTTTCGTGAACAACTAAATCAACAGATTATTTTTGGAGGAATTATTGAGAGGTGAAATGCAAAGAATATTATATTTTCTTCTTTATATTCTTTGTGCGCTACATATACTTTAATTAATAAGCAAAATATTAACCTGCAATAATATAAATTTATCAACTTCCCTTCCTTTCATTGGAAGTATTTTGTCTCCTAGTAGTACTACCCTCAGAAAAGTCCTCTAATTCAAAAGTCCGGCTGATTTCAGAAATAAAAGTGCAATCAGTGTACTGATATTTCTAATGTCAATCAACATGTAAAATATGAAAAGTCGACTAAAAACTTGTGCATTTCACCTTTAAAACATACCTTTGACATTGGTATATAAACATCCTAAAACCTAAAGTGCTGAGGAAATATATAGAATCAAATATTCCATCTATATTCCATCTAGAGCTGTCCCTTTAGATTGATAAAAAAGTTCCTCATTGAGCTCCCCTGATTCGCATCTCATTAACCATCCAAAGTCCAAAGTTAAATTTCATAGAACTGAAGTTGCATGTAGTCGTCGGAAATCTCATCATGGGGTCCTTTGAAATAGATTTACCATGCTCATCAAATCTGATTTGAATAATTATAATTACGTTACTGGCTGGAACCAACTGTGGCCATCTCATGACAGGTAAGCTCAATCAATATCCCTACACTTCCTTAGGTAATGTATTATAAATTTTACTATGATATTTTAATTACATTTTAATTAAAGTAGTAATAAAAATACATACCAATGACGACCATTTTGGGTGCTGGCAGGGGGAGAATGTATCCTCCGTTATACACAGGCATAGGTGCACATGTAAATCCCTGAAGTTTCGTAAAGTTTCGCTGATCTGAGGAGGAGGCAGGTAAAAACACACTTCCCTGTCCCAATACTTGAGTCAACTGAACTTCTCTAAAGATTCGGGTGACCAAATAAGCCCTGGAAACACAGTGTCGAGATGGATCGATTATCGAGGCAGCAATGACCCTTCCCAGAATGCCCTGTGACTGGGTGCAATTGAAAGCTGGTCTGCACTGAATTCTAAGACACCCTTTTGTGATTAGTGTGTTTTGGGGGAAGGGGGGGGGGGGATACAGTCAAGGATTCGGAAGCAAACAAAAACTAACTATGCCTTCTCCACAGATATAGCGTGAGGAATTTCAAGCAGGTTTGCTGCGGCTGTTTGTCTAAACCCGTTCTTCCTGGACAAGGTCTTCGAGTTCGACCAGGTTAAATCGTTGTTAGCGAGTTGAACGGGGGTAAACTATCGGAGCACTCCAGTAAACTTTTACGCTGCCAGAATCATCGATATGACATCACTGATCAAACTAAGGAAGGAGGAAGTCAGAAGAACAGGCGCATGCCTACCAAGCTTTTTTAATGCAACAACAACGAAGAACGAGTCACGGTCAAGGTCCAAAGTTACAAAAAAAAAGAGAAATTCCACTGTTCTGTTTAAAATTAAATAAAAATTTGTGTTGTCATATTTGGCAAGGTTCATTAACCGATTGCAAAACTTTTTTCACTAACCCTTATAACTAACACAGTCAATGTTAATTTTGTTAAAATCCCAGAATGATAAGAGCACGCTTTATTGTCATATCTATATAAGGAGATTAAATTGCCTACATTGGTAATGTAACTAAATGTACACTATTAAAGTGTTTCAAACTTTGAATTGAATATTGACGTTTAATAAAGAAGGAAAAAGTTCCTTGGCGTGATGATGTAAGAGGGAGCCTCGTTGTCAAAATAGTAGCGTGAGAGTCATGATCTCGCTGTCACAAAGGCATGACTCTGTTGAGAATGTGCAAAATTCTTAAAAAACTAATTTGCCAAAAAAAATTTTAATTATATATGTACATGTAAACCTACAATTGTACTGTAACAAAAGAGAACTACAGCAAATCCATTATCCATGGTAGGCCTAAAAGTATCTTAATTCCTGCAGTCTTAAATGACCCCAGATGTCGAAGGGCAGAGGTTAAATCAGAACCTGGGAATGAGGTTGACCCAAAGGCCTTCACAGCCTGCTGCCACCTAGTGGCCTATAGTAGGAATACAAAGTATGTTAGTGTACAGTATACCAGGTTGTTATTGCTATTCAGTCTGACCCAAAGAGTACAGGTCAACCTGACATTTTCCTGGTGTTGCTAGTATTGAATGCCTGCTTAACAACACTGTTACCCTACCAGATACTTAAATCAATGACTGCACCTCTAACCTACATGTTCAAGACTGTTTATTTCACTTGGGTTCATATTTATGCCAATCCACCCCTCAATTTGGTGAATTGAACATCTGCATTAATATTACATGAACTGTCCAAATTAACATCAATTTTTATTACTCGCACACTAAATTGCACTTCTGCAGCATTTCGTTTTAAGACTCATTATTAACAAAAGCCACTCATTTATCACATCAACACATTTGTATTCAAACAATGTTTGCTGATATTGAATAAGCAAAGTCAATTCAAGATGGACAATATGTACACATTTACATGTAGTCCAATGATCATTCAGAATTTTTATAATAATTTGTATTGAAAAAAAATGGTTTATTCTCATATTAAATCAAAATGACTACTTCCCTTGTGCCAGACTAAGTTCTGGTCATTCAGGTTACCATACATGATTATTTTAATCAAACCAAAACTATTGTGACCAGAAAAACCTTATTGACAAGACTGTTATTTGCTCAATTTCTGAAGAAAAACAAGCACCGAACTGTGCACTGAACTGATAACCAAATGTTGTTGTGAAAATTCTGTAATAAACGACAAACGGATTGTCAATAATGTATTCCACTTCACTTTAATAGCATGCTAAGCATTCTCCCATTGCCAGAGCTTGTAACCTCATAAACTGTAGGTGTAACACCCTCTGACTGCACTGAGCAGAAAAATGTGGTGCACATGCGCATTCGGTCTGAATCGATTATGGTCGACACAACAAGCATGTATCTGCAACCTCGAGATGGGAAATGCATCAGACCTATCTTGCAGAGGTTTTATGCTAAATTATCACACAGGTATTACTTAGGTCTTGCTTTGCTTATGCTGAGCGTCACTCCGCTTCATTTATAAGCAGATGATGCTGATTGGCCGGGAGCCATGTGCACAAACCTGCGCTCTACGAATGAACCTCATTGCAATCAGAGGGTATATCTGACAGTAGAAGATATACAATCTGATGCCAGAAGAATGCTCTAATACCAGCTTAGGCATTTTGGGCAATAAAACAAACCCTGTGTGAAGTTCTGCTGATGAGTCGGGCAGCTACATGGATTAACATATATGAGTGCGCATTTACCCCCATGGCTCATTCACCCCCATGGATCATTCACCCCCATGGGTTAGTTTATAGGGATAGGGAGATTGCGTGCCCTTTTTATACTACTCATCGCACACTACTCATTGCACATGCGCAGTCGACCCATTCTAATGTAGGGTGCAAGCCTGGCCCATGGAATCTCAGGTAGCGAAAACACCAGGTCTCTCGCCCCAATCTATCCCGCGCCACACCTATGCGACCCGCTGTGCAGTGAGTAAAGCGGAGTAGGAGGAGGAGTAGGAGGAGGAGTCGGACACGCCAAGGATTATACTAGGTAGATGTCAGCCTACTAGCAGACCCAAAATTTCATATAAATGAAAATTATTAAATATTGGTCAACATCTTTACTATTTGGTTATGTACATGATTCCTCGTGTTCAAAAAATGATTGTGGAAGCTTTTAAATTCATGCTTACATGTACAAATTTCAATGAAGTCCAGATTTCATATTCTGCTCTTGTGAGTCGAGCGATCGTGCAGCGATTTCTTCAGCAGCACATATCATGTTCAATAATGCTTCCGGTGCATTGTTGACTGTTGGACACAGCAATATCAAAATGCAGCTATCAAAGAATGCTTCTCATAGGAAATCATAGATGGTCAGCTTTTAACGAGATTTCACCTGTGGTCATTTTGCTACTTAGGAAAATAGGATCTACTTCATTAGCAAAGTATTACGGCTCTAACGAATGACCGTAAATGTTGGCCAAAGCACAGACTATAGCCACTTGGTCAGAACCTGTGGCGATAGCATCAGCTTCAGTATGGTATTATCTCCCCGATACTGACCGTTCATTATTATATATTGAACTGTCCATTTTTCTTCTTTTGATGTCTTTATTCACATTCATGAATGGTTTTACTTTGATCTGTTTCAGACCTGGCAGCTGGAACATACATGTATATGATCTCTAAACTGATCTAGATGTTTACTGTTAAGTTCCAAGAAATTTGAGAAAAATATTTCATGTCATCATGACACTTCAAGTGCAGGGCCTATCCACGTACCGGTATTCAAGTCTTTCCAGCATCCTGATTCACTAGTCTATGTCTCATTGTCTGACACTTCAAACAAATCTAAAATATTTGAAAATTATATTTTTGTCAGGATTTCCTGCTAGATAGTAAATTACACATTGATTTCACACCCACAGCAGTAATGTGGGGCTAAATATAATTGATCATACAAGATTGCCTACTCAAATAGATGAGGAAAATCCACTCATGGTAATTTTGACAAGAAATTACATTAAAACACATAACTAAGAGGTGCACATGTTGAAATTATACTTAGTTTGTCTCCGGTCAAAATTGTGGGACTAGTTGATTATAAAAGATTGCCATGTATATGTACACTGAAATGAATGAAGGAAAATTGCAAAGTCCAACTCCTGATTAATTTGATAAAAATTCATATTTCACATAATAAATAAGAGGTGCCAATCTTTCAAGGATGTTTGATAACCCTGTTTCAGTTTCAGATATTGATTATATGGTGAAAATGGCAACTGTCCAAAACATTTGACAAAAAATATTATTTCATATAAGCTTACATGTATTTGTCAAAAAATTATATTTTATCTCACAAATGACAGGTGCACATAAAAGCTTGTTTGATAAGCCTTCAAATTTTCAGAAACATCAAGTCAAAACTCTACATGTATCACTACATTGATCATACAATTTAGGGATGGCAGACAGATGGACAGACCAATGAAGCCTGACACAGGGTGAGAGTTATAATGCCTCTCAGGAGTGTTTTCTCCCCAAAGATAGAGCAAAATCATGACCACTCAAAAAAGCTTTCAGATCATTTAAAATTTGGACCAACATAAGAGACTGAAGGTGTGAACAGCCCTTTCAATTCTGTCAATCTGAGGCCAAATTGTTGCCAAAACAGATGGTTTCCTGTACTGAAAGAGCTGGGAAAATGACTGATTATGCATGAATAAAATGCACCTGAAAATGTTGATACCGGTATTCAAAATATGGAAATAATATAAAATGCAAGGGAAGTTGGTCAGTCTGGACATCAGATGTACATGTAGATCATGGAGTATCTGTAGTAAACACTATGAACTGGTCAATACATTGAGACAGGGAGGTCATAATCTCCATTCACTGACCAGTACACTGACCTCTGGCTGACACCCTTTTATTATTGGAGATTCCTACAGGGAGTGACCATTGACCACCAGTCACCATGGTCAGTGGGGGAAAACTGAATCACCAAAACACCCTGACCAAATGAGAAAAACAACTGACTAACCCTCATGAGAACAATATGGCTTGTTTGAGGGGTAAAGGCTTCAATCATTATCACTGTACCAGGTTGTACATGTAAGTGAAAGCTTTACACAGATTCCCCCTTGTTCTGTGCAGCTGAACAATGGGATTGTTATTAATTAATAGATTAAAGCCTCTATTGATTATTCTGAATGAAAGACTATAGTATAGTAGGACTGCATTAAACTAGATCATATTAACAAGATCAAAACAAGTTTGAACTCCAGATGTAAGGGTCATACATGTGTTTACATGTAGGCCCTATGTCATACCATGATAGTGGAGCGAGTGAATAGAATTTAATGTCACTTGAAAATTGAAATCTGAGATTCTACCAGTATCAGGAGTAACTGGAATTCCAGTTGTACTTCCAGTTTTACCAGTAGAGACTAGGATCTCATAAATGTTTAAGTGGAATTTTTTTTGATTCTATCAGGAGAAATTAGAATTCAATTGGACCTTTAATTGGATGGCGAGAAAATTAAATCTGAAAACCATGGAAACAGTAAATTCAGTCCTAGATCGCATGCTGGCTGAGATTTTTACCGATGTGCCCAAATTATATATATGTGCCGATTACAACAACAAAAAATTGGTAATATTAAAAAGTAAATAACTCAGCCTAATTCACAAGATATTTCATAGTTTTAAAGCAAGTTTAACTACACTTTTACTGTATATATACTTTTATTCTTAATTTGGGCTGGTTTTTGAACAGTTATATGATGTGCCCAAATCAATGTACATGTAACCTAAATTCCTGAATTAACCCTTTCACTGTTTAACCTGGGTTCACCTGCCATGTCGCGGCCTTTACAAGAATTCTGTACACTTAGATGTGTCGTCCATGCTTTGATGTCAAAATAATAGGAAATGGCATTTGGGGATCCGCCGGTAATGACGGAATTCCCTTCTCGTTTGATTAGCATGTTTCTCAATGCATAGAAATACGCCCGCTGACGCAACGGCGCTGTCATAGAACGACTACAAACATGGAAGTACATGTACGCTGCACGTCATAAACAGAATGAGGAGAGAAAGCAATGACGCGCAGTGCACGTCATCAGCAGTGAAAAGGTTAAACAGACCTGTGTATAATGAATTTCTCCATATTTCTGATTGTACTCCACATATTTTCTTAATTAATACCGGGCAACGCAGTTACAAATTTACAACAGCAACATCATGTTAAATGCAATGCATTCTGTATTCGGAGAGGTACCTGTACATGTAACGATTTCACTTCTGCCAGTGTCGCTAGTTGAACAAGAGAGGCCCAGTGTATGAACTCTTTCATTAATGATTTTACTACGACTACTGGGTAAATTGTTCTGAAAGTCAACAAATCAACGTAAATGAAATTGATCCTCTCCTGAAATATGTCATTATTTCAGTCATATATATTTTGAGAGATAAATGAGTCGATCACTTCATGTTGTAAAACAAGCCCTGTTATTATCCCCGATTCTTGGAACTGCATAAGGGCTTACTTCATGTAATTGCACAAATAATAGTCTCACATGTACATAGATATATGTATTGATTAGAGAATGAAATCTGAGAAAGTTAGTCATGTGTGGCATGATAAATTATCCACCCCCAGACACATGGGCAAAATGGCTGAGTGGGTGGAGATGTAAACAAGTAAAGCTAGCTGATGATTCACAGCCACAGTACAGTATCAATTGATGAATCAGAGTTGAGTCTTCCTCATGCTAGATGAGGTCAAAATGTAAAAGTTTATATCACACTGAGAACAGTCAGAGGTCAGAGGTCAGAAACCATAGGGGCAACTATGTAGGAGTATAACCATGACCTTAATCACCGCAGCCCGCATCACACAATCAATATAAATGTATTCAAGTTATGTTATTTGTAGTTGAACAGGTGAACTTAACTTTTCCTGGTAGAATTCAGAAACTTCAAGTTCAGTACATGTTGAGTTCAACCCAGGTGATAGACAAAGGAGTAATAGGAAATGGCTGTGAAGGCAGAACTGAAAAGCCAGAATCAGGGTAGGAGAGCTCATCTCAAATTTCTCTGTCCTCTAAAACAAACAGAAGAGCTTCTGTTTAAGTCTGGAGGGCTAGCTCTCTCTCTCACATTTAGCTGCTCTCAACTGACCTCTTGTAGACCAAAATGAGCAAAGCTTATAATCTCTATCACAGAGCTGTCTCAGGGCCCCAGGTGTTAAGAGTGTGCATGCTCCCAGAGTCAGCCCAGTTGGAATCGTGCTGTGGGGCATTGCCAAACACCCCAGCATGACAATATCTCACCAGTCACCCAGTGTTCCGAAATATGGCAGAATGGCGAAAATGTTCTTAATACCCGTCATCATATTGGACCATGAATTCACACAGTGGTCTCATCAGGACACTGCGTCTAAGCAGTCCGTGTTCAGAATGAAATCTGACATTGTTCATGTACAACATTTTGCCCCATGATGACGCCATTTGACACCTCTTTCTGAACCAAAGACTAAGAGTGGATGCTGGGCTGCCCATAGAACCTTTAGAATGTTCATGGGTAAACTGTCACATATAAAACAATTCTGTGGATCCACAGATGTAGGCCTACATGTAATTATATATTTTTTACCTTCACATGGTAAAGGCTAAGTAAGATATTTAGCACTGCTTGACATAATTTTTCACGAGTTAAACTGATCAGTTTATTAATTTGTTGGAGGTGTCAAATTAGGGCATCATTAGGAAATGGAATGGGGAGTCAAATGGCATCATTATTGAGCAATGGTACATGTAGCAGCTCTGTATGGCGCAAAGGGTTAATTGTTAACAGGGCAATAGGACTTGAACAGCTGACAGGGGAATATGATTGAGCTTAAATCTGGCATGCCATGCTACATGCAGATCGAACACCTAGCTTGTTCATGCAAAGGCTAGACTTAGTTTGGGCATCCATATACATGTAGGTGGCGCAGAGTTATAGTAGCTGAAATGCGGGACTATCGAAGCCCATGGAAGCTAAATACAGCCTGACAACTTGATATTTAGCAACATTACTTGCGTTACTATTAGTTTCAGCAAGTTCAGACAGGGAATAAGCAAAAAAAAAAAATTCAGCTGTTTTCAATCCAGTCTGGTCTGAGGAGTGAGGAATATCTTGATATTGCATTACAAGTTACAACACAGATATTTTTATTCTAGTTTTCCTCTAAGATGTTTGAAGATGGCAGGTTTATACCTCGCGTAATCTCACAATGCTGCACATTGATGTAATCAGGTTCATGGTCTATAAATGGTCTCTTGATCTTAACTGACAATCACCCAAAGCGACAGGATCGAACAAAGAATAGTTCGTCAGCTGCATGTTGACGATGGCCATGACGTCAGATTTTCGAAATGTGTCAAATGATAAAACCATGTGGACGTAGCCTACATGTTCCAAATATAGCATTTACGTCGTAATTTCAGTATTAATCAGTTGACATTTCTATAAATGGTTTTCTGTAGTGGTACATGTAGAAATGTATTTCATAATACTTGCTAAATCCTGTTTCAATAAAAAGGGATGCCGAAGGATTACCACCGACTTTTCCGAACATTTATCGACTATTTCTGGTCGCGACGACCAATCGGCTTATAATTGCATGCCACGGAAGATTATAACTGACTAGAGTAGGTCAGTACATCTATACAACCAAACCATTGACCGATTATATACCCTGATTGATCAACAGATTATAACTGCAAAAACTAATATGTAGTCAACAGTTATTTACCCTGGCCATTTTCATGCCGAAACCAGCCCTTCAGAAGACTCATGGCACCATCGAGAACTCGCCAATCAAAATTTCATAATCACACCTCTACATGAATTGACAACCTAAATAGGTGTGCGAGAAATAAGTACATCAAAGTCACTATTAGAGAAAATATCTTCGGTCTATATTACACTTATCAAGATTGGGGGTGGGACCTCAATTTAGCCCTTCTGGGACAATGTCAGGTTTTTAAATCTCGCGAATTGTCACCCTTTATTTGGTGCGGCACACACTTTTAATGGTTGTGTCTGAATAAAATTATAGAAAATATTGAAAACCCTCCAAATACAGTCAAATTCGGTAGGCTTCGATTCAAATATGATGCTTAATTGATGAGGAATCTTCCCGAACATGTCTCAACATTAGTCTTCACTGCTAAAACAATATAATTTAGAGATATGCTATTCAAGAGAACAATGTGAAATAAAATGTAATCAAGTTTTTCTCCAACATTTCAGAGAGGAGTCGAAGGCAGCTCTCCACAGTGATACATGTAAAGCCCAACTCACACTACAAACATTTTGTTGTATAATAGAACAAAAACACTGTTCAGAAAATGTTTTGTTTGCAGTGTGAGGTGCCCAGAAACACGAACATTTTGTTCGAGGGACATGTTCGTGAAATCAAACAGGTTTGATTTACGGAACATGTTTTCGTCCTCAAAACAGTTTTTGTCTTCAGTGGGTGGTGATCGCGAACATTTGTCCGAACATTTACCAACAGTTATCCAATCAACTGGCAGCTGTCGGTCATGTGACGAAGCCGCTCTCACATGACACAACAAAATGGCTCCCATCACAAGACCGGCAGCCTCGCTGCGTGACCGCGGCGGCTGTTGGTCAAGAGAAAATGTTCGTAGTGTGAGGTTACCACGAACAAAAACACGAACAAACTGTGCTGTTCTAAAGCCCAACTCACACTATGAACATTTTGTTGTATTAGAACAAAAACACTGTTCAGAACATGTTTTGTCTGCAGTGTGAGGTGCCCAAAGACAGAAAACATATATGTTCGGAACAAATGTTCGTGAGATCAAACTTGTTTGATATTGCGAACATGTTTTGCCCCGAAACAAGTTTTGTCTTCAGTGTCTGGTGATCGCGAACATTTTGCCGAACATTTACCAACAGTTAATTTATCCAATCAACTGGCAGCTGTCGGTCATGTGACGAAGCTGCTCTCACATGACACAACAAAATGAGCTCGCTGCTTCATCATGGCGACTGGCAGTCAAGAGAAAATGTTCGCAGTGTTAGGTTACCACAAACAAAAACACGAACAAACTGTTCTGTTCTAATACAACAAACTGTTCGTAGTGTGAGTTGGGCTTAAACCTTCACTGGTTCTTTTGACGTCAAAGACGTCATACTTCGACAGGCCTCAATTTAAGGAGTGCTGATGGTAACCTCTCAACAGGTTACCATGAATTCTACACTGGTAACCTGTGGGAACCTATTGCATAATTTAACCAAATGTCATATTATTAGTCAAAATTATGGGGACCTGAAAATAGGTTACCACTATTTTTCATATGGCAACCTCCAGGCAACCTGAAAACAGGTTACCACCTTAAATTGAGGCCTGTTCGAGCGTCCTGCACAATCTGTGAGACATCGCATCAATGCAGAGAATGGATCAGATTTGGTACAATGTTGTGTTTCAATTGACAGGCCTTGTTTTTCGTCACAATTCACGGGGATCCAAATAGATTCTCGCAACCCAGCTCTGAGGGAATCCACGGGAATCCTTTGCTATCATTTCAAATTATTTTGCCATAGTGCTGACAGGAATTGCATTCACAGATTCCCGTGGAAAAACAAGCCCTGTGACGTGATTAATCGTTTCCATAATAACGTCACAAGTTTCGACATGCTTGTGGTGCTGTGCATTATAATAACATTAATAACATTGAAATTGCTAAAATTAAAGTCGTAAAATAAGAAACAGGGTATAAATCTTATAATCTGAAAGATTATCTTGAATATGTCGTAAACTTGCAGAAGTACTACACTTTAAAGGTGAACTGAAAAGCTTTCCAATGTTCTGTTAAAATGTCATAAAACAAGAACTTCTATAGTTGTTACAATTATGTGTGGTAATAGTTCTGTGGGTTATTGTTTCATTTTGGGTATATGAGAAGTCAAAACCTATACCGAGAGCCAGAACTTTTGAAAACGTCATCGCTTGCCTCCCGTTGTTTTTGGAACGTCATGACGTTATAGTGGTCCTCATTCATTCATCCGACGTAGCATGACGTCACATTTGAATAAAACTTGAATGAAGGGGACCACTATAACGTCATAACGTTCTACAAACCAAGAGAGACAAGCGATGCAAGTTTTCAAGACGGATTTATAACAGGATAACTTAAATATTGTTATTAGTACAATTTTGCAGACTATATTTGCCCCAAAAACGTATAAAAGTTATGTCACATAAGACAAGAAGTATATAAGCAACAATTTAGATAAAATTAAAAGCTTTGCAGTTCACCTTTAAAGCAAGTTTTTGTTTTTCTCTATTTTGAGCACATCTCTAATTTGGGCATGACGTAGACATTGTGTCTAACATGAACTATAATATAAAGCCTTGATAAAGCTCAGACAGACAGACTGATACCATTTATACAGATAAACAAAGGGTGTGGGTCAAACGAGGACCTGTGAACAATTCAAGAAGATAGTTATACCCAGACAAGTATTTATTTCTTCACCTGTTATCAAAATTATCTAATTTTATTTTATTATACATTGAGCAGTGATATTTTGTTAGTCTACATGTGTGCTGTATTGCTCTACATGTATCAACATTGGTGGTCTGAACACAGCTGCAGCAGCTGGTAGAGTCGCATATCAGATTTATCAATCAAACAATGTAAAACAAATCAAATGAATGTCGAAAGATCTGATTGATCCATTCACATATACACATTGACATGCTGGAAGCAATGCGTTCACGTGACATCAAAGCTTCCATGATGTCGCTACTAAAGGTGCAAAACATGGCAATCATTCGAGATAGCCACACCTCCAAATCAGTTTCACAACACAGAACCCATCTAAATATGCAGTCTATTTCATTTTTTTCCCACAATTTTTTTTTTTTTTTTTTTTTTAATATATATTTATTGAGCATCATTGTATTATTGAGAAAAGTATATACCCATCCAGTCTAAGACCAAATTTGGGCCTTTGCATCCTGAAAATAGCACCAGACTGACTGATATATGTTAGAGCAGATCATGAGGATAATTTCTTCAGAGCAGGACTGATTACAATTTATAAGTAATTTAATTAACCCTATCTGGCCTAATCTTTTTGGGACCTCTCCAGGCCTTCACAACAACACGATAAATTATTAACCAATAATGCGATGTGAAATAAAATAGGCACTTTTTCTCACAGAAAAGCAGGAATTTTGAAGAAAAACATAACTTTTATGGTACCCGACATGGCCACCATTTTGAATTTACCCATGATTCTCTGCTCAGGGAGGTTATGCAAATCGACTCAAGAAGACCCCATTATGATAAACTACAAAGTCATTGAGTGTCCGCTCTCAATATTTTGTTATTCCAGGGATCTACATGTATACATGTAGGAAGTAGATAGTTTGGTAGGAGGGGGCCATAATGCCCCCCACCCCCAGGCCTGGTAGGGTTAACAAGTTGATACTCACAGACTTTATGTGACCTGTGTGGATCAGTCACATCAAATGCAAGGCCTGATAACATACATGTTCATGTAGGCCGGCAGACATACATAGAAGAAAACCATGTAAATAGATAAGTCAAGGACACTATTCATGTACATGTACATTACCTACTATATATCACAGAACCAGGTGTGACTTTCAAGATAAAGTTATTTCTATTCTGTAACACTAAAATTTCCTGTTTTAGCACAACATTGTATAGAATGTATTTAAAACTGCACAGGTAGCTCAGATAATAGGTTCAGTTAACATACTCTGTTGTTAGATTCCATAATCAGCTTCATCTAACCTTGTCAAGTGCTCTCTTCTTCTGTGTTTTTTTTTCTTTTTTTTTTCTATCTCATTGTTTTACTGGAAACGAAGTACATCTCATAGTCCTATGAAGCTGCTTGTTTCTTCATTGATTGATTCATTGTTCCTTCTCTCCAACCACTTACATGCATACATGTATAATTTTCCGGTATAACATAAAAACAAAACATTACACACTCCTGAAACATTTTCTACAGTGGGATATGACTCACTCATTATTGGCTTTAGTGGAGACAAAACTCCATAGTGGAGACACACTCACTCAACCTATTTCATAGTAGTTTGTACACAGAATCAACCATCATCACTGGGACACTCCATCTCCGCTCACTCCACGCTCACTCAATCTTTCACATTCTTTAGGAACTTCCTCAATTCTCAGTCTTACATGAACCGCAACTACATTTGTACATTTATAGGCCTGCATATATTGATATTGGCAATAAAGGGCCATAACTCAACGGAAAGTCAATGAAATGAGTAGCAAACATTGTACATGTAGCTACATGTACATGTAAGCATGTTCAATGTAGATTTTGAAGTGGTCTGTGAAATAGTAAGCCAAATATGACTGGACATATATCGGAATATGAAGAATATATTGATGCTAATAATAACTGGTCACAGCTCAGGGGAAATCATCAATATGGACAAAAATCTGACAATGCACAATGATCTTCTCTTCATTTTATCAAGCGAATTTCTACGTTCCCACTTCGAACTTCCCTTGATATATCTGTCTCCCTTCAATGTTTAAAGAACTTATAAATAGACAAGAGACGTCACTGACATCGAAAACATTTGAAGTCCGAAATGGGTCGCACAAGAGCGTTATTGATTGGCTGACCTATATAGTGAGCTAATACAAACACCATATTACGAGGAAGGATGCCGCAAATAGAGGATGATGTCACTCTACTCACAACCGATGTGTATGTTCTGATTGGTTCATCTCTGGTACAGAGATGAAATCCACACCTCGGATTTTGAACACTGAAGGGGGTCAGATAAATCAAGGCAGGTTTGAAGTGGGAACCTAGATATTGGCTGGATAAATGAAGATGATTGATCTACGATGTAAACTAAGTATCTTCCATGTAAGTGTAGAAGCTGTCAATCAAATGGTAACCAAGATATTGACCGAACAAGCATACACTAATCTTGACAATAAAAAAAGGGCAGTAACTCAGGAGAAAATCATGAAATGGGACAAAAAACACCTGACAGTGCACATCTACAAGTTACTAAACATCTTCCAATTAAGTTTTGAAGTAGCCGAGAAATCATCAGACTGATCATACAGGCAGATTGAAGGATGGACAAAATGATTCCTATATGAACACCCCACCCCTTTCTCTAGAGGTAAAACTCTACCTAGCCTAATAATTCTATTTTGGTCTGTGACAGGAAACGCCCGACCTAATTTTTGTTTTAGCTTACATGTACATGTAGATGTACTAATAAATATTATGTCGAAATCATCATCAGACATTCCCTCTAAACATCCTGGAATTTGCTTCCAATTAAAACATAAACCTGTAAACAGAACGATAACAGGAAGTACCTCAGTTTCACATTGCAGGAAAGTGATCATTTAGCTTTAAAAGGAAATGCCTACCAGGTCGGATCTGCTCATATTGCAGGCTCCAAGAGAATTATAACCAATGAATCCATTTAATGAACTATTCACAACCGATGCAAGGCCAACGAAAAAATGTCTTTTTTATTTGTCAGCAAAAGTATCCTTCTATATCATGCACATCAACCTTTGTTGGAAAATTTTTAACAAAGTTATCTCCCCTGATCAAAATGAGTGTTATCAACCTCAAAATCGCTTGTATCACCCATTGTCTAATACTTTTAATCTTAGTTCTACTTTTAGTTGGCACAAGATATTCTATACTACATACATGCATTGATACAAACTGAAGGGTGAACTGTTACATTGTGTATTTCTGTTTGCATAATGACTAATGATCTGTGTCTAATTTATTTTTGAAGCAAGAACATCTTACATGTAGCTGCGTAAATTATCTCTCTAATCTCTTCTGAAGAGCGCAGGGCTTGTTTATCCACGGGAATCCGGGAATCCGATTCTCGCCAGCACTCCCGCAAACTAATTTGCGCGAACCGTTCAGATTCCAGTAAAATATTAGCAGTCTGTATAAAAATGATAGCATTAGATTCCCGTGGATTCCCATAGATCTGGGTTGCGACAATCTGTTGGGGTTTTTTTTGTTTTTTTTTGACAATTTGACGAAAAAACAAGGCCTGGAGTGTGAAATGAGACTTTGCATGCTTGTCGGCACATGGACCGAAAATAATAAATAAAACTAATCTTTGGCCCGAAGGCAAAATTGAGGGAGGGTGATAATGATAAACAAACTATTAATTTTATTGAGCCTTACTATGGTACATTATGTTGAAATAGTGTACAGAAATGAATGAAATTAGATACATGTATATATGTGAGAAAAACGCAGATGTGGCTTTTAGATCTGCCTTTTATCGGAGTAACCACAAAAGCCTCATTGACATTGGGTTCTCAACTATTGTTTCTTCATCACAGGCAGTGATTGATCTGGAATAAAAAGTTCTCGCTATTTATAGTGTGTGAGCAGTGCCGTTCTGGCCACAAATAAATGGAGCTGTTTGATTGGATGATTGGAATAAGTGCCAAACTTCCGGAATGTAACCCTTGGGGTTACTTCCTCTTGGAAAGACGGGCAGTGTGTGATTTTCTACTACTACTGCCATGCAATTAAGGGACCCCATAATAATAAGGGACCCATAAGATCGGGGTCTGTGAGGATTCTCGGCAGCTCAATGTAGAGGTGATTTGTTATCCAGCGGTTTAATCCGGAGGAGAAAAGAGTGCATTTTCGTCAGATCGGTTACACAAGAAATGTCTGTGTTAGATCGACCTGGGCAGCCGGTTGTGTTACGGTGTTTCAGTAAGGAAGGGTTCAGTTTAAACATCAGTGAGAGGGTGTTTATTTCTCAGATGTGAAAATCAGTGTGGTTGTTGAGAAAAGGCTGTGTGTTTAAAAGAGAAATTAAATTGCTTCAGATTTGTGGCATATGTAGCACTTACATACATGTATCTTGGTAAGCTTTTTTCACAACCCTATGTATACAAGGCTTTTAAAAAAGAAAGTGAAACAAATTTGTCACCACAACACTTTTTGAGGATCGTTTACCCGAAGAAGAAATAATGATTCCTTGGTGTATATATAGGCCCTCAAAACAAGAGTTTTGGGGGTGTGGACGATGTTATTATGGTGAAGTGTCGAAATATGGGGTCTCCATGTATGTAACCCCATGTTTTATATAAAAATACACCAAGGTCTGAAACGCACTTTGGGTGAATTGAGAAATAAACGGTTTACATGTACAGTACGCCCAAGAATTAAACTGGTCACTGCTCGCGAAACGTTGGGTTCATCTTTCGCGAAACGTTCGCGAAAGCATGTGCGAAAGGTTGATAATAACATACGATGATTTCATATTTATTTCAAAGCTTTTGCGAAAGGTAAATACCTTTCGCGAAAGATAGGTCACGATCGTAACTGACGTAAAGCGATCCGTATTTGACAAGACAAGATGACAACAAATGCGGGAGTGTTGGATCTTCTTATGCGGGGTATGTTTTAGGACCACTATTTTCGATTTCACCCAGCAAGAATTTCCTGCAACAAAATTGAGTTTCAGGAACGAAATAGGCAGAAAATACAGTCTACGAAGCAAAAGAAAATCTCCACTCACGTTGTCTTTGTTGTTGTTGTTGAAAAGGCCATGTGCTTATCGAATACGGCACAGCTAAAAGTTTTGTGCCTTACTTCCCTAGTTTTAGTGAACGCTTCCAATTCGATTCGTCGGGAACCATGCAATGCATTTCTTTATGCTAGAAAGTATGGGTTTGCGATTAATACGAACGGGTCACGGGGTGGAAGTTTCCAAACGACCACGAGGGATGACAGCTACAACGCCCGACAGTGGAGACGTGTGCCAGCAGTCAGCCGTCATCATTTTTCGTCTACATCCCGTACTGTTTCGTTTCAACACGAAATAAAAGGGGAAATGTCCACCTATACCAAGGATTGACAATACATCAAAACCAAACGTACAAATTGTCTGAATAAAAAAGTTTCACGTGTGCAAGACGAGAGCTGCAATCAATCATGATCGGGTTGTCTAGCATTGAGCAGTTGAGCTTGGTATTTATTATGGCCGTCTTGAATTTACAGCCGTTTGGTTTCCTTGCATGTACAACGTTTTCGGAAATTGCAAATTTCATTCTCGTAGGATACATTTTCTGCAATAAAATGCAATTCAAGGAAAATTTAACACTTTCATTTCAAATTGTGTCGGGGGAATTTCAAATTCAAGTCTTAGAAAAAAAAGGAAGAAAAAAAATGCCTAAACCACTCTTTATTAATCACACCAATTTTCCTCTAGAATTATATCATATCTCGTTGATTTGAATCATTATCTTGGAACAAAATGCCGCTGTTTATTCTTCATGTGATGAAAACTTTAAAAAAAATGAGTTTTTTAATTCATAAGATGAAAACTTTCAAAAAATGACTTTTTGCAGACATTCGGGCGTGATGAAAAAACTGAGTTAGTTCTGTTGAATTTGGAAACTGAGTAGATGAATTTTTTTGTCAAGAATAACCCGTTTCGTCAATGAAGTAATAACATTTTTTTAATGTCTGCTCAGAGTTGTTTCCCCTCTTCATAGCAACTGGACACGCCTCTTATGAACGGCTGGCTGACGCCATGTTTTAGATCGGACTTCATGCACTGCGAAGTTCATTTGGATGTGAAAGATTTCAGTTACAAAAACAAGCCATACAGCACAATGAACTCAAATAAGGGGCAGATTATGCGACTTTTTGACTGGATGAATACGGTGATACAGCTCCCGATTTTACGATCTCGATTTTGGGTGAATCACAGTTTGCTCATGGACTGACGAAGAAAACCGGTAGGCCAACGTCGTCGTGATTTTATAGTTGCAATTCATTCGCAAAATAAGGTATATGGACCTAATTAATGCCATTAAAAACAAAACACACGAGCAAATGAAAAATAAATAGTTGACAGACAAGAATATAAACATTTTACGACATGTATTTCCTCAAACATCGTTCGCGTATTCCTTTCGCGAAAGGTTCAATTCTGACATTTTCTCGCGAAAGGTATGGCGAGAGGTACTGGCGAATCGTTCGCGAAACGTTTTTCGGCTATCCTTCGCGAATTTGACCAGTTTAATTCTTGGGTGTACTGTACCTCCAAACAAAAAACATCAGCATATTCTCTGATTGTCACTCTATATATTCCCATCGTCAAATTAGTTGCCCGGCGATTCAAATTCAACCTGGCTGTCCATTCAACCCGGCATAGCGAGATGAAGGCCCGCTTCTTTCTCAATTTTGATTGGTCAGTCACGACACGCCTCAGGCAAGAGAGGTCACTGATCAGCTGACCAATCAGAATTGAGAAAGAAGCGGGCCTTCATCTCCCTGTGCCGGATTGAATGGATAGTCAGGTTGGATTTTGAATTGCCCAGCAAAGGTATAAAATGGCACAAATTTACTAATTTGACGACGGAAATATATAGAGAGACAATTGTAAAATATGCTGATGTATTTTGTTTGGAGGTAAACCATTTATTTCTCGTTTTATCCAAATTGCGTTTCAGACTTTGGTGTATTTTATAAAGCATGGGGTTATATATAGAGACCCCATATTTTGACACTTCATCGTGATACCATCATCCACACCCCTAAAACTCTTGTTTTGAGGGCCTGTGTATAAGACTAATGTCATTTGGCACAGCAGCGTTGTTGTTGATAGTAACATATGTATAGAGCATTAACATGTGATTTTAGGTTCAATACAAGTTTACTTCACTTCCTTGTCATTCAAGGATATTGACTGGGAGGGGATTACCCAAGTAATACAGTTCTTTAATATACTTGGAATAGTCCTGACCAATTCAGCAAACAAATGAACTTAATTGAACACATTAAGAAGATTATGGGATTAAACAGGCTGTATGTCAATCCACAAACATGACCAAGTAGACAAGATTTCCGAACATAAACACAGCAATAAATCATATTGATCTGAAATCAAGATATTGATCATTTTATACAACTGGAATTAAAATCTCAATACAAATACAATGTTGGCCAATGAGATCTAAATCACTAAATCTTTCTGAAAGTAAGCTTACATGTGCGCTATTCAACCCCCACAATTAATTCCTGCAACAGGACAATTTCTTGTCGCATTGAGATGTTCTCCATCCAAATAAGGCCATTCACATTAAATATTATGTTTCCCGTAACCCTACCTAAGCTACACATGTATTTCACAGAATTTTGTGAAATAGTATACAAACTAGTGATATTTCGAGACTTTATGAAGAAAACATTTGTAGCTGACCAACCCAACTTTTTTTCAAAATTGTTATGGCAAAAGCAAATTGTAGATGGCCTAAAAGAAAAAAGGTTGTAAACAAGTTGTGACCAGTACGGTTTTACAACCAATACACGTATATTGGTGTAAGTAACAGTGATCAAATTTTGGTATATTTGAGACAGTTAAAATTACAGACAAAACATTTTAGACTCTGCATTTCTCTTTTTAGTTTAAGGAAACGAGAGCATTTTAAATAAAAATATTGAATTCAGCAATCCAATAGATTCTCTAGTTTAAGTGTTTGATTGAACAATTTTTTTTTATTTTTTTTTTATTTGTTCTGTCATCAACGAAAGCAAGGAAGGAGGTCTTTAAAGACTGAAGTATTGAATTATGTCTTTTTGAATGCAAAACAATCGATTCCAGTTTGCACTTGAAGTGAACCGAATTTACTCCAAAGAATGATAGAACTTCCCCTTCTGTGGTTAAGTCCGTTCTAAGTGCGAACTGTTCATAAACAGGCCCACTCCTGTGTAGTTAAAATACCTTTAGGATCTGGAATATGAACTTGCGATAATCTGTCGTAAACTTTGCGAAGGCTTGAAAAAGCTCTGCGGAAAATGAATCGGAATATGTCGGATAATCGGACTGCAAATATAACCAGCATTTGTGACATGCATTATCGGTGGATTTGCTTAAACCAGTAAAATAAAGACGTGGTTCATGAGATTTTGGGTTAGCGAAGTGCAGACAAACAAACGCGACAACCTATGCCAATTCATATAGATACCGGCACCTCAAGCTGTGGACATAAAAACAACGCTCAGAAAAAAATCAACAAACGGATCGGAGACATGGGAATGATCTGTGTGATCAAATGGGAGGAGAATTAACGACGGAATTTCAAACAAATCAATGACTGTCAATAACTTACCCAGCCCATCTAAACTGGCTTCCTTCCCCATTACAGTGCTGGTCATATTAAGGAGCTAAACAGCATATGACATTTGTGTAGGGGAGGAAAACAAGCCTTTCTCCACAGTAGAGTCAACTGTTTTTTTCTTGAGCAATCCCCTTGAAATCTTCTTACACGGACACAGAGTTGACCCTGATTGGCGAATTCCAGTGTCCTCTACCTATATATGTTTATGATACAGGGGATACCAATTTCTCCCTCTTGCTCCATTCAGTGTCTCATGATTTCTTCACTTTAAACTTCAATTAACATTCACCTGTAAGTCAAAAAGACAAAAGACAATTCAGAAAGTTTTCTTGTTATATTTTTCCCCAACTATACCTACCTATATAGCATTGCGCAATTATTTCTCAGCTATGACATGCATGGACTACAAATTCACATATTCCCCTTACATTTGCTCTTTATACAAAGTCTTTACCTATAAATATATAAATGTGCCTGCTTTTTTTTGACTGCATTAATTCCCCAAATTCTGAAAACTAGGCTTAAAATATTATCAGATGTAAATGAAGCATCCTGAAATACTCAATACTGGTATGAATCCAATATTCACGAATACACTATTTCCTCATATCATATCTATTTGCTTCAACTTTCGATCTAGCTGCAATCCAACATTAATGCAATCATCGATATCTCGCCAGCATTCCCTTTTTAACACAGAACATTTGAAGGCTAAACTGGATTTTAATAATTAGACCTTGATCTGTCAGAAATAAATGATTCCAAACATCAAATAATAACAGTGAAATCAGTGCAATTACATTTATAACATGTATCTTTGTATGTAGGTACCCCACATATGTATTTATTGATGCCCAAAATCATATCTAAATCATAAACAGTCATACGGTACTAATTTTTGGCCGTAATAATTTATTAGCCGGCGTAGGCTACATGTAACATAGTCATGTCAAATTTGTGTCTGTAACGTCCAAAACCATTCATGAAAATTAAGGAAATATATTGTTCTCTCAATAAACTGTTCAGATGGCCAAGTTTTGTACTGAATTTAGAGCCATGTCGTTGGTATTTTTCACCTACATTGGCCTGACCTCTGAGATATGTGATGCCGGCCGGCAGGTTACTCATACAGCTGACAACGCTCATTCATTCAATGTCGATCTCGGTTCATGAAAGCGATTTAGGTTTCAGCGTAAAACATTTTTTCTTGGCATGGAAAACTCACCAAACTAACAGAGCTGGACAGGGCCTGAATTCATCGAATATCCCGTCATTTGGCTGGCAAGTCGTCTTAAGATCATCACCGGTACGAACAAACAGGCCGTGTAGACATTTCTAAGCCCTAGACCCAATTTAGACATGCACCAAACAGCCATGTACACTGTGAACTTTGCCTGACTGACTGACACACATTATCGGGCACATTTTAACCTACTTTTTGTAACCGACCCGATGATTGGTCAATCGCCCATTGACAAAACAACCTCATAAACCGGCTGAAGAAAAGCTTATTGTCTCGCGTGTGTTGAAAAGAGGACTTTCAGTGAATGTGATTTGTTTTGTTTGTATAAAATGCAGCGAACGGTCAGCAGAAAGTGGTATTTTGAGGTGAGCTTACACGCTTTTCGGCGAAATTTCCACATAACAACAGCGCGTGCCACGAATGTAGGTCAAACGGGTTCGACCAATGCGTAACGTCGAAAGATACAGACGTCAAAGTGACTCGCATTCCCATCGATTGACACAAATTTCAGCGGCTTGTTGGAGTAAACAACTATAAATAGAATTCGCGGTATGTCACAGGGCGGCGGGACATGAAAACTGTGTGGTCAAAACATGGTTAGATTTTATAACGGGAAGATCGTTGCCAATCTTGATAGTTCCAATCAAAAATATATTGAACTAATAACCTTATAACGAAGTTGTGTACAAGGAAGTGTACAAAAACAAACAAAACAGAACAATGCACAAAGTAACATATTGACTAGCGCTCTATATAAATCTAGATCGGGATAGTAAAAACAACTTGTGGGCAGAGAATAATGAGAATGGATTACATTTTACTGAGCAGAGCCTATTATAATATCTATATTGTACCGGCAACTACATGTAGCTGGGATAGCTTAATGCTATTAAACCGTATAGTCCGGCTGGTTCAGACCACATTTGCGCGCGCCTGAAAGCAGTGGTGGCCTACATATATACAAAATGGTAGTGCGGAAGCCAAGAGAGCTTTACTTTTTGGGTCCACGACCGACTCGAAGTTGCATTTCTGCAAACAAAAACAAAAAAAAAGCAACAACAAAAAATGAAGATACAACTAGAGATCTTAATCCAGGCCCACGGTACCGTATCTAAATTCATACACTATAGAACTGTCAGAAATCTAAAAAAAAAAATGCGTACCGTACCTGTGGACGTGACGGACCCCCCCCAATGGGACAAATTCGATTATAACCCAACATTTCTGAGTTCTTTTTGACCCAAAAATATTGAGTCAGTACTCAATCTCTCTGACAGTGTAGGCCTACAAACACAGGCTAGTTTCCTACAACAGGTTCAAGTTTATTTGTATACGCCTATACACCCAATTCGAACAGCATGCTCAATACAATACAAACTTACAAGCCATCTCAGTAAACTCGTTCAAATCTGAATAGGCCTGTAATACCGGAAATACCATTCAAACTGTTAAACTGAAAGCACAGTTGGAAATAATGATCAATACATGAACAGAGCGGTCAACAGTTTTGATGCTGGCTTTTGTTTCAAAAATTAAATCTTTATTGCAAATCAGTTTTCTCAATTAAACGCAACATTAAAGGGTGATGGAAAACGATGCCTGCGTACCAGTACTGACAATTAGAAGCCATATGAACCCACAGACAAATATACTGACTGCCTATCTGAGGACATCACAAGAACACAAAGTGATCCCTGCAGTGATTATTTGTATCCCAGCCACGCTTGTATTGCAGCTGTTCAAGTGGACATATTGAATGACATGACCACACGGCCCCTAGCACCAGTGTGTTGGATACTGTCCTGGTGATTAATGTCCCTGTTTATATCCTTTTATATTGCAACCAAGGACGGACACTAGAAGATAGGGGCCGGACACTCGTAGGGCTCCAACGGACATTCCTATAGCCTCCACATCCGCTTGCGCGGTTTTAGATATTTAATGTTTCAGAGCGATGATGTAGTGCCCTATCTGTCATCTGTGGGAGAATTGATGAACTATATGTGACCGTCAGATAGTAAAAACGACCAAAACGAGTTATTGAATGCAAGTTCGTATTCAGAACAATACCTGTGCGGTCCAACGCGGACCAAGCGCTTCATTCCCCGCCATGTTTACAAATCACGAAACTACAATCACAATGATTTATACAGAGGGTAAACCCAGGGGACGAAACGTCCCGCAGAATCTCACCATATACCGGCCACAGTTTCAACGCAACATTAAAAGGGTGGTGGAAAACGCTGCCAGAATACAGACAAGAAGTCATATGACCTCACAGACGAATACACCGAATGGATATCTCTAAAAACATCACAAGAACTTAATCCACATGATTTTCGTTCAAAGTTATGTACAGAATGATGTATCCGAGCCAGGCTTTGATTGTGATTGTTCATATGTACACCATGGGGATCATTGTGTTCATACGGCCCCTAGCCCCGGGTGAAGCTAAATTAGGCACAAGTTACGAAATGTACAAAGGCCTGCTGGGAAATAGATCTTACACGCTACGTTCGTATTTTGCTGTTATCATCCTGTACCCGTATTTATAGCCAAATTTGAGAAACTTGGGGCGGATGCGCTCATAGGCATGTTTTACAAAGTTTCTACAATAATGTTTTGTGACGTTGATTAAAGTCGTGACCTTTTACATCATCCTCGCCAACCAGTGTACCAATCGATAGGTTATGATCGATACACTGGCTTGGTTAGCTACCGATAGCAGTTCTGGATATAAGCAGCTACTAAATCGAACCAACCAGTAAGCGCGCTGAAGCAGCATCAGGCCAATCCGCAGCGAGGTTTGAGTTTTGACTGGTTTGAATGTCATCGCCGGCAAGACTACCTTTGAAGTTAGGCTGAAACCGACATCGGGTGTCAAAGCGAAAACCGCAGGCTTCAGATACCGACGCTCCAATTCAAACCAACCACTGGGGATGAATACGAGATTGTGCAATAGACGCAACAACTCAAGAACTCATCCGAATCACCAAAAAGGTCCAGGTAAACCCTCTGCGGGGATTTAGGGATTACCTGGACTTGTGCAGATGACCATACAGCGGCAACTGTTAAACGCAACATTAAACAGGTGGTGGAAAACGCGGCCAGCGCACTGACAAGAAGTCATATGACCCCACAGACAAATACACCGAATGGATATCTCTAAAAACATCACAACTTAATCCACAAGTTGTTATGTACAGAATGATGTATCCGAGTCAGGCTTTGATTGTGATTGTTCATATGTACACCATGTGGATCATTGGGTTCATACGGCCCTATAACCCCGGGTGAAGCTGAATTAGGCACAAGTTACGAAATGTACATAGGCCTGCTGGGAAATAGATCTTGCACGCTACGTTCGTATTTTGCTCTTATCATCCTATACCGGTATTAATGTATAGCCAAATTTGAGAAACTTTGGGTGGATGCTCTCATAGGCATGTTTTACAAAGTTTCTTTAATAATGTTTTGTGACGTTGATTAAAGTTACATATGATCTAGCAACTGCTCCTAAGCAAGATATGTACAAGCCGTATGCAGCTCCCACTGGAATATTGACTGTTCAGAAAGGGATAGTTTACGAGGTCGAAATTGTAATCATCTCTTTCGTTAAAAATCGACGAGAGAGTATGCCCGCTTCATTTTTATAGAGATAAAATGTCTAAATATATGTGTGCCGTTACGGATACCTGTAGTTTCCTTCAAATCCAGTGAAGGTGGACATATATCCTTCGCTGCGTCATTTATATAACGATTATCCACCGCGAGAAGATCGTCTATAAAGCTTTTGGCGAATGAGAAGAAACAACCTTGAAATGATCGTTTATTGAAAGCGTCTGCATATAGTCGTGTTCATAAGAGAACAGATATAGGCCAACCTAAAGGGTTGGACAATTAGTACCCATATGCTGTTGATATATTGTGTTGCCAAATTTCACATATATATTATAAATGGGAAAATCAAGCAACTCTATTAAACGAAGAAACATCACATGAATAGTATCCCTTGTATGTAGTAGAGCTAAAGAATGCTTTGCTTCTGACATTAATATATCGGCCATCAGTTTTCTTGAAAACCGATGCTATTAATGAAGTACGGTCAATAAAGTCCTGATGAGGGATTGTACTATAGAGAGTCGAAAAACTCCCATGTGGATACATGTCTGCGGTATGTGTCCATTTGCATCAAGTTCTTCCGCAAGACAATTTGAGTTTTCAATATCCACATACATTCAACGCCAGACTTTTTAGAAATAGTGGCGCAATATACCTTTCCGAAAATTCTTTTACCTTCTGAAGCACCCTTCGTCAACAGGGTTGAAAGAAGATTGGCGGTGCAGATTTTAGAACCAGCTATCAATCTTGCTGTATATGGTGTTTTGTGCATTTACTGTCGTCCAATAAATACTTGCCGCGTCCATAATCCAAGTTACAACACGTATAAGGGAAGTGGGAAGAGGTCCCGACATATTGACAGAGCCACATGACTTCACAGTATAGTCTTCCGGTTAACCTATTCTAATAAAGCACATACCAAGAAGCTAACGATTCGTGATATGTGTTGTATCTCATGTACGCTTTTATTGTACCTGTTCATGTGGTAACTTGGATGATATGACCACACGACCCCTAGCGCCGGCATAAGCGGTATTAGATACAAATCTAGAGAGCTATGGTGGAAATGCTCTGACAACTCGTGTATTGACCTTATTCATATAACAGCGCTGGCACCAAATTCAAAGAAAACAATCATGGTATATATTAACATATAGTTTCATGCAAGAGAGAAGCAGTCAGCAGTTTCCAATGATGCGGGCAAGACATGATGGTATTCTAAAAATATCAAATCCGCATCCCTGATCAGTATTTTTAATCCATACGATTTTCGTTGTAAAGTAGAGGATGATGTTTCTCAGTCACTCTTTCTTTGTGAGTGTCCTTATGAACACGATGAGGATCTTGTACAGGAGGTCATACGTCCCCTAGTCCCGGGTTAAGCAGAATTAGACACAAGCTACGAAACGTAATGCCCTGGATCTTGCACGCTACGCTCGTATTTTGCTATCAGCATGTGATATATATATCGCCAAATTTTAGATGCAGGTCCCTCTGGAACATTAATGTACATAAAGGGATAGTTTACGATTTCGAAATTGTAATCATCTCTCTTGTTGCAAATTCGACGAGAGAGAAGGCCCGGTTCATTTCCATAGAGACATAGGTCTGAATAAGGAATCCCCAGGGCATTTCGGTCCGTGTAACCTTGCACAATTCAATTTTCGTTTTTTGTTTTTGTGTTCTCAAAATCAAAAATTGAAAATTGACCGTCAATTTTCAATTTTCGTTTTTTGTTTTTGTGTTCTCAAAATCAAAAATTGAAATTTGACCGTCAATTTTCAATTTTTGATTCTGGGATTACAAAAACAAAAAACGAAAATTGATATTTGACAGTCAATTTTCAATTTTCGTTTTTCGTTTTGCTTCACGCAAAAATGAAAATCAAATATTGAAAATTGCCTCGACTTGTCCGTTTTTCGTTTTTTGATTTTAACTTTGACGTATCTATGTTAAGTTCTCATGTGGACGGGTTATCATGTCACTTCCGGTACGACGAGTAGAATAGAAAACGCAAATCGTGTCGTATGAGAGGTGTGGAGCGTGAGAGGCATGTGGCCCACCAGGCCATCCTCGGGAGCCAGTGTATTGATCGATTTGTTAGGGTATCTATACATTGCCTTGGTTGCATGGTTGCACACGATAGTTCTGGATAAAAAAAAGATCAAGGGGTATCCTCTAAATCAAACCAATTATTCAACAGGCTCAGCTAGCTCATTACTCCAATCCACTAGCTGGACGGTTTGAGATGTGACATCGCTGGCATAACTTTGATGTCAGGCTGAAATCGACATCGAGAGTCAAGGCAAAAACCGCCGGCTTGGGATACCGACATGCTAATTCAAAATAACCTCGGGGATGAAATGTTCGAGATTGAGGCAACGACTCAAGAACTCATTCGAATCACCAAAAATGTCCAAGTAAACCCTGTGCGGGGATAGCCTATAGTATTGGACCCTTCTACGGAGGGCCAATGATAGGCTGATGCAGCAACAACGACATTTTCCCAGTTATACGCCAGATTTTGAAATCGAAAACGATGCCGCGCTATGTCATCGGTCAACTGAGACAGTCACGTGGTTGTGTATGAAGATTGGGGTGGCTCCTATAAATAGTGATCCAATGAAAATGCTCGTCTTAGTTTGAAATGGCGGAGTCGAATGACCAATCTCTGAAGGGGAGACAGCTGGAACAGTACACTATCACTGTCTGTTAATATCTTGAATTAACAGAGAGTACTGCAGTCTATGTGCGGGGATTCACGATTTACCTGGACTTGTGAAGATGCACCAGACAGGTCTGGATATGTGGCATCCCGCTGTTCTCAATGGTTATTGGCCTTGAGGCCTGAGCCAATCAGAACGCAGTCTTAGATTTTCTCATTTCTAAAAATAGATGTTTAGAGCGCTACAAAAGCGAACAGCATTCATGCAGACAACCGCTATTTGCTATTGATTTGAAATATAGTATTTATAAAGATACCAACAAAGATTTAATACCAATAAGAGTAAGTATGCGGCCCGTAAACCACCATTTCAAACAAGCACACAATCGCCACGTTTGATGTCAGACGTCTGAATGCTTCAACGCTTCAGGTCCAATCTTCATTCTCTATTTTTGGGACCTGGATCGTTGGAGCGTTCAGATGCTCGTCAACGTTCAGCGTCAAAAACGCTTCAACGCAAGTGTGGGTGTCAAACGCTTCAACGCATCGACGTGGGAAGTTTCCTTGGGGGTTATGATTAGGCATCTTCATTTTATCGAGCCAATTTCTACGTTCCCACTTCGAACCTGCCTTGATTCATCTGACCCCTTCAGTGTTCAAAATCCGAGGTGTAAATTTCACCTACTAACGACAGAAGAACCAATCAGAGCGTACATCGATTGCGAATGAAGTCACGTTGAGTGACATCATCCTCTATTAGCGGCGTCTTTCCTCCTAATAAGGTGCCCACTAATTAGGTCAGCCAATCAATAACGCTCTTGTGCGACCCATTTCGAATTTCAAATGTTTTCGAGGTCAGTGACGTCTCGTGTCTATTTATAAGTTATTTGAACATTGAAGGGGTCCAGATATATCAAGGGAAGTTCGAAGTGGGAACGTAGAAATTGGCTAGATAAAATGAAGATGCGATTAGGGTACCCACGTATTTATTATACTACCCTACTTTAATGAAACTCCCATGTGTATCAACCCCGTTGTTCTCCATATAATGCTTCACACCTGCTGCACGATTGCCTACTCGCTTATGCGCAGTTGGCCCATTATATTCTAGCTCGAATGCCTGGCTCCAGGGATCTATAGTGTAGTGAAACTCCCACATCTTGCCCCCTACTGTTTTTCCATATTATGCTCCACACCTGCCTAAACAATCCGATTTGCGCTTTCCATACTACTCCGCGAACCGAAAGTGACATCATAAGTCTTGCGCGTGCGCAGTTAACATTGACGAGTCAAAGTTAAAATCAAAAAACGAAAAACGGACAAATCGAGGCAATTTTCATTATTTGATTTTCATTTTTGGGACAAGTGAAACGAAAAACGAAAATTGAAAATTGATGGTCAATTTTCAATTTTTGATTTTGAGAAACCAAAAACAAAAAACGAAAATTGAAAATTGACGGTCAAATTTCAATTTTTGATTTTGAGAACACAAAAACAAAAAACGAAAATTGAAAATTGACGGTCAATTTTCAATTTTTGATTTTGAGAACACAAAAACAAAAAACGAAAATTGAATTGTGCAAGGTTACACGGACCCATTTCCCCCAGTGGATATTTCCCTCATCCTAATGGCCCACTCGAAAAAATGTCCATGTGGGGTGGGGGAGGGGGGTGTCCGCTGAGGGAAATATCCGTCCTCGCTAAATAGGATTTACCTTTGGGGCTATCTGTTATGGCTCTGAAAGTTTTATGGAAAGTTAAGGCTCCGACAGAAGCAACAGCGACAGCCGACGAGATAAAATATGTGAAACAAGACATTCTACAAACAGGAAAAACGTAATATGCCTTCCCTTCAAGTTACGTAACTGTAAACTGCACATTTTGTGGTATTCGATAATGGTTAGAAAAAGGGCGCGCTGTGGACAAACGTGTTATCGATGTGGTTGTATTGGTCTCTTTCGCAAAAGATGTGTCCAGTCGCAGGGAAAATTTAAACATGACATGTCGATACCATTGAAAGTAGTGAGAAAACAGGGGTTCGTCAGAGGAAGAGATCAAAATTGTTGGACCGCCACCCAAGCCATTAAATGAAGATATGTTGATTGGTTGATAATTAACCAAATCCCAGCTGGATTGTGGGGTCACGTGCAGTGCACCTCCAGTATATACAATCAAATGTGCAAGGATCGTGAACTCAATAACTTGGAACAAACTCAAACTGTTCCATCCTAATCCACAAATCCAGCCAATGAGTGAAACGCGCAACAAGATAATAACCCGGATTGGAAAAGAAGGACAGTAGAGTGTTGCCAAATCTCTGCATGCCGATTTTGGGATGTTGGGCGGTCGTCAGTGCTAACTATGTTAGGGGTGTGGATGATAAAGTTGAATATGGCCTGATTCTGACCGCTATTCAGAAGAAATATGAAGATGTCTTCACAGGACAAGGAGTAGAATGTATCACCTATAGAGTTAGACATAATAACTTCCAGTTTTCGCCAAAGGAGAGTGCTACTATCTGATAAAAGCGCTCTCAACGACGAACTTGATAGGTTAACGAGCAAGCGTATTATTACTCCTATTTCCGAACTAACTCAGTGGGTCTCGAGCATGGTCGTAACACAAAGAGTCGAATGGCAAAAAATCGATTGTGTTTAGATAGAAGATATTCTGCCAAATCTGGCGAAGGTCAGAATATTCAGTATTGCTAACGCCAAAGATTTTGGCATGTGACGAGAGCAACAAACTACTGACTAAGTCGTCGGCCTGGGCCAGATAGAGATTGAATTTCTTCGACGCCCAAAGAATTTCAGAGGCGAATAGATGATGCCTTAGAATGCTTTCCCGCGATCGCGAACGATATAATGATTTGGAATGAGACGAAGAGGGTCGATGAGATGACGATCAGAAGATGGTTGCTTTCCTGGATCGCTACAGGAGTCGAACATTAAGCTGAGCAGGGGCAATTCAAACACAAACAGAAGTCTGTACCGAGCACGTGATCCCCTGTATTGGCTTGATTCCGGATCCAGTCAAAGTGAAGGTGATTCGTGCAGGTGTCAGACTGATGGGAATGCTGAACTACTTGCAGAAATTCACACCTGATCTATCGACTGTTTCATCACCCTTACGCGATCTACTCAATTTCAGTGACACCTGATGGTTCAGGGCAAGTGTCTGAATGAAACCAAGAAGACTTTCCAGTGCTCCAACGCTGCGCTATTTTTGACAGTAAGCTACTTGTCGTCCAGTGTGACGCGAGTCAGAATGAGCTGGAAGTAGTACTTATTCAGGTCGATCATGGGTCACGAACACTGAACAGCGATACGCACAAATTGAAAATGAAATATTCTGTATTCCTTGGGGAAATTTGATACGTTCGTGAATGGCAGAAATGTGATTGTGATGTCAGATCAGAAAGAGTTAGTGGCAATTCAACAGAAAATCATTCTTTGCTCATCACCGAAGTGACTATAACGGAAAATCCCGGATACCATTAGCAGGGCATTTCCGGAATCACGTGACCAATCAGACGGAAATAAAGGTGAGAATGTCATGGGAATTGAGATGAAATCAAGTTCGGAAACAGAAATAGAAGAAATCAAGATGACAGACTATCTGTGACAGAGTAGACGGTTACTGAAATTCGAAATGGAACCAAACAGCATCTTGAGTTGTTTAAACTGATGGAGGTATTTCAGTTTGGATGGCCAGGCACCATACATTGGTTTTACAAGAATTATTTGGACACGACGGCCTTGTATTCAAGAAAAATCGAATATTAGTTCTTGCAACATCGCGTGGGAAATTTTGAAAAAAAAACCCATCTAAGCTGTTTGGATATTCAGAGCACGATCCGGCGAGCACGAGAAGTCATGTATTGGCCTAACATGGGTAAGGACATTGAAGAGCACACCAGCTGTGTGACCCATGCAAAACATTCCAGCCATATCACCCGCGCGAGCCTATGGTCACCCGTCCAACCCCAGACCTCCCATGAGATCAGTTGGGGGTAGATTTTTTTGAGCTTAAATTGCTCCGATTTCTTCGAAGTAGCTCGCATGTCGTCTCTGATAGCACCTGTGGTTATCAGACATAGAATACCGCGCAAAGTTGTCTCGGATAATACGCCGCCGTCCAATTCTGCTCGAACGATTCGCACGTGACTTTGGGTTTGAACTTATCATCACCTCGGCTCTATATCTTCAGTAGAATGGAAAAATTGAAAGTGCAGAGAAATCAGCAAAACAACTGATGAAGAAAGCCACGGCAGCCAAGATGGATCCCTTGTTGACGTTGCTGGAAACGCGAAATACTCCAGATGAAGAAATATCTAGGTCTCCTACCCGCTCAACGTCTCTTTCGTAGCCGAACACGTGGAGCGGTACCGTCGACACGGAAACTGTTGCAGTCAAAAATTGACTAATGTCGCAAAGAAGTTGAAGCGCCTTACAGCACATCAAACTTTTTTTGGACACTCTACGACCAGGACAGACATCGACCAACCATCAACTATGGATTCGAGCTACTGTGGATAGTCAGGTAGATATGCGTTCATATATGGTTCGAACAGCGGATGATGGAATGTACCGACGTAATCGGAATACTTAGAGTTGAGGGGGGAGTTGGATGTCGCACTTCAAGAATATTTGACTAATATGGCGACAGCCAGTTTACCGTGATGGATGAAGCTGGAATACTCAACGAAAACCACCGCCTTTTGGCAAGTAGCTGTATCGAACATCGATACATCACCAGCGGATCTCGAAGCTCGAACCTGTGCCGATTGAGCGGTGTGAGGCTAGCGATTCCCAGCTCAGAACTTTAGAATCCTCGGCCACTGAGGGCCCCTTGAAAATGATAAATGTACAGGTGATAACTGTGATAGTGTGTTGCCTCGAGCATTCCTCATCTTGGAATATGATCCTAATATGGTTACACTGCCTGTCACCAGATGGTCATTTAAACCTATGACGTCAAGTGCCGTGACATCATCACCAACTGAATCCGAAGCGCCCACACCAACTACACACATCGAAGCCGTTGATTCGGACCAGTCTGACAGCCATGTGAGAACTACGTGGATTGGAGGTGTGGCAAAAACGTCTGTGAATAGTGATTGTTTATGGATGAATATATAATAGTGAAAAAACAGTCACTGCATAAAGACTCCAAACAGGAAGGAAACTACCATAAATTAGGGACTCTAAGGTGCTGTTATGTGAGACAGAGCAGTTAGGCTCGTGTTCAGAGTTGATCAGTTCTTAATCTGACAGTGGATGGTGAAATTCAAGAGTGGGCATTTCGTACAACATATTGCGGACTGCACTATGCATATTAAAAAGATGACTTCTTCAATCCTTGGAGGAAAGATGTGACAGGATCCTCCTGATCAGTATTCCGATCCTACTTTTGTTAGCAACCCTCAAGTTCGTATCTCATATTAAAACTCCGGCTCGGTTGTTGGCAATACCCGAGATGGCTATTCGGTATTACTGATTTATGTTCTCTGCTAGCCTATGGTATTGAGCCCTGCTACGGAGGACCACTGTCTAGCTGATCTACTGTACGTGTTTGACGGCTGATCGAGAACGGGACCGTCTACGTCACTGGTCAACTGAGACACGTGGTTTAGGGGATTTCTGACAGGTCGAACATCTGGTCGAGGATACTTCTCATCAGTCATGGCCCAAAGTCAGGTCAGTCTATTAGTGGTTAAGCCACTGATAACGGAATCAGGTGTTTCTGCGTGTGATTTTGCACGCTAGACTTCAGAAATTTCCAGCAACTGAGATGTTGATATGAAAGTCCATGAGAGTATTCCGATTCATATGCTTATTTGTGCTCGGTAACGGTTAGCTGACTTTAGACTATGTGAACTACATCTATCCATGTAGCACGGTGATGTTGAGAAGGAAACTTCGCTCATGCCGCTGAAAGTTCGCGATAATAATGTGTGTAATTTGCTGTGGAAGTATCAATGCCAAGTTTGGTTTTCTACATTCAGCGACGGGGAAAAGAAGACTCAGGAAAACGTTCTTATTTAAATATGTCAAGGTGCGTTTCACCGAGGGACAGATTGTCATGTTTGTTGTTGAGGGAAACCCTTTCGTCCTATAAATAGTGAGCTAATAGAAAGCTCGTTTTAATTCAAAATGACGCGGATCGACCGACCAATCGCTGTAGGAGTGAAGACTTGACTGTCACTATCTTTGTGTAAATGAATATTTAGCTACGTAGCACATGGATATCTCCGATTTTTCCAATACAAAATCTCGGGGGACGTAAATAACTGAGAAGCGGACGTTAGTAGAAGGTAGCACGCAAATCTAGGCCCATCTTGCTGTTGGGGAGATGCATTGTGACGTAACTTCCGGTTACAGGTCGTTTCCGGTCACGTGACTGGCGGTTGGATGTAGAAATAGGATTATTCTGGAATAAAAAAATATCGGAAAAGCGGACTATGGCGTAGAGGGTCTCGTCTTAAAGCTCTCGGCGTATAGACTACTGTGTCGGTGGTTTGATCGGAAGTGACGTCATGAGGGGATTGCGCCGTAAAGGAGCAGTAGAAAAAGATGGCAATTTTGGGTGCGCTCTGGAGACATGCCTGTCACTAGTCCCCTATATACTGCCCCCTAACAAGCTCATGTTAGAGGGGGACTTGAAGTGTAGCCAGGGAAGACCATGAGAAGACTGTGACGTCATCGATGACGTCATCAGTAGTGGAGAATATCTGTATTATTGGATGCGCTTGAGCGTGTTTTGAGCGGTCTAGGATCTACCTATGGCGTGCAGGGTGTCGTATTGAAGCTCTCCTGGTGTAGACTATGACTGATTTGGCGACGTCATGGTGCGCATGCGCACTTGGGGAGTAGTAGAGAAGATGGAAATTTCTGGTGGGCCCTGGTGATATCCCTGCACCCTATACACTAGCCCCCAATGGGCGACGCGTGACAGGTGGAACATGGACGTTGAAGTGGATCTTGGGGTGTGGGCAGGAACGACTATGGGGGACTGCGGCGTTATTGATAACATCATATGCAGTAGTGGAGAGTCCTCGTACTTTTGAATGCTTATGGACTATGGCCATACGTGGTCTACACGTCAACTCTGAATCGACCCGATGGGGAGGGGGGCTATCACCCACTGTTACTGGACAATGACAGCCATCCTCGGGCCACATCGGGATATGCGTTGGCTCTTCTTCCTGACAATTCTGGCCAGCCTCACAGGACTGATCCAGATGCTGTGGCAATGACAGGCTTGCTAAAATAAAAACAACTCTTTTCAGATCCTCTGTGTCTCCATACAAAAGAGAGACGGTTTCATGTAGCCTACCTTGCTGAGTATTGCTGAATTTTCCCACGAACTGCCCAAGCTTCTTATTGCACAACTACTATATGCTGATAATTTAATTTCATTATCATCCATTGACGCAGGACTGCAGAAAAGCCTTGATTGCCTTCGTAGATTTCGCTCTTTAATGAATTAGGGTCAATTCGACGGAATATCTCGTGATCATTCAGACCAATCAAGGCTTCTGAACTATCTTACTATGGCGTTGAAGCGTTAAGCGAGGCGTTGACGGGCGTTACTGTGTTACATCAATAAAAGTATCCCAAAGACTTGCATGGTCGACGTTCAATCGTCAACTTGGGTTATACAATACATGCTCTGAGTGCTAACGCGTTCACCAGACTGTACGATATGATGCAACACCAGAAGACTATACGTATGAAGACACCGAAGCACCAGAATCCGAAGCAGATGTTGAGAGCGTATCGTCTGATTCTGAGAAACTACGGAATGATACTTAGACCCTACTCAAGCTCTAATCTCCGGCAGCATAGTCAGGCAACATCTCTGGGGAGTATTATGATGTATGTATACTGCATAACTCAATGCATTCACTGCCCCAGCATATGTGGATCAAAGTGTCCGATAACCTTCGACCTCTATGAGCTCGGAGTCACGTGATCGGAAGTGATCTTTGAACCTGACCGGAGGTGATCTTTGACCCTGCGTATGTGCACTAATGTTTTTTTCCGGTACAGTTTGTGCTCATGCTCAGCGTGCTGTCACAGAGGGTAAATGTCAACGGCCACTTAGATCCACATTTCGTACTAGTCAGAGCAACGCGACTGACGACATGTTCATTTCAAACTGACTTGGTTGTATTGCTGACATGCAATCGCCCACCACCTTACCAACTGCCGTCACTCTCTGAACATCAGTTTATTTCGGTGAATGGAATGATTAAGCTCGAAGCGTCAAAGCCAGAAGACGGTATCTTCCGTCCAAGCGTTTGATACTCGGGGCTACGGACGTGCGGTTCGTCGCCGGACATTGATAGAAGGAGCTCTCAGTAAGCCAAATAGATCACTGGTGTATCTATAGTAGGTCATCTTAGTTGTTTGGAAGTTGTCGTGTAGGAATGTAAGACAGAACCAGAGGCCCTCAAAACAAGAGTATTGTGAGGGTGGGGGGAGGGAGTGGTTTTAGGATGAAGTGTCGAAATATGGGATCTCTATACATAACCCCATCCTTTATATAGAAACGCACCAAGGTATGAAACTTATTTAGGTGAAACGAGAAATAATCGGTTTACCAGCATATTCTACAAGTGTCGTTCCATATATTCCCGTCGTCAAATTATTAAATTTGTATAAGTTTACACCTTTGCCGGGCGATTCAAAATCCAACGTCGCTGTCCATTCTACCCGTCTCAAAGAAATGATGGTGCGTACTACTTTAATTCTGATTGGTCAGTTTCGCATGTCGCGACACGCCTCCGGCAAACCATATATGGAAGTACCCATTCAACAGCTCAGGCGGGAAAATCAAATTTACAACTCTCTACAACTCACAGAGGTGAACGACGAAAGCATGGCGTAAACATGAGGAAATATAGGGGCGAATTTTCACTGTGGCAAAGTCTCCGTACCGTAATACCGGTACCGGCTGAGCCGCAACAACTTACAGGTTGCAATACAGGGTCGAGGGGTGTGGGGATTTGGCTTAATGTCACACTCAAGGTTGTTTCACTCGTATGGTGAGAGTCAGTTTGGTTGGTGGAGGAAGTCTGAGTACCCGGAGAGAGCCACCACCCGTCGGTAAGTCACTGACAAACTTCCACACATGGACCAGTAGGCTTGAACCCGTGCGGTTCGGCGGTGTGAGGCTAGCGGTAACCAGCAATACAGGGTCAAGCTTTCCCCGGGGAAATATATATATATGACCCCAGAGAACAATGTTCAAACTGCATATTCAAAAACATCACAAGAACCAAATTATCCCTGTGATGATTTGTATGTCAGCCATGCGTTATTGTAGCTGTTCATGTAGACATCTTTACTGACATGCCCACATGGCCCCTAGCACGGACTTGAGCAGTATTAGATGCAAATATCCAAGAGCACCCCAGCAAGTCTCACTTCATAGTGATATAACTATGTTACCATTAGATAGAAGAAACGGTTCAAACGGGAAAAATATTAGTAGAATGTAAGTTGTTATTCAGAACACATATCCGTTGGGCCCGACGCCGACCAAGCCCTCCATTCTGCACCATGATAACCACAGTCACAGACTACAATCACAATGATTTGTACAGAGGGTTAGCATCGGGGATGAAACGTCCACCAGCAGAATCTCGCCATATACAGACAACAATTAAACCCAACATAAAAACGGTGGGGAAAAGATGCCGGTGTACTGACAAGATATAAGAAGTCATATGACACCACAGGCCAATAGTCTGAGCGCATATCAGAAAACATCTGAAGAACCAAATGTCGTTCCTGTGATGATCTGTAGCTGTTATACATGATTTTTTCCTTATCTACGCTTTTATACCGATACAGGCCGAGCCGTAACAATATACCGGTTGCATGGTATACAATGGTGATACGGGTTATGTCATTGATCCCTAGTCATGGTTCTGCTGAAAAACTCGAGCCATGACAGATATTTTATCAGTCAAAACGAAGACTAGTCGTTTTATTAATACGCTTTTCGAACAGCATTCGAACATGCCCATATTTTAACGAAACAAGCGCCAGGCAATGTTTCGTATATTTCATCTCCTTCTGGTTGTTTTGAAGTCAGATGTTCGTATCGGTGAATGTTTTGACTTAAGTCACATGTCGTTTCCTGTCGGACGTCAAAGGTTTTCTAACGTCACAGGACCTACGAAGTAGGGCGAGGAAGATGACTTGGGGGTCCAAGCGTAATGTTTTAGGTCACCTAAGTAGGTCAAATTTTCATCAAAAGTAAGTCAGCTCAGAACTTGCTGGTAACAATTCCCTAATGCACCTTCATGCCAAAAATCAAGGTTCTAATGTCAACGGTTCTCCTTATTTTGCCGACGAAAGAATTCGGATGGACTGACTCACTGACTGACTCACTCATTACCGGACAATTTGCAAATGAGAACCTACTTCATAGGAAAAAGTTGCGTATCACACTCCAACGCCATCCGTTCATTGGCTGTTATTTTAAAATGACGATTCGAGCAATATCTGTACCAGCCGCATGTGCATATGCAGGGCTGGTACTACCATGAGAATCAAATCCTGGGACAGAATATCTGGAATATATCGTCTTCTTGGAGAAGGTATCGTCCGAATATTCCGTCCCGGGATTTGATCCTCAGAGTAGGCTGTTACGGAGTGTACAGACTTGCATTATGGAGGATGGTTCTCTCTCTCTGAACTCAGTTCATACACAAATTGCTTTCATTGAGCTTATTCACCACATGCACAAATCACGAGCAATGAAATTTCCTATACATTTCAATCAAATCATAGTGTGACGCACCGAGTTTGTTTTTCTGTGAGTTGACCTTCAATCCACATGCTGATCGCCTGTAATAATTGCTCGACAAGTGAAGCGTTTTGCCAATATTAAAAGTGGCGACATGTAGGCCTTGTCCAGCTTGTATTGTAGAACTCTGTGACTTTGTCTGTTCGATCGATTTTTATTCCCCTATGACCGTTGAATGACCCAGTACAGTTACTTATCGGGAAGCACATAAATACGGTCATTCACCCACGTATTGTATTTTATGCGAATGTTTAGCTTGTGTTGCATTAAGCTACATGCGGTCACCGGAATATTGCCGATTGATCGTGGTGTGGTCATCACGACACCGATATAAACACAAATGTATTCTTTTAGGAATTTCAGTCAGCTTGCAATCTTTAGGCCTAAGTAAGACTTATTTTTCTGTCGTGAACATATTGGAAATCAGTCTTTCCTTTTGCCAGGCACTGGACAATGGTCTAAACTTCACAGGACTGGGATTTGCTCTCACGATGTTCGAGTACATTTTAGCCAAAAAGACCCTCGTAAGGATCCAATAACCCTAACAGGATTTCAAATTAGGGAAAATGCTTTTTTCATCTAATATAAAGAATCATAACAAACTGCAAAGGTTAGTGACCAAAATGTGATGAAAAAATATTTATATCGCCCGAAAGTTAAGGTATTGAAATTAGCTGCCAGACAAGACGTCAAGAGAAGACTGGATTGGTCGACGAGCACTGCAGGGGACCACGGTGGTTTATCTAACACGTAGTGATCAAGAGAATAACTTTCTTCAAACTTTTTTGACGAAACAATTCAGTAAATTTACACTGGGTTGAAAGTCATTTGACTTGTTGAAGAAAATAAATAGCAGAAAATTGCACCTCACTCATTCCTCTGTAGTTTTTCTCCCTTAAAATTCTTACTGCGTATTTTTTTTCACATTGGCATTCTAGGCCATGAAGCGCAAAGTCATGAAATGTCAATAACGCTTTACTTATGTAGAATTAAAAACCCGCCTCATTGATGTCTCCGTTACAAGTTATCCATATTTATAGTTTTTCGCAATTTTCGATTTTTTTTCTAATTATAAAATCATTTCCAGAACGAAATAAAGAATGAGGTACCTTTATAATTGGCATGAAAACTCTATTGTAAGAATCACTACATTTTCTCAAACCGCTCAAATTCAGATAAATCAGATGTGGTAATCAGAATATAAAAATTGTCACGAAATTCTGATTCCCTGAATGAACAGCTTCAGAAAAGAAACTCGTTTTGTTCAGTTCATTTATATCAATTTAATTCAACAGCACGGATAACTTATCAAAAATCTTCTCATGAGGGACCTTGAAACCTGTGTGAACATAAACACGATACTAGGCATTGATAAGTCTATTATCTTCCGTAAAATACACACTTGGTCCCCGTTACGGACAAGAAAAGAGATCCCGGTCCGGTAACAATATAAGATATTTTCATTTATCTATCAAACGATTATCCGAGAAAGGGAAAATTAAGAGAAGGGAATCCTCCTCCTTCGGTCATATCCTTCGTCCTTTTGTTGAAGATGGGTCCGTGTGATTCTGCGTGGAGTATTGAGGATTCAACAGCGTCAGTATAATGGATGCATAACAGCTCCATTTTATGTTGGATAAATATAAAACACTTGAGAGAATACGGCTTCACCATGATGCTCAACGGGTTATTTAGAAGCGAGAGACCTCTTGGTCCGTACGTAGATTTCCCTGGGACTCAGAACGGAATTGATTATAATACCCGAAGGGGGTATCTGGCATCTAGATTCGTCATGATTTCCCAAGTTATGGACAACTTCCCCTGATCGCCACACCACGTGACTGTGAAAGCTTTAACGCATGCGTGTACTAGTATTTTATCTTCCTTCCGCCTGTCTGCTGTTTGGCGTAGACCGTGGGTGGGCTTTGATCAGTAAAATACACTTTAATCGTATGGTATCGTATGCCTAAGAATGGTTTTACAAACATTTGTTCCAAATTTGAGACGCCTTCAAGTTCTTGGATCAGCATTCCCGATGATGGATGAGTCGTGTATGTGAAGGACAACACTGGTTTGTTACTACCCACACATGTGATTAAATTCGAATGACATTTACAAGCGCTGCAAACAGGTTGATTTGTTCCGACTCTATCATATATGATGGATCGGGGTCTGTCTCCTTCGCCTCAGTCCTAGATGTTTTTGTGGAGAAACAGCTGCTCGAGGACTTCGATCCAGGATATTAGCCCGTTCAGGACAAAAGCCCACATACTTATTTGGACTATGGACAAAAACCCTTCAACATATTAAATTAATAGTATATGAAACAAAAAACGGGGAAAATGATAACTGAATTATAACTACTATAATTTCTAATTCTTCTCACTTTCTATAGATTTGGTCGTGATACAATTTGTGATGCTGAAATTTATTCAAGTTTCGCTAATTGTGTGAAGGATGAAGATTTTAGGCACTATCGGGATTCCCTCCGGGTCCCTTTACTTGCCACGCTAGCGCTCTACCGACTGAGCTAAAGAGAAATTCCCATTAGCTGTAAGCCAATCTGATTAAAACTCAGACTTAATAACCGCTCCTCTATCTGACATGTCGCTAATTAAGATCTGGGACAGTCCCTATAACAAATCCGTCAGATGACCTCCGAACGTTTGTTCCCCGGGTCAAATAGTCGCCCAATGAGACGCCTCGTAGCTCAGCGTGTCGGCTGATACTTCAAATTAACGCTGTTGTTGCGATGCAGTTAACAACTGATTTTATGAAACAAAATAACCGTACCTATATATCCAGCAGTGCAAGAAATATCCCTTGATCTTTTCACCTGGTGAAAATAATAATCTTCGGGGATCGCTCATGGACTGGAGTCGAGAGCAAGAACTTCGTCAGCCGCCTGGGTTGGATTTTTCTGCGCCCCGTCCGTACACTCGGCAACATCAGGTAAGCCAAAGATTTCCCTTAGCCGGTTGGAAGAATGGCTATACAGTGTCTTTTACGTAGCATGCAAGAAAGCATCTGCAGTTGCTCCTGCTTTAATGCGGGCACGTCGAATTTATGGCACACCATAATTTCGATCTCGCCCTTGAACGTCGCCGCCAGGCACTTATTCGCCTGTTGAAGTTGGACTGTGATTGGTCGTCAGTCTGACATGCGTAACAGATTTAAGATGCAGACTGTCCCAGATCTTAATTAGCGACATGTCCGACAGAGGAGCAGTTATTAAGTCTGAGTTTTAATCAGATTGGCTGTAAGCTAGAACAAGTGTAACGGGAGACACTTGTACCAGTTTACAGTGTGGGGTGCTGGACAAGAGATCCTGGGTTGTCTCGGAAGGGGAGAGGATTTAGGCGGGGAGGAGTGTAACGGGAGGCACTTGTACCAGTGTACCGGAAAGTTTCCTTTAGCTCAGTCGGTAGAGCGCTTGCCTTGGCAAGTAAGGGGACCCCGGATCGAATGCCGATAGCGCCAGAAATCTTCATCCTTCACATTGGTGCCGTGACCAGTGGTTCATGGGACGTTGGACTGTGGACCAGAGAACCTGGGTTGATTTTGAAAGGGAGAGGGTTTAGGCGGAGAGGAGTGTAACGGGAGACATGTGTACCGGGAATTTCCCTTTAGTTCAGTCGGTAGATTGTTAGTGTGACAAGTAAGTGGACCCCGAATCGAATCCCGATAGCGCCGAAAATCTCATCATCCTTTACATTGGTGCCGTGACCAGTGGTTCATGGAGCGAGGGGCTTTGGACCAGAGAACCTGGGTTGATTCCAGAGGGGAGAGGATTTAGGCGGAGAGGAGTGTAACAGGAGGCACTTGTGTAGAGGATGAAGATTTTAGGCTCTATCGGGGTTCGATCTTACTTGCCACACCATGCAGCGCTCTACCGACTGAGCTGAAAGGAAATTCCCGGTACACTGGTACAAGTGCTTTCCGTTACACGAGAAGGGGTCATCAGGTCCCCGTCTACGAGAAGAATGTCCACGAGGAGAACGTCCACCACCAGGACGGTTTGGGGCTATACAAAAATGCGGATAAGTGGTGATGCGTTACCCGCCTAAATTCTCTTCCCTTCCGAGACAACCCAGGTTCTCTTGTCCAGCGCCCCATGCTTCATGAACCAGTGGTCACGGCACCAATATAAAGGTCACGAAGAAGCTCGACCGAGATTCGATAACTCAACCTCTGGCTGACGAATCCAGCGCTCTGCCGGAGTCCCTGTACGGAATAACAATCTCCAAGACGTGACAGAAAGCGAATTTATGTTCAGGCGTTCTCCAGGCCCATTGAGTTTTCACCATTTTCCCGCCGGCGCATCCAACTGAATCCCCGTACAGGGATTCGTGGCAAAACTGGCCATTCAACCAGTTACCAACCAAACACCAAACAACGGTCACCAACCACTGGACATCTGCCATTGCTCAACCACGATCACACTATTATTCTAATGAGGTTATATTGTCACAATATCAATCGACTAACAACAGAACATCCATATGAATTGAAGGGGAAAACTTAGTTTTATTGTTGTCACAAATGATTGGTGTCAACAAGTTAGTTAAATCCTGCTTGGGTTCTGCACCATCTACAACCATAGGCTACTGTTTGGACAAATCGTCAAGCTATGAACACGGAATATTTCCCTGGTATACCATTTTGGTTCACCTACAATGGGAATATATATGACCACCTAACAGCTTCAGACCTAATTGAGAACAGAAGTATTTAAAGGCTTGGTCGGCCGCGTTACAATGTTCTTGGGTGATCATAGCAGCGCTGACTGGATCCAGTCCGCTTCACTCATGATAAGTCCGATATAATAATATGGGTTATCAGATTGACATAGTTTAACAGAACTGTAGACAATACACAGACAGGTGCATAGTGTTATTTAGGTCCATCCTATCAGTGCCCTGCTATTGTCTCGATCACTGTTTCCCAAAGTTAAGTATGTAGCTTACATTATCCAGTCTGACTCGCATCTCATTGATAATTTTTCCTTTAATATAAGTCATTTACCTATATTTGAAGGGATGTCGCAGGCATTGGTGTACAAGCATTATTTTTTACAGAGCCTTCGATAGAGCAGAATAGCCTGAAACACTATAGGCTAAGTCTTTAAACGTCTTTCGTGTTACAGGGAATTGCTGTTGGTTTGTGACCTTGATCTTGACCTCAATCTTGTTATCACACGCTTCACTTCTCACTGAAAAAAATCGATTAAAAAATGGCATTTTGGATTGTTTCCTGATATTTTTGTGTCCCACTGGCCTTAGTCTTTGACCTTTCGATCTCAAATATGTTTCCTAATTGCCCAACTTCCAGACAGGGTTATCTCCCCTTCTGCCATGTCGAGTAGCCGTGTGATTATTTCATAGTTTCCACATAAACATCTGCAATACAAGCGCGGCTGAGATAGCAAGGCTGCGTCTTAGAATACTCTGTATTCTAGTATGAATGTGAAGTGCAGTGGAATCATAGGGTTGCTTTTAGTCACAACACGACGTCTATTTTTTGCAGCTCTAACATATTTCTCCGATTTGATCTGTTCACCTTAGGTTCAGTACCTGGCATATCGACTCTCACTGATGTATGCACACTCAAAATTTCAATCTTGATGATATCCTTGACGATATTCGATGATATTTTTTGAGTGACCTTGACCGTTGACATCAATTTTGCTTTGTAACACATCCTCTTGTGATTTTCAATTACTTTCGGATCTTTAAGCTCCAGTAACCTTGACTTTCTATCTGCTGACTGGTACGCAACATCAGCGTGACCCCACAGTTATACTGATCAAATCTCATTTTTTCTGTTTTACACCCCCACCAACACTGTGCATGTCCAGTTTCAAGTAACCTGACGTTCAGGTAAACACACCAGTTCTTGCTAACTGGTAGATCACTCCATCAGCGCCTCACGACTTGTCTGCTAGTACACACTGTCAAATCACACATTGGTCACTCCATGTTATTATCTACGCTCATACTATTCAGCTTGTATCACTGACGTCTCTACTTTCCTTGTTCCCCCCGCTGATTCACATCGCATATTTCGCGCCTCTTGGCCGTAATGGGGCGCTCTGCACATGCCAACCTCCAATGACCAATGAATATCACTTTTACGGAAGAGTCTTGGCAATATGAGTTGTCTCCCTTTTCAAACGTCCATATGTCGTTAACGGCAAAACTAACAATAAACGGACGGCAAAACAGCTCTAATTACATTAATATCCGAGTTAAGAGTGAACAGATTTTTGGATAACTTCCTCCATTGTTTAGTAAGGTTCGTCAACTGATTGCAAACATTTGTTCACTGATACCTTCAAATAATTAACAAATAAACCCCTGTAAATATTGTTAATATCCCACTGATAAGATCACGCTTTATCGTCATGAGTATATAAGGAGATCAAGCTGCCTAGAATTGTAATTGTTACCGTATGTGGCAAGAGGAGTGGGACTCGTGTGATATGGGGCGTTTTACCACAGTTTTAATCCTCAAGTTAAGTCAGGGTTTGACTTTAGTGTGCCCTCCAGAGAACAGGATGTCCAGCTCTTCAGACTGAAGTCTGGACACATTCCGTTAAACACTTACTTGCACAGACTCCGTATACACCCTACAGGGCATTGTGACACATGCGGTGTCCCGGAAGATATCCAGCATTTTTTATTTTCCTGTACCCGTTTTACGGTTGTCAGACGACAAATGCTGTTAAAACTTACATCAACAGGTATGAATACGTTTAATTTAACTTCAGTTTTAAACCCTGGGCAAAACCGTATGCGAGTGTTCAAAGCTCTGACAGAATTTACTGTCAAATCGAATAGATTCTAGGTGACATAGCCTAAATAATGTTGAAATACTCACACACTTATGTTAAGTTTTAAATATCTCTATTCCTCGTCGGCAAATAGTGGCAGAGTTGGATTATCAGCATATCTGTTTTCACTACTGATCTCATAGCAATTCTTATGGCTTTACGCTAGTAGGCGAGTCCAAGCCATCAAGAGTTGTTATTTTGACAGACTCTTTGTTCCAGTATTTTATATGAAATACTAAGTACAGTATCATTCTTACGCCACCAGAGTAGAGATATCATACCAAAGTTCAATTTTTATTACACACATATGGTTATGTCTGCATTAATAATGCGCACAGTTCATTGGCCCTTTTAATTTCCTTTTATTGTATTTCATTTATTTATCTATTTATTTATTTATTTATTTATTTCCGGGGTCGTTGGGAGATTTACATTATAGCTGTTGTCATATTGAAAATGCTTGAGTTTTCCATGCATGGTTGTTCTTAAGTTATACAATATCTTTAACTAATATATCTAAGTTTTGCATGTCCAATTTTCAGCATGACTTGTTAACTTCTTGTTGTTTTCTTGAAATGGTAGCTTTCCGCACTCCTTTCCGTTTCTATACCGTCCTATTTAACAAATAACCCTCCATAACTTATTCCATGTACAACATCTATAGCACGATGTTTGCATGATTAACTTATTTTCCCTTAGATTTATTTATTTAGTCCATGTGTTTTTGTAAAGAGCAAACTCAAAGTTAAGTTCTGGCGTACATAAACCTAATCTTATTAGGTTTGAACACGCCATCCAAATTCAAATTAGTAGTAGTAGTAGAATTGTAACGTAAAAACACCGTTCAATTGTTTCAGATTTTGAATTGAATGTTGACTTAATAAAGACAGGGAAAAGTTCTTTTGAGAGATGTGGTAAGCGGGCATGTCGCTGTCAAAATATTGGCATTACGTGAGAGTCGTGATCTCACTATCATGAAGGCATGACGTAATTCCGATCACGTGAGGTAGTTAGCCAATTGTGGTTAATAGTATAACCCAACCTGGCCTGGGGGGGGGGGGGCGGAAAGTGCCCCCCTAGTGAACTTTTCTCTGCTGCTCCGAAACGACAAAACCGAGGAGGCTGAAACTTGGTGACTTTTAAGCTTATCTTATTGGGGTCATTTTGGGCCTATTTTCATATACCCCCAGGCAGAGGATCATGGGTAAATTCAAAATGGCGGCCATGTGGTATCCGCGAAAGTCGTGTTTTCCAATCTTTTCGCTCCATTTCTTCACATTTTCCTTGCCTAAAAGGCCTTCAAAGTATATATTATTTATGCAAAACTAATTATTCCCTATTTTATTAGATTTTTTTCCAGAGAAAAATCTGAATAATGAAAATTTTGAAAAATCGACCCCAAAAAGGCCGAAAAATGGCTTCCGAGAAGATGACGTCACAGTGACGTCATCATGGCGGCCATCTTGGATTTATTTACATTTCCCGGTGGAGCTTGAACCCAAGATAATGTGTGGCAAGTTTCAGCGCTCTAGCCTTAGTGGTAGAGAAAATATATAGGGGGGGGGGGCACTTTCCGCCCCAGTCTGCGATACATCCCAAATCGCCCAGGCCAGATAGGGTTAAGGAATCTGGTTATCTCCGAGCTATTACGGCACGACGATTGGGTAACCAGATAAAGCGCCCCCTTACGGCCAAGAGGCGCGAACTTGGCGATGTGAATCAGCGAGGGGAACAAGGAAAGTAGAGACGTCAGTGATACAAGCTGTTTATCAGCGTAGTTATTATCGGGACTGAGTTATCTTTATACGCTTTATAACTATTGCTAAGGCTCCATGAGGGATAAACACTGCAATATTTCTGTCCTTGCATAGTTTTGTCTTTCAAAAGGAGGCCATTAATGTAGTAAAATAACATTAAAATTACAATATTATTCAAAAAAATGTAGCATAATGCAAAGATATGGAGATTAAATAATCATGAATTAGTCGCATTAGATTTTTGCACTAATTATATCTGAAAATAAAACGTTGAATTATCGAAAAGTGTACACTAATTATACCCAAAAAACTGTTTCTCGAAAATTGTACACTAATTATACCTGAGAAGTGTACAGTTCAAAATGATAGTTAATTGAACATTCCCATTTATAGTCATCTCAATTTAATTATTATTGATCACAAGATAAATACGATGGAAGGCCACATTTCACCATAATATGACGTCATCAGCTACAAAATCCTCTTTCTTCAGGAACTATGGACCGATGCCTGCACAGATATTGGTGATCGCCTGTCGATATCAGATGTCTTACATCGCCCGGTAAATCATCAAAATACTTTGAAAACGCCAACGCCTCCTCAGCGATTTCGACCGCAACAGGCTATAAGAGTATGATCACGTGGCTGCCTTCTTGCTGAATATGATTGTTATATTGTGTAGACATGTCTTTAAATTTTCACGAGTATTTGGAATTGATTCTACATTGTCGTGTGAAAATTTTCTATCGAATATTAACGCTGAAATGTTTTAGTGGACGACGGCTGAATATTGAATGTCGGATCTGACGCATATGATCTGTCAATACACGACTTACCGGTCGATACAGCAATGCATTCAACATGGGTTTCGGAGAAAATCGCCGTCATAAGTTTGTTTTTAGACAGTGTTAGAAGTTGACAGGGACCTGAAATATCGCCGAACTGTTCTGGAGTGAAAGAAGTGTGACAAAATCATGTGAAAAATCCTTTTTTTCAGCAATTTTCAGTCCGTGCCTATTGCAGCATGCGTGAGGCAAAAGTTTACTCGTGGTTCGCATTGCATTATGGGAAGGAAACATGACGGTTTTTTGCCATTTTTAGACGACCGACAAGGAGTGTATTCACAAAGATACCGCTGGTTGCTTGCTGCGGCAATCATCCGTTATCGTTTACTATCAACATGGCGGACTTCAGCAAACATCACGTGATTGTAATGCAGGAATAAAGCCCCAAGCAGCGCCGTATCCAGATGTGTATGAAAAAAAATATACGATACTGTTATCATGGTCACTATACCATAAATATGAATATTTCAAACTTTCTTACATAGTGCGATGGTCCCCAAATATGAACTAATTATATATTACTGCCGAAGCGCTCTGTTGATTAAACATAATAAAAAACACATACCGGTAGTCAATAACTGGGTTACGAGGTTTCTGGAGCACTTTATTTATTGTAAACAGGTAAACAGGGGATCTGTGTCATCCAAGTTCGTTTCACACAAAATAGCTAATTAGGCCAATCTTCCCCCAAATCTGTGCATGCATAGATCTTTGCGTCAAATCAAATCTCGAAATATATATTTAACGTGCGGATGTACACGTATGTGTGTCATGTGAAGTTCTTAGCAAATGATTTAACACTTATTCTAACGTACGGTACAGGTATTGAACATAGAAAACTCGCTACACCCATCTAAACGTTCCATGGTCAGCCCGGTGTGATTTCGAGGGCAGTGTCCAAGAGTGAGTGAGTGAGTGCATAGAATTTAACGTCGCTTTCAACAATATTTCAGCTATATCACGACGAACCAACTAAGCACCACCTAGCCCAGTTGTGTTCCTGCTACTTCAAAGAAGAAATCTTTGAAGCAGCATGGAACTAGACACCCTCCATCCACCCTATATAACACTGAGGACAACGCACAAGACACAGGACGCTTACATGATGCAATAAAGACAAGTGATATTACAGTCCTAGACATCACATTATCAAGTTCCTGTTGCTTCTCAGCAAAATGCATTGAAGCAACAGGAACCTGAACCCACCCAACCACCCGCCAGTGTCCAAGAGAAGTGGCGGGGAAAGTCTTCCGAAAACGCAGATGAGATTTGGACTGAATTGGGATATGCATTTTACGTCATCGCAGTGAAAAAGCCTTCTGTTCAACGAATATGTAATAGTTACCGCCTTTGATTTCGAGATTCAAGCTGTATGAATACACACGCCCTTGCATATTCGCGATCGAGGGGCACAATTTGCAAGGACAATTTGAATCTCGAAGTCGAAGGCGGTAACTGACTTAAACAATAGATCTATGGGCCCACGCGAGGTATTGTTCCTATCGAATCACCTGGTTTGCAATGGAATTTGCATGTGTAAAGATTGGTCGAACTGAGAGAACACAGATGCATGTATTGTTATAACACCATGGAGGACATATTTAAACCCATAAAATGCATTTTCTCTTTTTCAACATTTTGAAATGATCACGTTCCCGTAAGCTGAAAATCCAGACATATTATGTCTTGGAAAATTTACCAGTACTCAAAATCTCACTTTTGACGAGAATTAAGTATGTTTGAAAGATAAGATAATGATGTTCACATAACAAAATGCGTACAAAACAAATACGGATCATGTATATCTTCGCATAGATCATACATGTCGTAGTGTCCAGATTAAGGAGAGACAATTGTAAATCGAATCTCCCTTTTTTATAGTAATAAACAGAGCCTAAATATCACTGAATTGGAAGTTTGAGGACATTCTTCGTCAAAAGCAAGCGAAAACCTATGTAGATGGAGTCGGGAAATAGGAGACAACACCCGATTCAATATTGAACTTCAGTTGCTAATATGCAAATCACTCATCCCATCACTAAAGTGGAATGTGTATCTGCCATATATATAAACGTTTTGCAAGCATAGTCTCATAGGGATAAGCACGACACATGACTCACTTTTGGCTCGATGTTCAGTCTGTTGGTGGTTTTCACAGGAAATTTATATCCTATAAATTTAATCCTATCTGGCCTGGGCTTTTTGGGACCTGTCGTGGCCTGTGGGAGGAGGGGCCCCCCCCCTAATTATTTTTCTTCCACCTTAAGCTAGGGGGCTGAAACTTACCACACTATACCCTTTGGGTCAAGCTCCACCAGAAAATGTAAAAAAAATCAAGATGGTCGCTTTGATGACGTTACAGTGACGTCATTTTCAAAAACGGCATTTTTTGGTCGATTTTTCGTCAGATATTCCGAATTTTTTATTTATGCAATTTCTCCGCATGTGATGTGAAATAAAATAGTTTTTGCCCACTTTTCATCGCGGCAAAGCAGAAATTTTGAAGAAATATAACAAAAACATCACTTTTCTGGTACCCCAGGTGGCCGCCATCTTGAATTTACCCATGATCCTCCGCCCGGGGGTTATGCAAATAGGCTCAAAATGATCCCAATATGATGACTATAAAGTCACGGAGTTTCAGCTCCCTATTTTTTGTCGTTCCGAAGATAGTGCAGAAAGTTTGGTAGGGGGTCATAATAACCCCCGCCCCCCGCCGAAGCCAGGTATGGTTAAAGAACTAAAACACAACCGGTGTGTAGTATACACAGGGTATATATGCCTTTACCCCTATATAGTATATACTGTACAGGGCATAGGCATATATACCCATGGTGCGCTACGTATCGGTAGTGTTTTATTTCTTTATTTTACTTGAATATGTGATCAATAAACTATTAGTTTGCGAGTGCCTTAGGGTAGCACGTTGAAAGCTTGACTTTTGTCGCGCTATTGACCTCAAGCTGTCGTTCTCCCACACCTATATGTTCTGCCACAGTGAATACGATATTCGCATATCAGATCGAAGATAATCTGGTACCAATTACAGTAAAAGTACATCTGAGTGACGCAAATCTGAACGGATAGACCGACACTTGTCTGAATGGTATATATATCATTGCATGCAAGACTGAGGATAGCATTGGAACATCTGGGAAATCATCTGGTTAAATATACCTATAAGGAATTGCTTGTGATTCTGGGGATCAATAAACATGCCATCCGTTCAATAACCTCTGGTGGCCCAGATCAATAACACATAAAATCCAGACGAAACGCACTCCACGCAGGGAAATGAAAATGGTAGGTAATCGAAAAGAATGAGGGCAATCTTGTCCAATTTCGTTCAACGACCTCAGAACATTCACGCATTCATGACGTCAACAGGTACGTCATTCATGATGCCATCAAGTGTGTTATCCAGTGTCTGTTTATGAAATGAACGTTAACATTTACAAAGGTAAGCCTACCTAATGCAACATTTTGAAGAGAATTTAGACGGGAATGATTAATACCGGTACTGAAAGTTTCCCTGGTAATTTCAAGAGAAGAATTTGACGATAATACTCCTGATTCGAGCCTCTTGTGATTTTATAAACTCACCTAAATGTGTAATAAAAATCATAATATGAGCTATATCAGTAGTATATACAGTGGAACTCTGGTTCTTTTCTTGGGTGGAAGGTGGGATGAGTTATGGATGCAGGAGAGATACAGAGCTGACGTTGTAGCATAGGGATATCAGTAGAATAAGACTGGGTAGTGATATGCGCATGCGTAGGCAAGCGAATGTGTGAATGCGCACTTACCTCATGCCTAAACTAGCTAAATAATATATAGCCCTCAAGAGTATGAGGGCTATAGGTCGGCCCCAGTCACCTCCAGCGAGGGTTTTAGATAATTTTATTACGAATCACCCACCTCTGAAACTGCCGTACATCTAATCTCTACTATTTTAAAATCTTGAGCACTATTGTGAAATAGTAACGCCAATGTCGAATTCCAAAACGCGCCATATACAGTGACGTCACCAACATGGCGGCGCAGAGAGTCGAAGTTCACGACTGGAAAATTCAGACGGCGATATATGCGTCACTATTTCACAATAGTGCTCAAGATTTTAAAATAGTGGGCAGGAGGGGATAGAGATTAGATGTACGGCAGTTTCAGAGGTGGGTGATTCGTAATAAAATTATCTAAAACCCTCGCTGGAGGTGACTGGGGCCGACCTATAGCCCTCATACTCTTGAGGGCTATATATTATTTAGCTAGCCTAAACACGCTGTAAATTAGCCCATAGATGCGGGTATGTGGACATTGGCGGAGGACACTGAAGGGACTCCGGAGAAGACTGCATGACGGCATCAATGACGCAGTAGATAAAGTGTCGGTTGCTTAAGTGTGTGTACGGATTGCGACAGGTGACTACGTTTGATACGGTTCATGGAGTGGAGTTGGTATTCATTGGGATAGCCACTTATAGTTTAGGACGTTGGGTGGCTGCTCCATCGCCAGTCAGAAATAGACTCTCAATGCTCAGTCTATGTTCAGTCTATGCTGAGACATGGACAGATTGTGAGAGCCGCTGACACTCTAAACCAGAAAACGACAACTGGTCACTAGGGTTGTTGTATTGGGTTGTCTTCTTCGACGTGGCGACGGACATCTCGCTACTCAACCAACCGAGAATCCTATCGCCCGTGACCACAGGTCAGGTGAGCAAGTTATACGTTCACCGACCCAATTACACCCCTAGCGATCGCCCGTCCGGTACGACTGACCCCAACGTCACAGCTAGACCCAGCCTACCATGACCTACAATATCCCGGACTCCTAAACGCCACGTGGGTCCGTACCAGATTTACGAGAGCGAGTTATCACGCCAAACTCCAGCCATGGACCCTCGCTGGCAAGATTTCTTAACCTGCCCCATCGCGGGTCCTACAGGGTCAGACAAGAAGCATTTCGTCCAGAAGCTCATTCCACACGCCGCCAGCCTGAATGTTCCGCCCGCGTCGTGTGGAATTACCCGGAATTACGCCCGTCGTTATCGTCACCATCTTCAAACATTTACCGGACCACCTCTCCGCACCCTATGACCGAATCAATGATGCTAACATGCTGTAAAACGCGATCCGCATAGGGATGAATCTGTCATGGCCCAGGAACAGTGGAATTGTGGGGTTGGAGTTAGAGGGATGTGTTTTACAGCTCCCGAGCTAGCGTATCTAATTCCGCTCAAGCCAGTGCTAGGGGCCGTGTGGATACCTCATAGTTTCCTCATGAACCGCTGCAATAAAAGCGCGGCTGACATACCCAGACTACGTCCGAGAATTCACCGTATCCACGGGTCTGAATGTTAGGTATCGAGAGATACTTTCCTGTAGAGTCATGTGATTGTTTTTTAGTCGCCAGACGTCGTCAATTTTTCCCACCTCTTGCATATCGCTCCAATTTATATCCGTTCAATTCGCATGTGCGTATCTGCTTTTCTGCTCTGCGTAAGCATGCGCATATCACCGTGTCTACGACGGCCGTGTACCCTACAAGAGCTTCATTAGAAACATGCACGCCTCCTATAGGCTAATCCACTCTAAAGAATGCATCAAAATTAATTAAAACAGATATTGCCATTTTGTTCGTTGTCATTTTGTCCGGTTGTCAAGATATCTGCTCTTGTGCGTTGCCGTTTTGTCTCGTGCCCTCTTGTATACATACATCAGAAATTGCTGACTAATAACAAAACCGACAATCTGCAATTTATGACTAGATTCACACTAAAAATAAAAGCAATGTGGTGCATGTATTTGCTGAAAGATGTCAAGCACTACGTGTCGAACCAAGTACGCGTAGTCTCCATGAGTAGTATGTGTGTTAAGATGGTTGTAACTTTATATGAACGAACGCGCGGCACACTTTTCTAATGACATCTATCGACGACAACGTCCTTACATCTATCAATATACTTATAGATTCTAAACTTAGCTCGTATTGATTTCTTATCATTGTAGACATATATTTTTAACCACTTGTCAGGCGGTATATATGTGATCTTACATGTGGTTGTGAGGGGATGGACATGACCGAAATTTTGTACGGGTTATTTATGGGATTATAGGGGAATATATCGGGGTATACATATATCTTTATACGCTATGAATCGAAGTGGTTTGGTAGCGTTAAAATCATTTTGTACCATTCCTGTTTGGTCAAATTTCTCGTTCAAGCGCCACCTTATAGCTGTCCTAGTAGTATATATGACACGGATTGGGCCAAATTTTACCCGGATGTAGTGACGTCATGAGGCGGGTTTGAGGCGGAACTAGTGGCGCCATCTGTACACGCAAGGGGGAGACAACTCGATGTACATTCCAGGCTGTAATGAAGGATACAGAGCCCAGGTTTAGACTACCATGTTTTAAAATGGCAGTATTTTTAGGCGGCCATGACAGGGGGCGTATTTTTAGGCGGCCATGACAGGGGGCTGAAGTTTAACCAAAGTTCTGACAATCATGTGTAGATAATTGTGTTGGGAATGGGGTTACCCTCCATGATAGACATTTGAGCTTTAGACTACCATATTTTAAAATGGCAGTATTTTTAGGCGGCCATGACAGGGGGCGTATTTTTAGGCGGCCATTTTCGAACAGGGGGCGTGATTGACAGGCGGCCATCTTGGAAGGGGGCGTATTTTTAGACGGCCATCTTGGAAGGGGGCGTATTTTTAGGCGGCCATGTTGGAAGGGGGCATGTAGATAATTGTGTTGGGAATGGGGTTACCCTCCATGATAGACATGAAGTTTAACCAAAGTTCTGACAATCTAAGTGAAGCATTCGTGAAGGGACATTTGATGGGCTGGGTGTGGGGTTGAACTATCGGCATTCTGCGCATGCGCGGTGGCCCAAGGGTATGAAAATAGACGTGTTGCGATGTAGGGGAGTCCCTAATGGGCCGATGGAGTTGTATGAGGTATCCATGTGAAGCATTCGTGAAGGGGCACCTGACTGGACTAGGGGCTCGTGCGTTGTCACCATTCTGCGCATGCGCGGTGGCCCAAGGGTATGGAAATAGCCGTTTTGGCATCTAGGGGAGCCCCTAGTGGGCCGATGGGGTCGTGTGAGGTATCAAAGTGAAGCATTCGTGAAGGGACATCTGATGGACTGGGTGTGGGGTTGAACTATCGGCATTCTGCGCATGCGCGGTGGCCCAGGGGTATGGAAATAGCCGTGTTGGGAGCTAGGGGAGCCCCTAATGATCCAATGGAGTTGTATGAGGTATCAAAGTGAAGCCTAGGTGAAGGGGCATCTGATGGGTTGGGTGTGCGGTAGGAATATCATTCTGCGCATGCGCAGACGCAATGCGGAGCTCTCGTCCAATCAGAAGCGAGTATTTCAAATCCGTCGCACAGCTCTCGTCCAATCAGAAGCGAATATTTTGACCCGGTGCATTATGGGACATATCCAAGATGGCGGCACGTATGTTCAAGATGGCGGCACATCCGGTGTCGAAAACTGGCCATTTCGTCGGAATGTGGTCACCAAGTGTCGAAAACTGGACCCTGTATGGGTCCCGCTAGACGTTTTGGAGCTAGGGGAGCCACTAGTGGTCCAATGGGGTCGAGTGAGGTATCAATGTGAAGCATTCGTGAAGGGGCATCTGATGGGCTGGGTGTGGAGTTGACATATCGGCATTCTGCGCATGCGCGGTGGCCCAAGGGTATGGAAATAGACGTGTTGGGGTTTAGGTGGGCCCCTAGTGGGTCGATGGGATCGAGTGAGGTATCCATGTGAAGCCTAGGTGAGGGAGTTACACTAGGGTGTCGTATCCATTCTGCTGCGCAGGTCACGTGGGGGTTGTGACGTCACTTCCGGGTTTTTCACTAAAACTACCTCCAAACATAGAAGAGTTCCAAATGTTTCCCCTTAGACGTCCGTATGTTCAACCTCCGGGGTGTTTCCCGGACCGGCCCGCCCCGCCCTGCCCCGGCCGCAGCGCGCGCGCGCGGGTTCTCCGGAAGTGCGCGTCATTACCGGCAGTGCGCGAGCCATTCTAGGCCACTGACTGGCTAATACGGTGTTCAAAGCCAGTTTCATGCATTATGCTCATAGAACTTATAGTCATAAACTTAATCTATACGTGTTGGACGAGTCTTCACTCACCGTATACACGTACCTCAATGAAATGCCCGCTCCAAACCTAGACCAAAAACACGTACTTGGTCTGTGGGCTGATTTCATTGGCTCTCTATTTTTACTATAGTGCGCTTGCATTCTAACCTTGATGGGTTACATTTTGGTCCCATCCTACACCACTGATTTCAGTTTGACTGAATCTCCACATTGGGCATTGATGCATTATGAATAAAACACACAAGACAGAGTGGAAACCTTTACGCGCCGGGGTCAAAGGTCAGTTCCGGTCACCTTTAGCGACGTACACCAATCAGAAGCGATTATTTCAAATCCGTCACAGAGCTCTCGTCCAATCAGAAGCGAGTATTTTGACCCGGTGCATTATGGGACATATCCAAGATGGCGGTTCCAACATGTGAGTGAGTGAGTGAGTGAGTGAGTGAGTGAGTGAGTGAGTGAGGCGTGCAAAACGCCCGTAAGGCGTCCCCAACGCCCGTCTTAACGCATGGATGCACTAACGACGGTGAGTGAGTGAGTGAGTGAGTGGTCATATAAGGTCGTTTGTACACCATTAGCCTCAGTCTGTGTCCATCCTTTGACCGGGAACCATGTCGAGTACATGTCCGTTCTGTCAAAAGACACTCTCTCGTCGCGACAATATGCTCAGACATATGCGTCTAACGCATAGACAAGAGACACCACCCAGTACCGCTATAGGTCCACCAAGTGGCGTAGGACATCCCTATACGATGACGGTGAGCGGCCCTACAGGGTGTGGAAAGACGTCCTGGGTGCTGAAGTTTCTAGAGGAAGGTGTGGCAACCCCAGCTCCGACACGTGTTGTTTGGTGTTATAGCCAGTGGCAGCCCTCTTACGAAACTACGCGATTACAGAATGTGAACTTTGTCCCAGGAATTCCTCACGACATAGACGAACCCTATTACGTGGTAGTCCTCGATGATCTGATGAGTGCGGCCAAGGACAATTCGAAAATCGCCGACCTATTCACCAAAGGGTCCCATCATCGCAATCTGTCCGTCATCTATTTGACTCAGAATCTCTTTGCTCAAGGGAAGGCGTCCAGAGATATTGCCTTGAACTGCCAATACTTTGTGTTGTTCTCCAATCCCATTGACAGAGCACAAATCCGTGTGTTTGGTAGTCGAATTTATCCTCAAAACATCGACCATTTCATGCAGGCGTTTCAAGGAGCGACAAGCCGTCCGTACGGCTACCTGTTCGTAGATTTAAAAGCCCATACCCCGGAAGATCGTCGGCTGACGACCCACCTGTTACCCGGCGAGGCATCACCAGAGCCCCTACACCATCCAACGAGTCCACATCTGGTGAAGCAGCAACCCACCCCCGTACAGCGGGCCTCCTTCATACCACCAGTCCCGGAATATCACCCAACCGTGAAGGACCAACCCGAGGTTGAAAAACATAATGTGAACTCGAGGTTATGGAAGGATTTGTTCAAAGCAAGTATGGACGCCGAGATGGGCGAGATGTTGGAGGTCACAGAAAACAAGTTTCAACGCAAAGGGTATTCGAAAGAGGAAGCCGCAATTTTAGCCCATAACAGATTGGCACCCAGACTACGACGGGCTTTACGTCAGCAGTATGCCGACTTACTGACCCATATGAAATTGTTGGATAAGGACCCAGTCCATATGGAAATTGAAAGAACAGCGTCGATGTTGAAAATCTCGGGCATGAACTGGAAAGCGGCATATGTCAGAGCAATAGCACAAAAGCAACATTTGTTCGAACGCATCATTAAACGACGTTAAAGCGTTAAGAAAGTGTGTTAAGGCGTTGAGACGGGCGTTACGGCGTTGAGACGGGCGTTAAGGCGTAACGACGGGCGTTGACGGGCGTCGCTGCATTTCGATGAATTGGTGTCAATTCCATGGAAATCAGAGCTTCTGAGCTAATTCACCAGGGCGTTGAAGCGTTAAGCTAAGCGTTGACGGGCGTTACTGTCTATAAAAGCGAGCGTATTTCCAAAAACACGCACAGTCGACGTTCAACCGTCAACATGACTTATACTTGCTCTGAGTGCGAACGCACGTTCACCAGACATTACGATATGATGCGACACCAGAAAACTATACATGGGATTGAAGACTCTGAGGAGTCCGTTGAGGCGGATGCTGATACAGAGACTGCTGAGAGTGTACCGACTGATACCGAAACAGAGATTGCCGAGAGTCTATCTAGTGATGCGGGGAGCTTGACCTCAGATAGTCAGCATACGTCCGTGGAAAGTGAGGCAGAACCTACCTTCTGGGATCGTATTGTGACAGCAGCTATCAATACTTACGCTGCAGCGATTGAGGACGCCGGAGAGGATAATTTACAACAGACGTACACCCAAATGCGCCCCCGCATCAGGAAAACAGCCATGGCGATCTATGAACAGTATACCTTACTATCGCTTGAAATGAAAGGCGATCCCACGCACAGGTCCATCATGAAGACCAAGCGTCACTTGGAAGAGGCTATGGGGCTACCACCCACCGAGGCCCTGGAAAATGCGATCAGAATGCGCAAACAACTGTTTCAGGACATGCTGCCCGAAGAATATCCAGGCCTGTCCGACGATGATTAGAATAAACGGTTCAGAGCGAACATGGCCGAAGATGGAACTTGCTGAAATGGAGACTTCTGATTGGACAAGAATCTAACGGACAGGAACGAATAGGACAGATGCAAATGGTGGCCTCTGATTGGGCAAGTCTTTTTGAGCTGTAAACATACCCAACGCGGCTCCCCAAGCGTGGGTATGCTGTAACATTGGGGAAAATAAACTATATGAAAAAAAACGTGTTGTTGTTGTTGTTCTCTCAAGTGTCACAAGCCCCGTTAAGCCCGGCGACCTATATACCCCCCATATATATATATATTGGGTGATATAGCCATTTTCCCGGATTTTTCGATAAAGTCCGTGTTCCGTATTTTTTTTTCCGGAAATTTTACATGCACCCACCCATGTCTGGATGCCCCTTTACATAGGCTTCACATTGATACCTCATACAACTCCATTGGACCATTAGTGGCTCCCCTAGCTCCAAAACGTCTAGCGGAACCCATACAGGGTCCAGTTTTCGACACTTGGTGACCACATTCCGACGAAATGGCCAGTTTTCGACACCGGATGTGCCGCCATCTTGAACATACGTGCCGCCATCTTGGATATGTCCCATAATGCACCGGGTCAAAATACTCGCTTCTGATTGGACGAGAGCTCTGCGACGGATTTGAAATACTCGCTTCTGATTGGACGAGAGCTCCGCATTGCGTCTGCGCATGCGCAGAATGATATTCCTACCGCACACCCAACCCATCAGATGCCCCTTCACGAATGCTTCACTTTGATACCTCACTCGACCCCATTGGACCATTAGGGGCTCCCCTAGCTCCAACACGGCTATTTCCATACCCTTTGGCCACCGCGCATGCGCAGAATGCCGCTATTTCAACCCCACACCCAGCCCATCAGATGCCCCTTCACGAATGCTTCACTTTTTGATACCTCACACGACCCCATCGGCCATTAGGGCTCCCTTAGATGCCAAAACGGCTATTTCCATACCCTTGGGCCACCGCGCATGCGCAGAATGGTGACAACGCACGAGCCCTAGTCCAGTCAGGGTGCCCTTCACGAATGCTTCATGGATACCTCTATACAACTCCATCAGCCTCATTGAGGGACTCCCTACATCGCAACACGTCTAGCCTTTCATACCCTTGGGCCACCGCGCATGCGCAGAATGCCGCATAGTTCAACCCCACACCCAGCCCATCAAATGCCCCTTCACGAATGCTTCACTTAGATTGTCAGAACTGGTTAACTCATACTCCATTGCGAGGGTAATCCATTCCTGAACACAATTATCTACATGCCCCCTTCCAACATGGCCGCCTAAAAACACGCCCCCTTCCAAGATGGCCGTCTAAAAATACGCCCCCTTCCAAGATGGCCGCCTGTCAATCACGCCCCCTTCCAAGATGGCCGCCTAAAAACACCGCCATCTTCCAACATGGCCGTCTAAAAATACTGCCATTTTAAAATATGGTAGTCTAAAGCTCAAATGTCTATCATGGAGGGCACCCCCATTCCCAACACAATTATCTACACATGATTGTCAGAACTTTGGTTAAACTTCAGCCCCCTGTCATGGCCGCCTAAAAATACGCCCCCTGTCATGGCCGCCTAAAAATACTGCCATTTTAAAACATGGCAGTCTAAACCTGAGCTCTGTATCCTTCATTACAGCCTGGAATGTACATCGAGTTGTCTCCCCCTTGCGTGTACAGATGGCGCCACCAGTTCCGCCTCAAACCCGCCTCATGACGTCACTACATCCGGGTAAAATTTGGCCCAATCCGTGTTATATATACTACTTGTCCTACAGCTTGAAGCTATCGGTATGCGGCAGGCTTCTTTGTTTAACGCAATTGTCATACTTGTCTATGGAAGGCAAACACCGCCAAAAATACAACAGTGAAACAAATAAGCTTGAGTCAAATGATTAACGTTCATTTGACAAACGAACAACGTACAGGCAAACAATTAACGTTCGTTTACCAAACAATTAACGTTCATTTGACAGACGATTAACGTACAGTCAAACGAACATCAGACAGTCAAACGATTAACGCACAGTCAAACAAACATCAGACAGTCAAACGATTAACGTACAGTCAAACGAACAACAGACAGTCAAACGATTAACGTACAGTGAAATGAACATCAGACAACAGAGGGCGTCACCGTCACAGTGAGGGGAGATAATTTGGATGGTCGTCTCGACTAAGAGAGTGGCGGTCAACAGGTCCCCATCTACGAGCAGAACGTCCACTAGCAGAACGTCCATCACCAGGACGGTTTGGGGCTATATAAAAATGCGGATTCCAATGGCCACATCGGGTACAGACTGCGGATCTCTATTTCTAACGGCCACAGACTTTAATAGAAATCGAACCACGATCATGATATCTGAATCTAGGACAAAAGCAGCAGTGGACAAAAGCCCCAGGTACAAAAGCGCCGCGCACAAAAGCCACAGAGGCTAAAGCTCTAGCGGACAGAAGTCCCAAACCAATTAATTAAAAACCAATAAATCGAATAGCGCGATCGGGCTAATGTACCATAAATACCGGGCTATTTAGATAGGAACTACAAGAAAATTTATATACCCGTACCATTTAATTATCCAAATAGACCCGATCGCGCTATTCGACCCTTACGGTATGCACTGCCTCTTATTTTTATCGATTATTAAGTATCACTTCGATGAAAAAAAATGAAAAAAGTGGTTATTAATCAGTAACAAAAAAAACAAAAAAAAAACAACCCCCGGCTGAATAGAGCGATTTGAGCTATTCGTCCTTTTGCAGAACTGACGACAGCGCGCTCAGTGGACTCTACACACTTGTGCGCATTGCAACATTCAACCAGTTATGACAGTTTTGAGATAGAAAATTATGGTAATACTCCAATAATATGGGGTGGACGGCCACAGGTAAAAAGCTGTTTTTATAGCTCCAACAATAACGTCACATTTATACCATCTTTTCCCGTGTTTTTTTTGGGGGTGTGTTTCCAATGAATATGATGTACCATAGAATCAATATTCATCGAGTACCGAATCGGAATAACATATATTTGTTTCAGAACCTAAAGTCGCGTAGAGCTCATTTGACTCAGAAAGATATCAACAGCACAATTGTCTTCTAGTTAAATGACTGTATATTGTTAATACTCATCATTGAGCCCCAGCTGACAAAAGCCCCAAATTCAAATATATATATTTAACCACTCTTGTTTGAAATGTAACGTTTAAAATGCTTCATTTAGAATTGTTTACGAGTTCCATCTACCGATACTTAGAAGTGGCAATGTGTGAATGAATGATTTTAATAGTTGGTTATATCTCTGTTGAGTTAATTGTCATACTCATAGAAAAGTAGAAATTTGGAACAAAAATGACGAAAACATCACTTTCTTGGTATATCCCACATGGTCGCCATTTTGAATTTACCCATGATAGTCTGTTCGGAGGGTCATGCAATAGGATCAAAATGACCCCAACATACAAAGTCACAGAGTGTCAGCTGTCAAGTATTTGGCGTTCCAGAAATAGGATAGAAAGTTTGGTAGGGGGGCCATAATTGCCCCTCCCCACCCGGCCGATAATCAACCATTCTTTCCAATCAAAAATTCAAATTCGAATATCCTTATTACAACCATAATCTTACGACCAAGGGACATTATTTAGCCTGTCTTGCTTTGAAAAAATGTTGTTACTCATTTTTTTTTTAGAAACGTTCAAATATATCGAATTTAAAAAAATAATGGCGGATGAAACTACATGTACACACGTATTCAAGTCCGGCTGTTTTGATGCTATTAGTGTGCAATCGACATCTGAATCGCAATTTTCAAAACATGTTGTGAGCATTGTCAATTCGCAGCATCTTGCTTGTCACAAAACAATTTAGGACCAGGATTTTTTTCTCTCACGTTCGTAAAGATAGACCGCGGTTCGCAGTTCGTTATTCGGGAGCAGTCATTCAGCGACTCATCATTACAGCGCCCCTAGCAGCGCCCCCCTGGCGTCAGATTTGGGATATGAATATGCAAAGATATAGAGCATGACATTCTCTCTTGCTATGCAAAGATTGGAGTTCAAAGTACTCATAATAAAAAAAATACAGATTTCCATATCTGAAGAAATAATTGCTGATCTCCTCGAACAATGAAATGCGAACTGCGAACCGCGGTCTAACTTTACAAACGTTTTTCTCTCTCAAAATATACAGGTAGATAGAAACTTATTTTTCATTAACTAGATATGAAATATGGTAAGATATGATTTGATCAATAAATTATTTGCAGAACTGTATAGCTGGAAATTATTTCAAAGAGGTGATTATGAAAGCCTTTGTGAACATCAGTTAAGTTATTTTTCGTCAAAACTAAAATTTGACAGAAACGTTTTTAACTGAATCTATAGCACAACAGTCTGAATACACATGTATCAATTTCAGAATATTTGTTTATTTCAAGAAGTTGTTAGATTAACTGCCTGGCCAAGCATCGCAGCTGCTTGGTTCAGGAGACGACCCGCATCGCTGATGTGCTGGTTCGCCATTTTTCTATATTTGGCGCTCTTTTTCCACATAAACTTTTATGCCGATGGTGGCACCGTCTGTTCGTTAATCGTTTGACTGTCTGATGTTTGTTTGACTGTACGTTAATCGTTTGACTGTCTGATGTTCGTTTGACTGTACGTTAATCGTTTGACTGTCTGATGTTCGTTTGACTGTACGTTAATCGTTTGACTGTCTGATGTTCGTTTGACTGTGCGTTATTCGTTTGGTAAGCGAACGTTAATCGTCTGTCAAATGAACGTTAATTGTTTGGTAAACGAACGTTAATTGTTTGCCTGTTCGTTGTTCGTTTGTCAAATGAACGTTAATCGTTTGACTCAAGCTTATTTCTTTCACTGTTGTATTTTTGGCGGTGTTTGCCTTCCATACTTGTCTCTACTCGCTCTCTGACACAGGCCCTCAAAACAAGAGTTTTGTGGGGTGTGGACGGTGGTATTATGGTGAAGTGTCGAAATATGGGGTCTCTATATATAACCCCATGCTTTATATAAAACTACACCAAACTTGTCGGTGTAACACTCTCAGACTAATTTGGACCGCGAAACGAATTCAGTTTTTATAGATTTTGATCGACACAGGAAGGATTTATATGGATACAAAAGAGATGAAAACAACATCTGTATAAAAAGTGTACTGTAAATATATGTCAGAATATCAACTATTCGAACACATGTTACAATGTCCTGTTTAGCGGCGTATTGTGAGCCAGGGCCATTCCGCTCCGTTTGGTAACGGACGATGCTGATTGGTCAATTTTGAAGGGTATTTTAGGTTATTTTTCTCAAACCTTTCACACTAGCTAATGAGACATGTTATCGAGAACTTTCGACTGCTGGCTTAATCCTAACCAAGTTGACATGGCTTCGTTCGTTCCTACACTACGCCTTGTTGCCTCTCAATGAACTTACATGTACACTCCGGGATCACACGGCTTCATGGGTCGTTCGGCTCTATCCGGCAATGAAACTCTTTGCCGAACTCGATAAAAGCAGTGGATAGAGCGTGGGGCGGGGTTGTTTTATTGCCGGATAGAGCCGAACGACCCATGGAGCCGTGTGATCCCAAAGTGCACATGTAAGTTCATTGAGAGGCATCATGGCGTAGTGTAGGAACGAACGAAGCCATGTCAACTTGGCTGGCTTAATCAACACTCCAAGGAATTTAATTAAAATAACATAAGGTGATATTTGACCATTTTATCCGTGCAATTATGTCCGTGGTCATTTAACGTGATCCTTCTCCTTTGCATGGACGTCATCGAAAATGTATGTTCATCTTAACTTGTAATTATACAGGTAAATTAACTAAACATACATTGCCATGTTTGGGTGGAAGGCATTACTTCCGGTTTGCGACAACAGATATATATAGAAAAGGATATAAAAAAGACACTAATCACCAAGACATCCTTATCCACCACATCGAGATTGCAAACCCACTAACACGGATAGGTCACAATATGACAATATGCCACAAGTGAGCGAAACGGATTATGCGCTGTGCGAAGCGTTGCAACATGCATGCTCTCAATTGCAAAATGAAACCCCACTTCCGGTACTTCATTTTAAAATCTTGGCTAGCGAATAAGGTACAGTATGTGGAGTCACTTGCATAATATGCACCCATAACCTTTTATCCTGTACCTGGTATAAATATATTATGAATACATATCGCAGGTAACCTTATTCCGTCAAAAAACTGGGTGACATCAATAACACATTATGGCCTATATCTTTTACAGTTCACACGTCCAGGTGCGAATGAACTTTACAACCACATCGACATGTTAATGATAACAGGCACTCAGATCCAGATCAGTCGTCGTAATAGCGTCTGTTGATTAACTTTCTCTTTTTGACTGTACAGATGTAGCTTTATGTTCTACTCTCTCTCGTCTGATTATACAATGCTCTTTCGACTTCCGATCTGACGGACCTGCCAGTACTTGAGATACCTGATTGACACTAACAGACCTGACAAAACCTGGTAGACCTGGCAGTACCTAACAAACCTGACAGTATCTAACAGACCTGGCAGTACTTGGCAGACCTGACAGTATCTGACAGACCTGACAGTATCTGACAGACTTGACATTACCTGGCAGACCTGACACACGGAGAGACAAACCTGACAGTATCTAACAGACCTGACAGTACTTGGTAGACCTGACTGTATCTGACAGACCTGACAGTATCTGACAGACCTAACAGTATCTGACAGACTTGACATTACCTGGCAGACTTGACATACGGAGAGACAAACCTGACAGTATCTGGCAGACCTGACAGTATCTGACAGACTTGACATTACCTGGCAGACCTGACATACGGAGAGACAACCCTGACAGTATCTGACAGACCTGACATACGGAGAGACAAACCTGACAGTATCTGTCAGACCTGACATTACCTGACAGACCTGACATACGGAGAGACAAACCTGACAGTATCTGACAGACCTGACATTACCTGACAGACCTGACATACGGAGACAAACCTGACAGTATCTGACAGACCTGACATTACCTGACAGACCTGACATACGGAGAGACAAACCTGACAGTATCTGACAGACTTGACATTACCTGACAGACCTGACATACGGAGAGACAAACCTGACAGTATCTGACAGACCCGACATTACCTGACAGACCTGACATACGGAGAGACAAACCTGACAGTATCTGACAGACCTGACATTACCTGACAGACCGGACATACGGAGAGAAAAAACCTGACAGTATCTGACAGACCTGACATTACCTGACAGACCTGACATACGGAGAGACAAACCTGACAGTATCTGACAGACCTGACATTACCTGACGGACTCGACATACGGAGAGACAAACCTGACTGTATCTGACAGACCTGACATTACCTGACAGACCTGACATACGGAGAGACAAACCTGACAGTATCTGACAGACCTGACATTACCTGACAGACCTGACATACGGAGAGACAAACCTGACAGTATCTGACAGACTTGACATTACCTGACAGACCTGACATACGGAGAAACAAACCTGACAGTATCTGACAGACCTGACAGTATCTGACAGACTTGACATTACCTGGCAGACTTGACATTCGGAGAGACAAACCTGACAGTATCTGACAGACCTGACAGTATCTCACAGACTTGACATTACCTGGCAGACCTGACATACGGAGAGACAAACCTGACAGTATCTAACAGACCTGACAGTACTTGGTAGACCTGACAGTATCTGACAGACCTGACAGTATCTGACAGACCTGACAGTATCTGTCAGACCTGACAGTATCTGACAGACTTGACATTACCTGGCAGACCTGACATACCGAGAGACCTGGCAGAGGTGACAGACCTGACCGACCTGGTGGATGTGACAGACATGGCAGACCCGACAGTACCAGACAGATCCGACAGACCTGTCAGTAACTGGCAGATCCGAAAGACCTGTCAGTACCTGGCAGATCTGGCAGACCTGACAGACATGGCAGACCTGACCTGGTAGACATGACAGACCTGGCAGATCTGACCGACCTATCAGTAACAGGCAGACCTGGCAGATCTGACTGTATCTGGCAGACCTGGCACTATCGGCAGACGTGGCAAACGTAACATGCCTGGCAAACCTGACAGAGTGGTAGGCCTTACAGACCTGGCAGAAGTGACAACCCTAGCAGAAGTAACAGACTTGACCGATCTGTCAGTATTTGACATAGCGGACACACCTGTCAGACCTGACACATCAGGCAGACCTGACAGACTTGGCAGAAGTGACAGACCTGAAAGATTTGACAGACCTGGGAGGCCTGCTAGAATCGCTTCGAGCATCAGTGAATTGCCAAGGAGATCGTCCTAAAACCAAGGGGAATCTACCCGGAAATCTGGGGTCTATAGCTTCCAGATACCCATTTGAGCATGGCGATGAATGTCGTTTTTCTGCCAGTGTAGTGACCCAGAACGCATAGGTCGATAGTAAATTTTGATAGGCTACTGCTCAGTGACCACATATCTGTGCGATGTAAGTTTTGTGCTCCTGTATACTCCTGTATACTCAGTCTTGGGATACTGATAATGGTAACGTCAAAACATAGACGGACGTATTATACATATATATGCGTGCCCATATGTCAATGTTGACTGTAGTACAAGACCACGTAATTGACATAAGTGTCAAATGTAACTTCAGTTATCCTAGGCTTTTTGGTGACAAAAGGAACAACTTTAACACAGTGACCCCCGAAACTAAGTCAATCTCAGTTTACAATAGATTTCAGCTCGATGACCTCATGCATGCGTTATGCAAGTTTGGTACTCACAGGCAAAGTTATTCTGCAGATAATTAAATACAAATTTAAATAGTTTGACCTGGTGACCCGGAAAAATGGGTCAATGTCAAAGATCATAGATAAGCTGAACCGTGGCCACGTGTGGGATAAATTTGGCGATACATATCGCATGCTGATAGCAAAATACGAACGTAGCGTGCAAGATCTATGGAGTTACGTTTCGTAACTTGTGTCTAATTCCGCTTAACCCGGGGCTAGGGGCCGTATGAACCCATGTACTTCAAGATCATCATGGTGCTCATATGAACAGTCACAATCAAAGCCTGACTGAGATACATCATTCTCTAGATAACGACTTTACAACGATTATTATGGATTATGAATACTGATCAGCGATACGGATTTTATATTTTTGGAACATCATGATGTCTTGTCGGCATCATTGGAAACTGTTGACCGCTTCTCTCTTGCAGGAAACTAGCCTATGTTTATGTATACTATGATTGTCTTTTTGAATTGGTGCTAATACTGTTATATGGATATGGAATAGGTCTTTGGATTATGGACGCGGACATTCTTTAATGGACGACGGCTGAATTATGAATGACGGACTAGACGCTTGTATAAGTCTGATGCACCTATACTCATTGTTTAGATATGGCGATGAGAAGAGAACAGCGACTGACGAACATAATGACAATACTCAAAGAACAAGGTGCAGCCTATGATGATATGTCCGTTTAGTGTAATGCCAGTACACCCATAGGCCTTATCACTGTCGAAATATCTCCCTAGTATAATCTTTAATCTTTACTCACTGCACAGCGGGTCGCATAGGTGTGGCGCGGAATAGGGTGGGGCGAGAGACCTGGGGTTTTCGCTGCCTGAGATTCCATGGGCCAGGCTTGCACCCTACAGTAGAATGGGTCGACTGCGCATGCGCGATGAGTAGTAGTATAGAAAGGGCACGCGATCTCCCTATCCCTATAGGTGTGGCGCGGGATAGGGTGGGCCGAGAGACCTGGGGTTTTCGCTACCTGAGATTCCATGGGCCAGGCTTGCACCCTACAGTAGAATGGGTCGACTGCGCATGCGCGATGAGTAGTGCGCGATGAGTAGTATAGAAAGGGCACGCGATCGCCCTAACCCTATAAACTAACCCATGGAGGTGGATGAACACATGGGGGTGAATGAGCCATGGGGGTGAATGAGCACTCGTATGAAGGTAATAGTGACAAATGGACCAACTTTCACGCAGTGCATGGCGCCCAAAATAGGTCACACTCACTGATATTCAAGAGACTTCTGCTGTATAACCTGCGTGTGCGTGTGGAAGAAAGTTTGTTAATCCTAGTAGTATCCATCTAAAGACATGGTGATAACCTGGTGTTTGACCTGGAAAATATGGTCAATCTCGCTGATTTTCGATCAAAGGAACAACTTTGACACAGTGACCCCAGAAATTAGGTCAATCTCAGTTTTCAATAGATTTCTGCTCGGTAACCTCATGCATGTGTTATGCAAGTTTGGTGCTCCCAGGCAAAGTTATTCTGCAGATAATTAAAGACAAAATTTAAATAGTTTGACCTGGTGACCCAGACAAATGGGTCAATGTCAAACTCACTGATATTTGAAAGATTTCTGCAGTATGATCATATGCGTGTGGAGGAAAGTTGGGTATTCTAAAGACATGGTGTTAATATAATCATGTGATGAAAAAACTGGCACAGTTTGACCTGGAAAATATGGCCAATCTCGCTGATTTTCGATAGGCTTCTGTTCTGTGACAATATTAAATTGGTGCTTCTTGGCATACTCATTTTCAAGATATCAACTAGACAACGGAGACGGACGGACGTTCATGATGACAATACCCCCAATACCATCTTGGTATAGTAATTTTGCTCGGCTTGAAATGAGTGGGAATGACTCGAGTATAAACGACAAAAAGATGAAAAATCGAAGACATTTTATTTGTATAATTCTCATTGTTCATCTCAATAACCGATTAATTTCGAAGGAATAACTGAGATGAATGAAAAACAATTGACGTATCGATGTATAACCTATATGCCTGTTTTTATTACCGGTAACCTTGGAGAAAATATGGCTCTCTTTGTTCACTGTTGAATTGCCCACGACTATGATATTAACCGTGGGCTGCTGTGCTACTGTTTAGACATATACCTTGACCTATATGGGTTAATGTTCTCCGCCAAAATGATCTGTTTGTGCCGAAGTCGATTTTTTTAACCACGCGCTGTCCGCAGACTGGGATAAACACCCTTAACCCAGAAACCTAGATTGTCAAATTAGGAGCTTTAACTGAGAAAGTGGGTCACGAAAATATTCGTGCTATGTATGCATGATCATCAATGCATATCATTCAGTTATACACAATATGACGTCTTCAGGCTCACGATGTGTGTCTTTCATCTACACCACAGCGCCATTGATTCGATTAACCCTGCACTTTTAGTAGGACTATCCACATCAAAACAGCTTTTCTGGTGTCTGGTGCAGACTCTCCAGGGAGGCCGTGATCGAGCAATTTCTGTTTTACGAGCCGCACAATAAAAAAAACATATGGTATTGCCATGATTTTATTGTGTTGTTTCGAACAGATTCTTCGCCGCTCTTTGTCGGCACACCAAGTCATCTCCCGGTAGATTATCATCTCACCGTAGATGACTGGCACAGTTGCCTGGCCTGTGGGATATTGGATGGTCGATGTCTACGTATAAATTTTTTCAATAAATTATGAAAATTAATGAATATATATATATTTTTTTAATCGTTTTTTTTTTAAATATTTTTTCTGAGTGTCTTTCTCTTTCATCTTTGGTTTAATTAAAGTCATTCCCTATAATGTCAAGCCGAGTTACTACAGTATTTAATTATCTACCATACCCTGCCCTCTATGACATAGAATAAAAGAGAAATACATTTAGAAAAAAAAATCGATTTAAAAACATGAGCAGTGTGACTAACGTCACAGGACCTACGAAGTACAGTAGGCATTAGGACTCGAACGCGAACTGAACTCTTGGAAATCCCCACCCCCAGTTAAAATCCTGCCTATATTAAGATGGGCACCGCCCAGTAATCGCCAGTGATTTTCTTCAAAAATCACCAGAAATTTTCATCAAAAGCAGGTCAGCTCAGAACTTGTTGATAACAGTCTCCCCTTGCGCCTTCATTCCAAAATAAATAACGATCGCCCATTTAATTCTACAATTTTTTAATTAAAGGAAACAGATTGAATAATATAGGTTCAGTAGATTTCAAGCTTTACGTGTGAAAATACATTTACATATCTTTAATGGTTTTCAGTGCCCTTGTCCAGGATCAAAACAACTTTTTGAATCGCATTATTTTCCCAACAATACAACAATTGTTTATATATAGAACTATAGTAGAAAGGTAGCATTTATGTAGTTTACGGTAATTCAACTCAACTCCAACACCCTCTCTGCACAAGATAATAATGATTCTATGTCCTTCCCCTGAGCATAACCAGTACAAAGACATACAGTGGGACAGGGTATTTTTAGCTCTGGGTAATTTGACCTGAATTTGAAGCTGATGTGGCCAATGTGAAATAGGCTACAGTTCACATAACAATATACTGAAGTGTTAATTATCAATCTAATTTAAATCAGAATTATTTCAGATCAGAACTTGCTGGTAACAATGCCCTAATGCGTGTTCATGCCAAAAATCAAGGTTCTAATGTCAACGGTTCTCCTTATTTTGCCGACGAAAGGATTCGGATGGACTCACTCATTACCGGACAATTTGCGATCTGTAGCCTACTTCGTAGGAAAAAATATATTTTTTAATTTTGATAATTTTTTGAAAAAATTTATACGTAGACATCGACCATCCAATATCCCACAGGCCAGGCAACTGTGGTGACAGCCCATGAGGGAAAGGGGGTGGGGCCGAAATAGTGCGTATTTGGGTCAAACTTTTCTCTGATATTTATGCTGCAAACTAATTAATACAATGGAGAGTCCTTATTCCAGGTTAAATACACTAATTCCGTGATCAGGGCAAGAAAAAAAGTCCGGGGAAAAAGGTACAGAGGAAAAACTCGAACTTCTTAGGGCATGGCGTCTGTTCTGAATACAACGAGCTACAATAAAGTGCCAGCGCTTAAAAACTTCCTTTCAATGGACAATCACGATGAATGCGACTGTTTGGTCGTCCCAAGGGCCTGTAGCCGACAGTCTGCCGAGGAGACAACAGTAAGCATGCTATGACCCAGTTCAATGTGACCTCATATATGCCGTGAACGACAACGACAGGTATATAGATTAGAGTGAAATATTCTGGTTAATTTAACTGCAATTAGGGAACAATCACAGTTGATAAATTGCATATATTTAATTAACACGTAATATAAATCCAATTTGTTGTCTAATATTTTAGTTTCGTTGAAGTTTCTTGTCATTATTAATGCAGGAGTCAAGCAACCCCCCCCCCCCCCCCACCTCGGGGTTTAGTGTGGACTTAGCAAATGAGAGTTGTTAAAATGCTTCCTGGGGCAAAACATTGAAGTGAATCCCCACCTAAACCTCAACCAAATACAATTTATGTGCCATCCCTAGGTAAAAGAAATATTAACTGAATCCCAACATAAACAGGTTTGTGAATCCCCAGCTGTAATCCTCCACTAAGCTCGACCCTTGCCCGAGAGGGGGGGGGGTTCGTTTGACTCCTGCATAAGAGGAAAGCGGATTTAAGAACGGATGCATGATTTAAGAAATTCGATCACGATCAGTTGAAAACGATTCCTAGTAGTAGTGACAGTAGTATAAAATAGGCCGTACAGGTTGCCGTCTTGAAGCCCTCGTGGTGTTGACTACGATTGCCGTGGGTTTCACCGGAAATTACGTCACGGTGCACATACGCAGTCGAGGGGTAGGAGAGAAATATGGATTTTGCGGGTACGTAAACGCGTGTTTGCGCGATAGATGCGTCATACAGGGTCTCAGTGGGCTGTGCAGGGTTTTGTCCTGGAAGTATAAGAATGTATACTACGACTAGCGTGTTTTTTACCGGAAGTGACGTAAGGGTGCGCATGCGAAGTCGATGAGTTTTAGACAAAGATGGCATTTTCAGAATACATTCACGCTGGTGTGTGTTTGGACGATAGATGAGCCATAGAGGTAAAATAGGCTTTACTGGGTGTCTTGAAACTTTAGTGGTGTAGACAAGGACTGGGGTTCTGTAGAAGGTGTGATATACATGCACATAATAGATAGAGGGTAAGTTCAGGTGCGCATGCGTGTGTTTGGGTGATCTATGAGTGTTCCTTTGTCCAAATAAGGCGTGCTTGGGGTTTTATTTAAGCTCTCGTAGCGAGACTGATGTCCGTCCGAAGTGTGATGTCCTGCGCGCATGCGCACTCGATGAGATTATTGAGAGACAACGTGTCTAGTTAAGGTTATTTGGTAAACAACCGCAGTCTTAACGCGGCAACCCCTGTCCTAAAGCAACAACGCCTTAACGATGGCAGTTATGTACCCCTATGCACACAACAATATTTATCCCTAGTCTTTATTCCATCAGACAATCAGATGACAGGGTCAGAAAAAAATATAATCTCCAAAAGACATATTGTGTATTATGTATTTTATTATCCGTAATGGTATATCATGCCCAAGCTGGGGGGAATGCACGGGACATGTTTATTTTCTTTGTGTGTCAGCATAGTCCCAACTGACCAGAAGGCTTCCCTTTTATATCATGTTAGTTGGAAATCTCATAAAGTACAACCGGTTCAAAACCGATCTAAACCAGTTCAAACCGGGCTTCGATAATGAATGTCATAGTTCAATAACAGTTGGTGATAGCACGCCGACTCATCGATTCGACTGTCTCGAGCACCGTATCTGCTAACTCTTACACACAGGCCCGCAAAACAAGAATTTTGGGGGGTGTGGACGGTGGTATTACGGTGACGTGTCGAAATATAGCGTCTCTATATATAACCCCATGATGTTGATTTATATACAGCATAGGGTTATATATAGAGACCCCATAATTCGATACGTCACCGTAATACCACCGTCCACACCCCCCAAAACTCTTGTTTTGCGGGCCTGTGCTCTTACATGATCCGTGGTCGCCCTCGTTATCCTCGTCATCTTCAAATCCATCGCTCGGTATCTTTTGAGTGTATCAACTAAAGCCGCATGCAGTAAAATGCGAGCCGCATAGGGTTGGGTCTCCATCATGGCTCAGAAACTGAAATGTGAGTTGGGAGAAGTGTGTTTTATCACTGGACCTACGACGACCCTGTATCCAACAGGAGCTTAATTAGAACCAGGCTCGCATCTTATAGGCTAGTGTTCCGGTACCAGTGTGGAGGCTAAAAATGTCCCGTGGCTACGAGTGTCCGGCTCCCATCAGTGTCCGTCCTGGGCGTCCTGGGCAAGGGTTGCAATAGAAAAGGATATGAAAAGGGACACTAATCACCAGGACATTCTTATTCATCACACCGGTATGGTGTCCCTTTCTGATTGGTGGTGGATGGAGTGTCCTATCATCGGCCTGAACTATAAGTGGCTATTCTGATTCGCTAGCGTAGCACGCCCCCAATGAACACCAACTTCACGCCATGCCCCGTATCCAACTTCGTGAGGTGACCCAAAGACCAGATCCCCCTGACACGCACCCGACACTTTTGTACTAAAGAGGACATTCACGTATTCGTCTCTACTGTCCATCCAGTGTCCACCTCTAAGGTCCACATAGACAATTTCTCAATGATACGTAATGACGACAACGTTGTAATATCTATCAATACACCTATTGATTCTATACTTAGCTTATATTGATCTCTTATCATAGTAGACATATATTTTTAATCATGTGAAACCGTACATATATGTCAAGCGGCATGTGGTCTCACATGTGGTCGTGCGGGGATGGACATGGTCGAAACACTGTACGGGTGCTTTTTAGGCACATGGAGCAACAATCTAGGTAAACCAAGATGGTAAATCAGGGGAATACCATCTAGACGTAACGCTATAAAAACTTCGCGCGAAATGTTCGCCGATACTTTACGAGATCCCATAATAAGCCAATCACGAAAATGTCTACCTTTTTCTCTGACAATTGTGGTATCCTGAGAATTATCCCCCTTTGTTCATATTGTGGTATATGATGTAATAGACTGTAATAATTCGGAGGACTGGGCAGGAGTCCGAGGGTCGGTAGCGATGATGTAATTTCATGTTGATGTGCCAGAATACATTCCTCGTTTATCGGACCAATTTGACTTGTTTCCTCTATCCATCGGGTTCTCTGATTTTTGCGACAATTAGTGACGAGATACAACGAACTTTTACGTGGGAATTTCGTGGCTGATTCGTTCATTGATTCCAAGATGAATACGATGCCACCACCTCCGACATTTCTGAGCTTTCCTGGGTCACGGAACATGCCGTGGAAAAATTGGTCTGAATCTTTCGAGACTTACCTGCTAGCCATAGCGGTTGATGAATTTTCCGAGGCCCGAAAAAAGGCAATCCTGCTACATTGCCTTGGCACAGAAGGACAACGTATCTTCCAGACGTTGCTCCCCCGGCCGTGGACGCAACCATTTTGAGCCCAAAGTGAATGTGGTGGCTGAACGATATAGGTTCCGACAACGGGCACAACAAATTCATGAAACAGTTGACCAATATATTGCTGCTCTGCGTGAGCTAGTCATTACCTGTAATTTTGGAACCCTCCAGGACGAAATGTTACGGTACCAGTTGGTCGAGAAAACCAACAGTCTCCGTGTACGTGAACGAATCCTACTCGTAGAAGATTTGAAACTACAAACCGCGGTTGACACTGCTCGCCGGTTGAAACTGCAGTGAAAGAAGCAAAATCTCTGCAATCTATTTCCAATAATACTACGTCCACCCCCACGGTAAATACTGTGCAGCCGGACTTCAATGTCAAAGAGAAGAAAAACTGGAGAAAACAAGGACAGAGACCAAATACGAATTTCGGGGCAGAAGGAAAATCATTTGGCTAATAACGACCGATGTCCAGTGTGCAAAAACACAGGGAAACCAAACTCCAACGCCGTGCACTATGTGACATCTGCAGATGACGACGACCCTGCCGAGTGTGATTTGTTTGTGTTATCGACCGGCCTGTCACATGTCAGCTGAAAGTGAATGGAGTTTCTCTCCCTATGATGGTCGACACTGGTTCTGGTAAAACTTTACTGTCCTACAAGACTTTTTTTAACTATTTCTGTGATGAAGCGCTGGAAGACGTCCCACCTGCTGAACAGATGTCATCTTACACAAAGTACCAAATCATGACAAAGGGACGTTTCAAATCCAGAGACCAAGACAAGACTGTCGATACTTACCTATATGTAGTCCTGGGGGATATCCAGCTTGGCAGGGACATGATACAAACTCCCAAGTTAAACATACAAGGGGCTAGTTTGTCTTGTACTACCGAAACAGTAAATAATGCATGTAAAACTGATCCCATACTGGACCCAGTTATTGATCAAGCCACTCAACAGGTACATTATGTGTCACAGGTACAAAACCCTTCAGTCGGCATATCCACTTCTGATGTAAATGTGGAAGCTCCAAAATCCAAAACCGAAGAATTTATCTTACCTGAGACACAGTCAAACCTTTCCAACATATGTTTGACCCCCTCGGACAAGAATGTAAATTCGCAATTGTCCTCCATGATTACTACAGTAAATGGTCAGAAGTCAGTTTCACTTCAACAGTTACTGCCCAGAATGTCGTAGCATTCTTGCAGTCGGTGTTTAGCCGGGAAGGTTTTCCGGAAGAAATTGTAACTGATGATGGAGCACAGTTCGAATCGGAAGAATTCAAAGAGTTTTGTACTGAGCGGGGTATCCGCATAGCCCATTCTTCCGTCTGGTCGTTTTAACGCTAACTTAGGTCACACGATACAAAATGCGATCAATACCGGTAAACCATGGAAATTATGTGTACAAAATTACCTAGCAATTTTCATGACCACTCCGCATGCTACTACGGGAGTAGCACCGTCTGTATTACTCCATGGGCGAAAAATGCGCACAAAACTTGATTTGGTAGGTCGACCTCTACAGTACTCCGAGGGCAGAAAACCTGATGTGCGAGAGAGAATCCTCGAGAAACAGGCTAAATACAAGGAATATACCGATGTAAAACGCGGTTGTAAGAATTCCGACCTAAATGTAGGTGATTGGGTGCTTGTGAAGAAACCTGGTATCGTCAAGAAAGGCGAAAGTAAGTTCTCAAAGCCATTACAATTCTCTAAAAAGTTAGGAGTTAGTTCTTTTGTAACTACTGATGGGCAAACTTGGAATGTTAGTAAGTTGGCTAAAGCTATTCCGCCGGGTATTCATCAGTTAAATGAGTATCAGTTTGGTTGTTGTGATTTGAGTTGGAATGACCCAATGGAACCCGCAGTTCTCATGGAACCGATCCTTCATGATAATGTGCCGATGCGCAGAAGTATTAAAACTCGTACACAGTCTACTTGGTTGAATGGTTTCGTTCCTCGTTAATGTATTTCCGATATTATTATTACAATTGATATGAAGTTTTGTTTTTTATTTAGGGGAAAATGTGGTATCCTGAGAATTATCCCCCTTTGTCCATATTGTGATATATGATGTAATAGACTGTAATAATTGAGAGGACTGGGCATGTGTCAAGTGCAGGTGTTCATTTGGGAGATTCAATTGCACAAGTCGGGTGAGGAAAGGGATGTCTGCTTTCATACAAATCACAACAGAATAAGACAAACAAATAAATTACAAGATGGAAGTTCTTTACCAAACTTTCTGCGCTATCTCCGGAACGACAATAAAATGAGAGCTGCCACTCCGTGACTTTTCTGTTTATCATATTGGGGTCATTTGGCCCCATTTGCATACCCCGTCTCACCAGTACCACTTTGTATTAATATATTTCAATGTGGTAGCATTATTCGACTGCTCAAGACTGCCATCATGGTTGTGGTGTTCAGGCTGTTCTAGAGTTTTAGTATCTGTACATAAAACTGTGACGCAGTCATTCAGTTTAATCTTCGAACAAAAGTAGTTAATTTTGGGATAAATACATCATCACCAGAAAGCATTTATTCTATGCTCACATTTAGCTCATCAAGACAGCAAAAGTCACAGGGTTTCCAGTGGAAGAAACAACACCTGGTAATTTAACATGAACTTTGAGATCCGCCGTCTCGTGGAATGGACTTGTTCCTTTTGATGCTACTCCTTATGGAATGTCTTATTTTCAACCATTTCAGCGTTTCTGAATCTCGTTTTCTGCACCGAAATCCGTAGTAGAGTTTATAATTATGAGTAAGGAAGGGGATTGGAAGCGCGATCATAATGAGACCAACCATGGCGCACAGTGAACCGACCAAGTAACTCGCGGGTACATGAGGAACGACGTCACCGTATCCCACCGTAGTCATGGTGATAATTGCCCACCAATAGGCATGCAGGACACCCTCAATGGGTTGTTCGGCCATCAGCTCGCTACAGTAGAACATACTTCCGAACATTATAACCCCCAGTACCACGAAGATGGTCAAAAGTTTGATCTCGCGTAAGCTGGCGCGGACAGCGTACCACAGTTCACGGGTACCCCGATAGTGGCGCACCAAACGGAAAAGTCTGAAAGAGCCGACAACCATCTTGGCGTGCATGAATATAATGAAAGTATCTACTCCTGAACACATCCGTTCAAGGAGGATGATGTGTATGATGACGTGAGTGAGTGCCAAGGCCCAACACATCAGGAGATAGACACAGTCGACGATGTTTAAAATGGAACACCAGAAGTATCGTTTGTTGGGACAAGTAACGATGCGTAGAATAAACCAGATTGAATAGATGAGTAGGTATGGGGCTCTGATCGCGAAGGGAACAGTCCTACATGAGTGAGATACCAACCCGGAACTATTACTCCCTTTTGACCCATTGTTTCCTGTTCCATCATCCATCTGCGTTGACTCTCCCTGATCAGTCACATTTTCTATTATTAAGTTGTTCGAATCTTCATCACTGTATTCGTCAGAGATGGAGTTGGGGCGATTACCTTCCGAGTTACCCTCCAATACACAATCATGTAGCATCAGTGCCCTGGGTTCGCAGTAGGACTCGTAGCAAAATATCCCCAGGCAAAGTACGACGAAAAAGGCGTAGATCATGAAAATGAACTGGATGGAGAAGGAAACAAAATCTGTAAGGATGAGTCGTCAGAACTATTGTTCTATATTATAGACAATCTGAAATACATGGTAAAGCAAAAGACTTTTGGGCTTCAATATACGCCTGTGCACACCTTTGACTGAAGAAATCAAAACACATCAAATATCGTGAAAATCGATTTCGTCATTCATCTTTCAATAAACTGATTCATTGTCATTTACATATGATATGAGTTTAGTAAACCTATAGCTATGATCATATTAAAGATATCACTACAAGTAATCAGAATTTGGCATTGAAAAAAAAAATCGGTCAGGATCAGCCAATTTATATACGCTTCAAAGTCATCATTAGTAGTCTGAATTTAAAAAGGCTATAATTATAATCTCAAATTACATCGCATTAGCAAAAATTATACCTTGATATATAATGATTGAGGAGCCTAGTCAGCCTAGTCATGATCCCTTGAGGTACTGCTGTAAGTTGAATTTGACCTTTATAAAATAGGTCACGGTCGAGCAAACTGGAAAAACTTCTAGACAATCATCAGTTAGGGACCATTCAAAATTTATCCTGAGGGGGGGCCGGTGGAATTTGAGGGGGGGTCACCAATAACTTCGAGCCCTACGAAGGGGGGGTCATGTGTAACTAGACTGTGTGTAGAGGGGGGGTCATCAGTAACTTGATAAATGATGATGATAAATGGACAGCTATTCAGCTAGGATTTCTTGAGCTTCTGTATGAATTTCATGTTTTTAGGTCGAAGAACCAGGCTGGACTTTAGATACTAAAACAGTAGGCTCTATGGTTTATCATAAGCCTAAACAGCATACAGTACCATAGATAGACCTATGTTCTGTTAGCATTTATCTCTGTACAAACCTCCTGTAGTGTGGTAGGACATGAGACGGGTAAATGGCTTTATAATCATATTTACTCTTCTCAAGATGTATTAAAAGCTAGGCCCCTAATCATACAAGCTAGATTTTAGTTACTACACAATGCATCTAGCAAATCCTTTATCTAAACACAGGTGCAGTGCAGCCTGGGCATTGTGGACATTGACTATAGCTAAATGAATATAGCCTGCATTTTGAGACTGAAACAAACCATTCGATAATTTATGCTGCCCCAAAGTTGAAGAAATAAATTGTGGCGTACTACAAGACAAGTTGTACTGACGGTAGTTAATGTCCTGATGAGCATAATATTATAAAATATAATAGTTTTAAAGTTTTATAATAATAAAACACCGTCTATTTTTTGCAGGATTTTTGTAGCGAAGCCGACATGATGAATGCATGAAATCAATCATGTCGGATTCGTCCGAATTTTTATAAAGTTTATCTCTGTGTCAGTATAACAAACATAACCTCATTGTTTCCCTGAGCGGTTGTATGTAGTATTATCTGTCATCATGATGCAGTATGACAATTTTATCTCAAACCGGTGAATGCGAATAAATACATCATACAGAATGTAATCTCCCAGCTTCTCGCAGTTTAATGTTGTACTGCAGAACTGTGTCCCGTTCCCTGTCACTTTTTCATATGTATAATACCATACTTCGAATCACTTTATCAACGAATAGCTCTTCATGTTATTAACGTGTTTTCAATCGGTCTTAATATAATTCCACACTGCATCATTTAGTGCCCCTGACTATGTTGGAATGGTGTACGGACATTTCCCCCATGGACATTTCCCCCAGTGGGCATTTGCCCCAGTGGACATTTCCCCCAGTGGACATTTCTTCCACCCTATATTTTTAGGTTATTTTGAACATGGTTTTTAAATAATTTTGTAATAACGCAATTTGTTTTTTCTGTATATAAAGATATAAGGATTTCCAGATGTTTTACGATAATTGAGTCACAAAGTGATAAGTTATTATACATATACACAGTATCTATCAGTATTATACAGTCAGCACATTTTAAAACAATATAAAAGATGTATACATGGTATATACCGTAACATTAACTGTTCGTAGGTCGGTGTCATGAAGCCATTTGATGAGAATAAAACCGAACTGAAGCGAAAACTGAGGTAAAAAATATAACAAAATAATATTGTTAAAAAATACATCTTTTATTTTACCACAATGTGATATAATGTTTTCTTAAAATGTTAAAATATATATAGGTATATGATTTATATGTTATCACTATGTGATCCATTTTATTGTTTTAAAATGTGCTATAAAATATATGATGTGCCAAATTATTTAAAAACTATGTTCAAAATAACCTAAAAGTATAGGGTGGGGGAAATGTCCATTGAAGGAAATGTCCACCGGGGGAAATGTCCACTGGGGGAAATGACCTGGATTCGTTGGAATTTTGGGCGTGTGTTTGTGGTGAGATGGTGGGGGAGGGGGGGTCATTGATAAATATGGTATCAGGTGAGGGGGGGGGGGTCACTGGTAACCTGCCAGCCAAAGAAGTCCTGCTTGGGTCATCAGCTGAATTCCACTGGCCCCCTCAAGATAAATTATGAACTGAAGTCCCCTAAGGTAAGTACTTTGCATATAAGGATAATTCTGTTATAGATTATGTCATACGGAAAATCAGAAGCATGGAATATGTCGAACTTTATTGTTTCATGGTTGCGACCCTTTGATTCTGATGTTCATTGCGCAATCAGTTTTACTACAGTTTTTTTTACAGTTTTACTACTGCATATGGCGTATGCATATCTCGCCTAGTAGCATTTGCTAGATCCTGTGTTAAATGTGACGATTATAATCAACGTCACAAAACATTGTTGCAGAAACTTATAAAACAGGGCTACACCACCAAGCACCTCCACTCAAAGTTTCTCAAATTTGGCGATACATATCGCATGCTGATAGCAAAATACGAGCGTAGCGTGCAAGATCTATGGCGTTACGTTTCGTAACTTGTGTCTAATTCCGCTTAATCCGGGGCTAGGGGCCGTATGAACCCATGTACTTCAAGATCCTCATGGTACTCATATGAACAGTCACAATCAAAGCGTGACTGAGATACATCATTCTTTAGATGACGACATTACAGCGAATATTATGGATTAAGAATATTGATCAGCGATACGGATTTGATATTTTTGGAACATCATGATGATGTTTGCCGGCATCATTGAAAACTGTTGACCGCTTCTCTCTTGCAGGAAACAAGCCTATGTTTATGTATACTATGATTGTCTTTTTGAATTTGGTGCTAATACTGTTATATGGAATATGGAATAGGTCTTTGGATTATGGACGCGGATATTCTCTAATGGACGACAGCTGAATTATGAATGACGGACCAGACGCTTGTAATTTATTAGATCATAAATTATTACTAAAGTACATTTGAATGATGTACCCCAGATTAATTGATATAGATGGTCCGACAAATGCAGAGATTGTATTGATTCATTCGTTGATAGAGAAAGCATTCTGGATATTCAAGCGAAGTTGCATGAAGCTTATGTTAATGATAGTACTGATCAGCAACTGATTGATGAATGTTGTGACAGGTTTGAAGATTTGTTTAAAGTCAGTTTGAATAAATTCATTGAGAGTAATAGAGAGACTCCAAATATACATGTATACAAAGTCGTGAAAGACAAATAAGTAAACCTTTCTTTAACAAAGAGTGTAGAACAGCAAGAGGAAAATATCATTTAGCTCGAAAGTATTATAGTTGTGCTAAAAGTGAAAGGAATAAAGAAAATCTTGTTTTGCAAAGTAAGTTATATAAAAAGACATTGAATAAACAGATGAATAATTATAAGAAAAAGTTTCAAAACAAGTTACGCAATCTGAGCAAAACTGATCCCAAAACTTATTGGAAGATTTTGAATAGTGATAAAAAGAATGACACTGGAGATATAGGAATAGAAATACTTTAAAGACTTTTTAAATACTTTTTTCAAAGATATAAATGCAGGCGAACATGGCGAAACCGATAATGAGGAAGATCTTCAAGAAAATAGCATTTCTGAAAGTAACGATCACTTGGATAGAGAAATTACTGAACAAGAAATAACAGAAGCAATTAAAACGTTAAAAAATAACAAAGCTACCGGGTTTGATGATCTTCCAAATGATTTTATTAAATGTAGTGAAACATTATTACTAGAATTTTACAAGCTCTTGTTCAATTGTGTGTTAGTAAGTGGAAAAGTTCCAAGTAAATGGTTGATCGGATTAAATAAACCGATATTTAAAGGTAAAGGGGATAGAAATGATCCAAATAATTATAGGCCTATTACATTATTGAGCTGTTTAGGAAAGTTGTTCACCTCGATTTTGAATAGTAGATTAAATGATTTTATTGATTCAACTGGCATTTTGGAAGAAAATCAAGCAGGATTCAGAAAGGGCTATTCGACTTCAGATAATATATTTGTCTTGTACTCGCTTGGAGAACTTCTGAAAGCAAGGAAAAGAAAATTATTTTGTACATTTATTGATTTCGGCAAAGCTTTTGATACAGTTTGGTGACGAGGACTTTGGCAAAAATTATTACAATATAATATTAAAGGTAAGATTTTTAATGTCATATTCAACATGTATTCCAGTATTAAGCCATGTATACTACATGATGGCCAGAGATCAGATTATTTTCCCTGTAATATTGGACTTCGACAAGGCGAGAATTTATCTCCTATACTTTTCTCCTTATTCATAAATGATTTAGAAGATTTTCTTTTTGACCAAAACTGCTCAGGTATTGAAACCCGAGAATTCAGTGATAACTTATTTTCATACATTAAAATACTCGTTTTGCTGTATGCAGATGATACTGTTGTTATAGCAAGAAACGAGAGAGATCTTCAGCACAATTTGAATATTTTCAAAATATACTGTGATAAGTGGAAATTAAGGATAAATATATCAAAAACCAAACAGTTACATTTGGAGCAAGACTTACTGGGAAATTCAGTTTTTACATAGGTAACGACAGAATTGAAATAGTTGACCAGTGTAAATATCTAGGGTTTATATTTTCTAAAACTAGAAGTCTTATGTACTCGATCAAATCGGTAATTGATAATGCTAGTCAAGCTCTGTTCTTACTCTATTGTAAAATTAGAAAATATAGGATTGAAGAAACTGGTATGTATAACATTTGGGTAAATCAGAATCCACATAACCTGAAATCCATGAAAATGAATCTTGAGAAAGACCAGTACTATCAATTTTGGCCTGAAAAATCATCAAATTCATCGAACGGCATTTTATATTCAGCAATGAAAGAAACTATTCATTTTGAAAATTATCTTACCATTTTGAATCCAAAATTAAGAATAGCTTATACTAAATTTAGAACTGTAAATCATAAATTTCCTATAGAAATTGGACGGTGGAAGGATATTCCGAAAGAAGAAAGATTGTGTGAATTCTGTGACCAAAATTCTATTGGTGATGAGTTTCATTATTTGCTTGTCTGTCCATCTTTTCAACACTCCAGGAAAGTCTATATAAAAGAATACTATTACAAGTACCCTAGTTTTTATAAAAAATCTGGCTTATGTAAAACAATATATGCACCTCAATTGATCAAGCTAGCTAAATTTATACAGATTATAATGCAAAAATTAACTGAAAAGCTATATTAGTTTAGGATATACATGTATATTCCAACCCGCCTGTGTACCAAGGGAGATTATTCATGGGACCAGTTGAGTATTAACTCCCCTTGGCTGAAAGGTGATACTGTAGGCAACAAATTGTAAAACCAATTAATAATCTTTATACATTTCAGATATTGTATAGTAATAATTTATCTCAGTACAGAACGTTTATCGAATACGTGTATTAATATGTCTTCAGCATGTGCATTTTCCGATTACTTAACTGGACGGCATTCATTGACCAGCATAGTCTTGCAATAACTTTATACATTTTGAATTATTTTATTAACTCGGTTATACAACACTAGGTTATTACTGTGATCCCGAGTAAATCTTTCTGTGGTTTACAATGAATATGTAAATGACGGCGCAGTTTCTGCCAATATAATTTGAATGTATTGTTTTTCTCCATATACCACTGGAAGTGGTCTGGGTGTAATAAAGTGAATTGATTTTGAAATGAAAATTCGCCGATATTCAGCGAGATCCTATAATAAGCCAATCACGACAATTTCTGACTTTTCTCTCTGACAACGATTGACGTTTACTTCACGGAGATTAACATCTTCGCGCGACACAATCTTTTGGTATTTTCTACCCCCTAACAAACCAGGCTTTTCGACGGGTGTAAACTCTTTGATCTTTATTGTTTATCATGCAGACCTACTGGAAATGGTCCCATATTTTAGCATTTTTTTTATTTATTTGAGGGAGGGGGGTGAAGTGTTAAAGTAGTTGCCTGATCCTTCTACAAGTATAGTTTATTTATACTAGTGTCTATGACATACAAGGTCATACAGAGAATGCTGGGAGGAATTGTCATTGAAGTATACAGTGCAAATGAGATTTCCAGTACCGGTAATAATGGTTTCACAAGCCGCAGTAATTTGAATGACTGCATTTATGTTTCTTATCCATAATAATAATTAAATGTTCGAGTTTATTGTTATGTGCTCATTGTTGTGTGCATATATGTATACTATTCTAGGTTCTGTTCCCCTGGGATGGGTTCTTTTCAAGGTTGATATATCTTTCGATTGTTTTTTTTTTTCTTGTTGAATTGTAGTTCAGGAAAATTTTGTCATTCTTGTCGCTTAACATGAAAGGGCTTAATGATCATGATGAAAGACGCCAAGTTTTTCTTTTTTTTGAAATTTAAGACAGTTGATGTTATCCTTTTGCAAGAAACACATAGTACTAAAGACTCAGAATTAACCTGGTCTAACCAGTCAGACAGACAGATTTTGAATTTGTGGCCTCCCATCCTAAGTTGGATGATGTAGGCCATACCATTGAGGTTGCTTTAAAAAAAAAAAAAACAATTAAAACTTTACTTGAATATAAAAACTAAATATTTCACGTTTGATTTTAAAAGAAATACTGTGTTTTTAAGATACTCAATGGGACATATAAACATGTAAATTGAGGCTCCAGAGGCGTTATTGTGTAAGAAGGAGGGGTACTACTTTAAACTTTAAAAGATAATATAAAAACAATCAGCATGCATATATCATGAAACAACGACCCTATTTATCATACATATATAACTGAATTATAAAGGCCCAAACAGTACATGCATATTTTATGTTCAATTAATAATAAATTCATATTATTTTAGACAAGAGTATTTGTGTGGTTATTAAAAATGATGTAACATAACATCTCTACTCATCCCGGTGAAGACCGTGACCGATGACCTCGTGGTATCATCAGACACTAATGTCCAACCAGAACGAGCAAAGACATTATTTAAAACAAAATTGTTCATCCCCTCCCCACCCTTAAGCATAAATAAGAAAATGTATATTGAACGAGATTTGATGTAATATCCACACTCATTCTGGTGAACACCGGAATATCTTCAGACACCGATCCTCCGACACCGATGTCCAACCAGAACAAGCAAAGACATTATTTAAAACAGTGTTTAGCAATAAAAGCCAGATTTGATGTAAACTCATGTCTATCAAATTTACAGATATATGCATGTACTATTATAGTGACCAATATAATCAGAAAATACAAATGGGCACAACATTAAATAAAAATTTCATTCATAGATTAATTTAATTTAAAATGTATAATGACTAAAAAGTTACCACATGCATATCACAGATTATTAAATAAAATAAAACACATGCAAAACATGCAATAAAATCAATACAAGGGTTAAATATAATTCACATGCTTATCACAGACAGTAGATAAATATATACAAAATAAAAGCTGACATCACATTAGCCAAGACGCTGAGACACATGCAACACGTATTAAATACACATTACATGCAGATTAGATAATTAATTAAAATCGGCGACAACCGCAAATAAAATTGGCGACAGCCTGGTACACCTTACCACGGTTTCTAGTTGGTTTAAAAACAGTCTCCATGGACGGGTTAAAAACACCTGCCTGTAAAAGATGATCATAAAATCTAAAACGTTCATTATCATAACGGGAACAATAAAACAATAAATGGGGAATAGTATCCTCGACTAAACATTCATCACATAAACCCGTCTCATGGAGCTTAAATCTATGTAAATATGCATTCGTGGGTAGATGACCAGACTGCGTTCTTAAAAATAAAACTTCCGATCGTCGGCACGATAGAGTAAAATCATGAGATAAAGTAACAGAAAGATTAAAAGAATAATAAAAACGTCCCTTATTTGAGGTGTCCCAGTCGTCTTGCCACATGCGGATAAACCGAGGTTTCAGCACTGATATTACCTCAGGTACAGATAGCTTGAGGGGAGATGTGATATTCGCCAAATTTAGGGCTTGTTTAGCAAGCGTATCTTCCTGTTCATTCCCCGGTATACCCACATGAGATGAAATCCAAGCAAATGATATATGAATGCCTTGGTGGAATAGCGTTGTATATACATGTAAAATTTCAAATAAAACCGGACAGGATTTATTCCAGATAAAATGTATCATTGCTTGGAGAGAGCTAAGTGAGTCAGTCAAAATAACAGCTCGAGCTGGTCTAAATTCAGATAAAAAAAGTGATAATAAAATAGCCAAGAGTTCAGTTTTAAAAACAGAGACGTGGTCAGATACACGATAAAACTTATTATAATTAATCTCGGGTATGGTAAAAGAGGATCCAGTTTTCCCAGACTCTGGGCACTTCGATCCATCCGTAAAAATCTGTAGATACTGAGACCAATTATAAAAAATATATTCTTTTGCATATGCTTCAATCTGATGTGGGGGGGTCAGATTTCTTAATTCTATGATCTAACCAGTGGCGCCTAGGGGATCTTTTGTACTCTCATGGGAATACCAGAAGTAAACGTACAGCTATTTTTATCTCAGGCCAACAGATGGACACAAATTCGAACCAGTCAGAGGCCAAACACAGCAATATCAATAAACAGATAACTCGGAAAAATCTGATGACTCCGTCAATGAGTCGCACAGTGCTACGCACGACGGGACTGAGGTAGGCCCTACCTAAGATGACAGATGGCATCAGTACACAATTAATCACTTCCGGGTCGGTGCCCACGATCTACATTGTTTAGAAATTTGAGAGCAGATCTTTATGGATTTTATTAGCTGCGATTTTTCAGCATTTCTGATACATTTGATATTTCAACTTGCAGATGAGTCTTCAAACTGTACTTCCTGGTGTTGATTTGGGCCACTTTGAAAAAAAGCATGGTGGATGAAGACATGATCAGTGAAGGGTGAGAAGGCTCCCTGTTTACAAATCGAATGACATTCTGTAGCACCAATCAGCTGTCAGTGGCGGTAATTTGAAATTTCCATGGTCAACATCTGTCAACACTTCCACTGGTAATGTCGCACATGGTAAATATTGACATGCCAGGTGGATTTATGCATTGTGAATTTTCTGGATTTTTGCCGATTTTTAACGCTAATACATAACAAGTAACAGAATTAATTGTGTACTGATACCTGTCACACGACATTTTCACATTTGACCAGAGAACCTTAAATCGTCACTGTGGCTACAGTTTTTACTGGATCAGCCCAATTTTTTCCATGATGACTCCTGAACTAAGTTCAAATATTAGGGTTGTTTCAAATTTATGTTATTAAATCATTAATAAAATAAAATAAAAATTTTAATTAATTTTAATAATTTTTGTAATTATTAAAATTATTTTTTTTCTTGCTAAATGTGGTTGAAATAAATATCATACTGATAATGCTGGCTAACATCTCTTGTATTGCTATGCCATTTCTGCGACAAAATTGAGACCTTTTGGAGCAAATATAGGCAAAAAATGACTGATTTGTCAGTACTAGGGCCAAATAGTCAATGCCAAATATGACGAGGTTCATTTAACACAGCTGGTAATTATGAGCAAATGAACTTTCAAGATACAATAAAATGTAAATGGAAGAAAGGAAATTCACATAGATACAATTACATGCTTTTTTCAAAATCTCGACCTCAGTTCAAATCTTCAATGCTTCAAATCATTTATGCATTAATTCACTTTATATCAGTCTAAAACCACATGAAATTAATACTAATTATATCACCTGTAAAAACTCAGATGTTTGTTCCACACACAAAGAATTTCCAAAATACCTTTTGCATTTGTAACTTTAATGAGACAAATAAAATCTGATTAACTGAGTCAACAGTTAATCTGACTGTTGAGGGTTTCTCATTGTTGTGTGTTTATTGTCAGTCACATTTGCATCATAGCAAATACTTTCTCTTCATTCCATTTCCACCATCTCCAGGACTATAAGTATGTAATTCTCTTTCATATTCATATCAGAGATCTTGTAGGTAGCAAGAAACATGGATTACAGGCACCAAATATTAGCAAGCCCATACAACCCTCTCCCCCCCCACACACACATCAACTCTGGGAATTTCGCACAGTGTGACTCAGAGGTATGCCTCCAACTCTGTTGGAAGATAGGCCTTTCTCACTGTAAGTTGCCACTTTAATCTTTCACCAAACAGTTAACAGTTTAAGTTAGGCAACTTCCAGCTGTCCTCATCTTTCATGGTTGGTAATGTAGCAGAGATCAGCAAATGACCATCAGATATGTTGTCATTGAAGTTTATTCCTTTTTTCTTCTATGTTGTGTTTTGACAAGTGTTGCCTGTTTGCAGACATTGCATTCATGGACTTGAAATCTGACACAGAATATATTCCTCAATGTTATTTAGGAGTTTTCTCAGTAATAATAACTGTTTACAAGTAATATGTGCATCTTTCTAATTACTGCCAGCAAGATCTTGATGAGATGTAGATCCATCCAATTGAACTGACATATATTCTCTATATGGGAGTTGTGTATACCATAAACACCTCTGTGTTATATTTTGGTATGAGTTGTGTACACATTTGTGTATCTTGCTGTCACTTATTACAGGATTAAACATGTCTTTGATCTTTGTATCAACATCAAATTTAAATCCCATTTGATAGATTACTGGGATGACCCACTGATTACATGGAGAAGTTAACCTCTGCCATGAAGGAAATTTTTACCAAATGTAGCCTAAATGAGCAGGTTGAAAACAAATTATGTTTTGACACATTTTGAATTTAAGTTTTCTTTATTTTTAAACTTTAATTTGAATAATTTCATAAAAAAATGAATTAAAATAATAAAAAAATAATTAAAAATAGTGTTTAACATATCTAGTTAATGCTTTATACTTCTTTTTATAGGCAGAAGGATTGTCGACTTGTTGCTTTTTACCAAATGGAAAAATATGTACAGGTTAGTGAGATATTGTACTTTTTACTTGTACCTCAGTCTTAAGTAATATGGGGCAAACTGAGGGGAAATTATAAAGGGGGTACCCTTGGTATATAGGCTGTAAAATCTCTATCTGTGCATAGTTTTATCTGTGCCTTCTCAAGAATGTTTGGGGATGGGTATGGTTTGTTCAGATGAGAGCATTCCTTATTTTAACAATGGTTCCATTCCTGACAGGCATCAGTACACAATTAATCACTTCCGGGTCGGTGCCCACGATCTACATTGTTTAGAAATTTGAGAGCAGATCTTTATGGATTTTATTAGCTGCGATTTTTCAGCATTTCTGATACATTTGATATTTCAACTTGCAGATGAGTCTTCAAACTGTACTTCCTGGTGTTGATTTGGGCCACTTTGAAAAAAGCATGGTGGATGAAGACATGATCAGTGAAGGGTGAGAAGGCTCCCTGTTTTCAAATCGAATGACATTCTGTAGCACCAATCAGCTGTCAGTGGCGGTAATTTGAAATTTCCATGGTCAACATCTGTCAAGACTTCCACTGGTAATGTCGCACAAAGTAAATATTGACATGCCAGGTGGATTTATGCATTGTGAATTTTCTGGATTTTTGCCGATTTTTAACGCTAATACATAACAAGTAACAGAATTAATTGTGTACTGATACCAGATGCCTTCATAAAATTAGAAAACCGAATGAGCGAGTTCGTCCTCGACTTCCCCAGAATAGTGGATGAGATCAGAGATTATAAAGTTCAAACTACCAATACAGTCAAAGTTGAAATCTCTGGTATACATACTCAGCTCTCTTCTCTATCACTGTCAATGGACGGCTTGGAAGGCAAAATTTCGGCTATGGATAAACGAATCCAGTCGCCCATTCAAAGAAGCTCTTCCAATCTCAACAAAATTCAATCACTCGAGGCTGAGAACTCAAAGTTGACTGCCAGGGTTATCTCCCTTGAAACTGTTTGTCAATCACAGCACGACAAGTTGAACAAACTTATAACCAGAATGGATGGCTTACCTGGTGCATGTGGGCATTCCCCAAACACATCAAGTTCAACAAATGGGTATATCAGTTCAGATGATTCTGGACCACCTTCCGGCTTCACGTCCATCTTCGCTCATAAGAATAACCTGTTACTAACCTGGCTGGCTACTAAGGCGGAAATGCAAGTGCTTCAAAAATCGATCATCACGAAGGAAAGGATGGATTTAGCTTTAGCGGACATGAAAAAAGAGATCATGGACAGCCTTGGTCACCGAATTGAAGTCCTAGAAGGTGAAAATTTCGAAATAAAATCAGAAAACGAACGTCTCAGAGAAGAACTTCGAAATGTACAGGAAACCGCTGAAGCTGCATTTGCATCGACGAGAGAACTTAAGAATCGAGTTAACGAATTGGAACAGTACTCCAGAAAGGAAAGTATACGAATCTGGGGAATAGATGGTGAATCCAAAATGGAAACATGGGAAATGTGTTCAAAAAAAGCAGCTGACCTCCTTAATACGAAATTGGGGATGAAACTAGATGCACTTGACATCGACATGGCACACAAATCAGGGAGAACACACCCCGATGGAGTCAGTAGGCCGATGCTTGTCAAGTTTGTTAGACGAAAGCACAAACTAGAAGTCATAGCAAACCGAACCAAACTGAAAGGTACGAACTTTTGATCCGAGAAGACCTTTCACCCGGGAATCAGAGCCTACTGATGGAGGCCGTCCATTTATCAAAAGAGGGTTCCGATATCACCAACGCCTGGTCAGCAAATGGCAAAATCTTCGTGAAAACTGACGACGAAAGCATCCAGCGAGTGACCAATTCAGAGGAGCTCAAACAGGTGGCAGGTGTAAGAGTAGCTGGCATAGGATCCAACATGCCCATTCAACACAATGAAAGAGGCCGGGCCCGAGGCTTCTGGCGCGGTGGTAGACCTTCAAACAATGCCCGGAGACACGCCCGCGGACACGCCCGTTACCCCCGGACAGACTACCTCCAAGAGTACTGAACTGGAACAATGCGTCAGGTGAAAAATACCGTTCTGTGTTTAAATGATTGTTTTCTCCACATTTTCAAATCTACTTAAACTGTAGCAACAAGTGAAATTTTTATAATTATAATTGGAATGCGCATGTTTGTCAAAATGCTATCCTCTATTTCTATATTATAACTTTTCAGACGTGTCATACACTTAACAGCGTACAGTAGGCTGATATCGCCTTAAATATTGGTGTTATAGTCTATATCCGTACAAACATGGACTGATAGTCATCCGCATAAATCCGAGATACGGTCCTGTATTGCTTGTCTTTTTCTAACTTTTTTTTTTGAATTAGTCGATACATTCGCACATGTTCATCTCTGGTCACAGAAGTTTTGTGTCGTACACCACACATAGTTCTTTATCAGTAGGACTAGCTTAAGAGACGGTCCTCCCTTCTAATTTCTTTTCCGCATGTTCCAATGACCCACAGGACCTGTATCTCTATACACCAATTCCAGACATACGTGTTAAATATAGTTAAATTGGGACTATATCCTCCTAACCTTTTTTGCGTACTAGTAGGATATACCTTATGTACATTCATTTGTACATACAATGTTGGTGATATGACATTGTTGTGCTAAACATAGGCGTGATAATTGTTGTGGAATGATGGTATAACACCATAACACCGATTTAATTGTAGCATTCCGTTTTTACGCCACCATATACGCATCTTCATGAAATGTTGCGGCACTATAACTCCATAGTCTTGGCAGGAGATTTGTAAGTATCCGTGCGAGGGCCGCACGCTATTATCTATTATTTGTTTATTAATTATTATATTATTTTACGACATCTATAAATTTCCTCGTGTACAATGGGTTCTCTCCATTTTTGGGAAAATTACGTTCTTATACCATTTGTGAGAGAACGATGGTCAGTCACTGTCCACAAATGACCAAAATGTTATCGGGTAATTTTTTTACCTGTCTTTTTACACTTATTGTTTACCATTTATTGTCCATAGTTAGCTTAGGAAGCCAATATAGCACTTGCAAATTCAGCAATTTGACCATTAAAAACAATTCTGCCACCACAGTAATCAAAATAAAAAAAATAACTTTTCACAATATCTAAAACCCAATTCAGTGATGTGACGTTTCTGTCAATGAATGTCAGAGGGCTCCATTCGGATAAACATAAACGTACAGACCTGTTCAGCTGGTTAACAACGAAAAAGTGATCGATTATTTGCCTACAAGAGACACATGGCTCAAAAGAAACAGAAGTTACATGGAATGACGAGCTAGGAAATAATTATCTCCCGTTTTACAGCCATGGGACAACCCAAAGTACAGGCGTAATGATTATTATTAAAGCCAATATTGATGTAGTGGTCAATAAAACTAAAATAGACGAAGAAGGCCGATATATACTAGCAGATATTACCATTAACGACACCAGGCTAACTCTCGCGAATATATATGGACCGAATGATGATAACCCTTCCTTTTACACGTCCCTATTCAAAAATATATCCGACTTGGATAACGGAACACTAATATGCTGTGGTGATCGGAACTTTGTACAAGATTTCACTCTTGACACAGACAACTCCATCACCAGAAATAATCAAAAAGCAAGACTCAATGTGCTCGAGTATAAACAAGAACTTGGCCTAGTCGATATTTGGCGGAATGAAAATCCACAAAAAAAAACTTACCTGGCGAAAAATGACAAAAACTGGAATCAAGCAAAGTAGATTGGATTATTTTTTAATATCTGACGACATCCTGGCATTGAGGGCAACGTCAGATATAGGAATTGTATATAAATCAGACCACTCCTTTATAACCCTAACCTGCTCTTTCAAACTTCCTGACCGGGGTCCAGGTTATTGGAAATTCAATGTTACCCTGTTACAAGATGCTCAGTATGTGCGACTCGTAAGAGAAACGATTAGAGATACCATAAATCAATGCCATATCGAAGGTGATCAAGATGACCCTACTACTGTCTCTCTCAATCTCAACGATCAAGCTTTTTTGAGTTCTTAAAAAACAGATTGAGAAGTATCACAATTCCGTACTCTGTAATAAAAAAGTCTTGGTGATAGAAACTGAACTGTCAGAAAATTCAATAGGTCAAACCGCTTTCGAAAACAAAAGGGTACACTTAGCTGAGAAATTGCAGGAATTAGAACAAATAAGACACAAAAAGTCGAGAGTATGATAATGAGATCTAAGGTCAATTGGTACGAAAAAGGCGAGAAAAACTCAAAATATTTTTACAGTTTAGAGAAGAGAAATTATACTAAGAAAACGCTAACTGAGATTGAGAAAGCTGACGGCACAATAACTAGTGACTGTATTCCAATTTTGGAAGAATTAAAAAGGTTCTATCATTCGCTATATATGAAAAATAAAGAAAATCGAAATAACCAGGACGAAGTTCGCTTTCTCGATCATAATGTAAGATTTAGTCAAAGTAACAGAGACACATGTGAAAATACAATTAACTTAACAGAATGTGGAGAGGCACTTTCAAACATGAATAATGGAGAAACACCTGGCTCAGATGGCTTTCCCTGCGAATTTTATAAATTTTTCTGGGCAGAAATTGGGCCTTTCCTTCTTCGATCTGCCAACCATGCTTTCACAGTAGGATCGCTTTCAACATTTCAACAACAGGGTGTCATAACCTGCCTACCAAAAGATGGAAAAAACAGAAAACTAATGAAAAACTGGAGGCCGATATCCCTACTAAATGTGGATTATAAAATAATTTCAAGTTGCATTGCCAATAAGATAAGAAAGGTCCTACCATCAATTATTAGTGATACACAAAAGGGGTTCATGAAGGGAAGATATATTGGCGAAGTAACCAGATTAATTTCTGACCTCATGACCTACGCAGACGACCACCAGATTCCAGGTTTATTATTTCTCATTGACTTTGAAAAGGCCTTTGATTCTGTTTCTTGGCAGTTCATAGAGAAAACATTACTTTCATTTATTTTTGGACACAATTTGATCAGGTGGATAAAAATATTTCAAGAAAAATCTAAAAGCTGTGTAATAAATAATGGATTTATGTCGAACTTCTTCAAGCTCGGTAAAGGATGTAGGCAGGGCGATCCCATCTCGCCATACTTGTTCATCATGGTAGCGGAAATCTTGTCCATTGCTGTAAAACGGGAGGAAAATATAAAGGGAATAAAAATAGAGAATTCTGTAATAAAAATTCAGCAATATGCTGATGACAGGACTCTTCTTCTAGATGGCTCTAGGAAGTCTCTAGCGGCAGCCACGGTCACTTGGATAATTTTGCCAGCTGCTCGGGTCTTCGATTGAATGTGGAAAAGTCCAGAGCTGTCTGGTTTGGCAGTGCAAAAGGAAATACAGTAAAACTCTGTCCTCACTATAGAATAAATTGGGATCCGGGGGGATTTAAATTATTAGGGGTATGGTTCTACGATGATCACGAAAAACTAATGGAGGAGAACTTCGGAGAAAAAATATCAAAAATACAAAAACTTTTAGGAAGTTGGTCTAAACGAGATATAACACCCTTAGGTAAAATAACTATAATTAAAACCTTTGTCCTACCCCTTTTGATTCATTTATTCTCTGTTCTACCGAATCCGCCTATATCATTTTTCAAGGAAATTAACACCATTCTGTATAAATTCATATGGGGAGGACAAAGTGAAGAGAAAAACACTAATATGTGAAATCGATGAGGGGGGACTCAATATGATAGACCTACATACGTTTGCTAATTATATGAAAATTAAATGGATTAAGAGATTGTCTGAAAACTCCACGTTCTACTCGGCGCTAAGGGAAGAAATTCTAAAACCTATTGGAAAAGACACCTGGAGATTAGGTCCTGATGGATTACATGAAATAATCGGACATGTTAATAACCCCTTTTGGAGTGATGTTCTCTCAGCTTGGCTGGAATTGATACAACATGATAGGTTACAAGCTGAGAGAATAGATGACATGCTGTACAGATATTCGCCTCAGTGCTCTAGTCTGAAGAACAACCTTTGGTTCTGGCTTTGACAATGACGAGTGGACAATAACGATTTCTCGCCCCTACTCATTTGCTGCTCTTACACCCGCAGTGTTCGGCCCCAGTCCGAAAAGAAACCGTCGGACATATTAACCTTTTGAGGTGATGTTCTCTCAGCTTGGCTGGAATTTGATGCAACATGATAGGTTACAAGCTGAGAGAATAGATGACATGCTATTTTCGATATTCGCCTCAGTGCTTCTAGTCTGAAGGAGAACAACCTTGGTTCTGGCGGGGCAGCTGACAGTCTGACAATAGAGATTCCTCGCTCTAATCTCACAGTGTTTGAATAAATTTACCGCCACTCCCTCTCTCGCAGTGTTGGAGTCAAAAGAAAACATTGATCTGTGAAACAATGACGGTCGACAATAAATTTCTAGCTCTGCAAGTCGCTGAAAGTTTGAGTCCGAAGGATAACATTGGTCCTGGTCGACAATGACGGTCGACAATAAATTTTTGCCCTTACTCTTGCAGTGTTTTAATCGGAAAGAAAACCTTGGTCCTGGATGACAATGACGGTCGACAATAAATTTCCCGCCACTCCTCACGCAGGGTTTAAAAAAATTTCCCGCCACTATTCTTGCAGTGTTTGAGACCGAAGGAAAACACTGATCCTGGCCAACAATGTAGGTCACAAATAAATTACCCACCATTACTCTCGGTGTTCTAGTCTGAAAAAAACCTTGGTTCTGGTCGACAATGACGGTTGACAATAAATTACCCGCTTCCACTCTCGCAGTGTTTAAATAAATTTACCACCACTACTCTCGCAGTGTTGGAGTCCGAAGGGAAACATTAGTCCTGGTCGACAATGACGGTCGACAATAAATTTCCCGCCACTTCTATCACAGTGTTTGAATAAATTTCCTGCCACTACTCTCAGTGTTCGAGTCTGAAGAAAAACATTGGCCCATGGTCGACAATGACGGTCGACAATAAATTTCTTCCTCTTACAGTGTTTAGTCGGTAGGAAAACCTTGGTCCTGGATGACAGTGACGGTCGATAATAAATTTCCCGTCAATACTCTCGCAGGGTTTAAAAAAAAAATTCCCGCCACTACAGTTCTCGAGACCGAAGGAAAACATTGGTCCTGGCCAATAATGTAGGTCGCAAATAAATTTCCCACCACTACTCTCGCAATGTTCTAGTCTGAAGAAAACATTTGAATCTCGCAATATTTAATTCCGAAGAAAACACTTGTCCTGGCCGCCAATGACATTTGACAATAAATTTATCGCCCTCACTCTGGCAGTATTATGGCTAAAGAATAACTTTGGTCTTGGTCGACAATGACGGTCGACAATAAATTTTCTGTCCCTACTCTCACAGTGTTTGAATAAATTTCCTACCACTACTCTCGCAGTGATCGAGTCCGAAGGAAAGCATTGGTCCTGGTCGACAATGACGGTCAACAATAAATTTCCTCATGCAGTGTTTTGGTCGGAAGGAAAACCTAGGTCCTGGTCGAAAATGAATTTCTTGCCCATACTCATTTCCCTCTCTTACTCCCACAGTTATTTTATATTCCCCATCAATATTTTCGCAGTGTTTGACTCCGAACGAAAATATTGGTGCTGGTCGAGAATGACGGTTGACAATAAATTTCTCGCCCCTACTCATTTGCTGCTCTTACACCCGCAGTGTTTCAGTCCGAAAAAAGCAAATCGGACATATTAATAACCCCTTTTGGAGTGATGTTCTCTCAGCTTGGCTGGAATTGATACAACATGATAGGTTACAAGCTGAGAGAATAGATGACATGCTGTACGATATTCGCCTCAGTGCTCTAGTCTGAAGAACAACCTTCGTTCTGGCTGACAATGACGGTCGACAATAAATTCCTCGCTCCTAATCTCACAGTGTTTGAATAAATTGACCGCCACTACTCTCGCAGTGTTGGAGTCCAAAAGAAAACATTAGTCCTGGCCGACAATGACGGTCGACAATAAATTTCTGGCTCTTACGTTCGCTGAAAGTTTGAGTACGAAGGATAACATTAGTCCTGGCCGACAATAAATTTCTTCCTCTTACAGTGTTTAGTCGGAAGGAAAACCTTGGTCCTGGATGACAGTGACGGTCGATAATAAAATTCCCGCCACTACAGTTCTCGAGACCGAAGGAAAACATTGGTCCTGGCCAACAATGTAGGTCGCAAATAAATTTACCACCACTACTCTCGCAATGTTCTAGTCTGAAGAAAACATTTGGATCTCGCAATGTTTAATTCCGAAGAAAACACTTGTCCTGGCCGGCAATGACATTTGGCAATAAATTTATCGCTCTCATTCTGGCAGTGTTATGGCTAAAGAATAACTTTGGTCCTGGTCGACAATAACGGTCGACAATAAATTTTCTGTCCCTACTCTCACAGTGTTTGAATAAATTTCCTACCACTACTCTCGCAGTGATCGAGTCCGAAGAAAAGCATTGGTCCTGGTCGACAATGACGGTCAACAATAAATTTCCTCATGCAGTGTTTTGGTCGGAAGGAAAACCTAGGTCCTGGTCGAAAATGAATTTCTTGCCCATACTCATTTCCCTCTCTTACTCCCACAGTTATTTTATATTCCCCATCAATATTTTCGCAGTGTTTGACTCCGAACGAAAATATTGGTGCTGGTCGAGAATGACGGTTGACAATAAATTTCTCGCCCCTACTCATTTGCTGCTCTTACACCCGCAGTGTTTCAGTCCGAAAAAAGCAAATCGGACATATTAATAACCCCTTTTGGAGTGATGTTCTCTCAGCTTGGCTGGAATTGATACAACATGATAGGTTACAAGCTGAGAGAATAGATGACATGCTGTACGATATTCGCCTCAGTGCTCTAGTCTGAAGAACAACCTTGGTTCTGGCTGACAATGACGGTCGACAATAAATTCCTCGCTCCTAATCTCACAGTGTTTGAATAAATTTACCGCCACTACTCTCGCAGTGTTGGAGTCCAAAAGAAAACATTAGTCCTGGCCGACAATGACGGTCGACAATAAATTTCTGGCTCTTACGTTCGCTGAAAGTTTGAGTCCGAAGGATAACATTGGTCCTGGTCGACAATGACGGTCGACAATAAATTTTTGCCCTTACTCTTGCAGTGTTTTAATCGGAAAGAACACCTTGGTCCTGGATGACAATGACGGTCGACAATAAATTTCCCGCCACTCCTCACGCAGGGTTTAAAAAAATTTCCCGCCACTACTCTTGCAGTGTTTGAGACCGAAGGAAAACACTGATCCTGGCCAACAATGTAGGTCACAAATAAATTACCTACCATTACTCTCAGTCTGAAAAAAACCCCTTGGTTCCGGTCGACAATGACGGTTGACAATAAATTTCCCGCTTCCACTCTCGCAGTGTTTGAATAAATTTACCACCACTACTCTCGCAGTGTTGGAGTCCGAAGGGAAACATTAGTCCTGGTCGACAATGACGGTCGACAATAAATTTCTTCCTCTTACAGTATTTAATCGGAAGGAAAACCTTGGTCCTGGATGACAGTGACGGTCGATAATAAATTTCCCGCCAATACTCTCGCAGGGTTTAAAAAAAAAATTCCCGCCACTACTCTTGCAGTGTTTGAGACCGAAGGAAAACACTGATCGTGGCCAACAATGTAGGTCACAAATAAATTACCCACCATTACTCTCGGTGTTCTAGTCTGAAAAAAACCCTTGGTTCTGGTCGACAATGACGGTTGACAATAAATTACCCGCTTCCACTCTCGCGGTGTTTGAATAAATTTACCACCACTACTCTCGCAGTGTTGGAGTCCGAAGGGAAACATTAGTCCTGGTCGACAATGACGGTCGACAATAAATTTCCCGCCACTTCTATCACAGTGTTTGAATAAGTTTCCTGCCACTACTCTCAATGTTCGAGTCTGAAGAAAAACATTGGCCCATGGTCGGCAATGACGGTCGACAATAAATTTCTTCCTCTTACAGTGTTTAATCGGAAGGAAAACCTTGGTCCTGGATGACAGTGACGGTCGATAATAAATTTCCCGCCAATACTCTCGCAGGGTTTAAACAAAAATTTCCCGCCACTACAGTTCTCGAGACCGAAGGAAAACATTGGTCCTGGCCAACAATGTAGGTCGCAAATAAATTTCCCACCACTACTCTCGCAATGTTCTAGTCTGAAGAAAACATTTGGATCTCGCAATGTTTAATTCCGAAGAAAACACTTGTCCTGGCCGGCAATGACATTTGACAATAAATTTATCGCCCTCACTCTGGCAGTATTATGGCTAAAGAATAACTTTGGTCCTGGTCGACAATGACGGTCGACAATAAATTTTCTGTCCCTACTCTCACAGTGTTTGAATAAATTTCCCACCACTACTCTCGCAGTCCGAAGGAAAGCATTGGTCCTGGTCGACAATGACGGTCAACAATAAATTTCCTCATGCAGTGTTTTGGTCGGAAGGAAAACCTAGGTCCTGGTCGAAAATGAATTTCTTGCCCATACTCATTTCCCGCTCTTACTCCCACAGTTATTTTATATTCCCCACCAATATTTTCGCAGTGACTCCGAACGAAAATATTGGTGCTGGTCGAGAATGACGGTTGACAATAAATTTCTC